>JAAGEH010002531.1:3438052-3959113 GCA_011751065.1 Lasiurus cinereus
CGGGGATAGTACTTGCTGCTTTGTTTTGTTTTGTTTTCAAGGAACACAATTTTAAATATAATATTGCTTGCAATAAAAACTAATATTTTAAGAAAAAATATTTTAATTATACTCTTATTACCAAAACTGTACTAACATAGTATAATATCACAAAAGTTGTAGGAAATATTAGAAATAACAGGATTACTTCTATTTTATTCTAAAAAATTTTTTCCCTCTGGCTCTATTTGGTTTGTCAGATTATGTTGTTCATTATATATCACAAATGAGTGAGATCAGGTGATATTTATCTTTCTCTAACTGGCTTATTTCACTTAGCATAATGCTCTCCAGTTCCATCCATGCTGTTGTGAATGGTAAGAGTTCCTTCTTTTTTACAGCAGCATAGCATTCCATTGTATAGATGTACAACATTACTCTAATCCACTCCTCTGCTGATGGCCACTTAGGCTGTTTTCAAATCTTAGCAATTATAAATTGTACTGCTATGAACATAGGGGTGCATATGTCCTTTCTAATTGGTGTTTCTGTTTCCTTGGGATATATTCCTAGAAGTGGGATTACTGGGTCAAATGGGAGTTTCATTTTTAATTTTTTGAGGAAACTCTATACTATTTTCCACAGTGGATGCATCAGTCCGCATTCCCACCAACAGTGCACAAAGGTTCCTATTTCTGAGCATCCTTGCCAGCACTTGTCACTTGTTGATTTGTTGATGATAACCATTCTGACAGGTGTGAGATGGTACTGCATTGTTGTTTTGATTTGCATCTCTTGAATGATTAGTGACTTTAAGAATATTTTCATATGTCTCTTGGCCTTCTGTATGTCCTCTTTCAACAATTGTCTATTGCAGTCATTAGCCCATTTTTTTTATTGGATTGTTTATCTTTCTTTTATTGAGTTGTATGAATTCTCTTTAAATTTTAGAGATTAAATCCTTATCAGAGATAACATTGGTAAATATGTTCTCCCAGGCAGTGGGCTTTCTTGTTGTTTTATTGATCATTTATTTTGCTATACAGAAGCTTTTTTATTTTGATGTAGTCCCATTTGTTTCATTGTCCTAGAAACTATACTGGTAAAGACATTGCTACAAGACATGTCTGATATTTTACTGCCTATGTCTTATAAGATTTTTATGGTCTCCTGTCTCTTGTTTAAATCCTTTATCCATTTTGAATTTATTTTTTTGTTTGGTGTTAGTTGGTGGTCTAGTTTCATTTGTTTGCATGTATCTGTCCAGCTTTCCCAACACCATTTATTAAAGAGACTGTCTTGACTCCATTGCATGCTCTTGCCTCCTTTGTCAAATATTAATTGAGTCAATGGCTTGGGTAAACTTCTAAGTTCTCTGTTCTATTCCATTTGTCTAAATGTCTGTTCTTGTGCCTGTACCAGGCAGTTTTGTGTTTTTTATTTCTGTTGTGTCATTGTTTATCACAGACTCTTCTTTTTTGTATAGTTACTATATCTTTTTTCATGCTGTTGAGCATCTTTATCATCATTACTATGCACTCTGTTTCAGATCATTTTTTTTTAAATCTCTGTTTCATTTATCTCTTCTTCTGGAGAATTCTCTAGTTTCATTTGGGGGCTGTTTCTTTGTCTCCTCATTTTGGTTTTCTGATGGGGTTTGTGACGTGTATATGGTAGATACTCTACACCTCTCAATCTCTAGTGCAGGACAGTGTTAAAGGCTGTTTCTGTCTAATTAGATCAGGCAAAGACTCAAGGCCTCTAGAGACTGATTCTGCCTACAGACAAAGGATTCCAACTTGACTTGCCCCCAAAGCAATCGTCCACATGTGGCCAGAGTTTTTTTCAACAGGTTGGGGTAGTTGCTTCTGCCTGGAGGCTAATTGTTATTTTTAATCTCTTAAATGGTCTCAGGGCAAGGTGTTTTCCAGTAGAGTGTGTTTCCCCACCAGCAAGGCAAATGTCTATGTGGGAGAGATGTCCTCTGCTGCTTGAGGGAATGACTCAGCCCAGGAAACTTGGGATGTTTGCCTTCTGGGCTCTATCCCCCAAACCCCCAGTCTTACCTTCTGCCCTCATAGCTCCAGTCCACCTAACCCTCCCTCTGCCAGAGCACAAGATGGGTGGCTCCACAGGGAATGTTCTGCATTGGCTCTTTAAGAGGGTGCCTGAATTTTCAGCTGTTACTTTCTGGCAGACAGCACCCACTGCTTTTCACAGCCAAATGTTATGTGGGTACCCTCCTTGGTTTTGGTGCTCTTTGCTAGGGGGCTCAGCTTGGGGATTAGATCCCAGAATTTTCAGTGGCAGCCCCCACAGCTGAGATATCTCTCCAGGACTTCAGTTGCTATCTATGGGAGGCCAGCCAGCCATTTTGCTTCTCTGCCCCTCCTACCAGTCTCTATGTGATCTCCACTTTAGATCCTTGGGTATCAGGGTTCTCTCATGCGAATTTTCCATTGATTATTCAGGAAGTTTTTCTGTATTTTAGTTGTAATACCAGTTTGTTCCTGGGAGCATGTTCGTGCAACATCCACTTATTCTGCCACCATTTTTAATCCAATCTAAGTTAACAATTTTTAAGGAGTTAAGAAGAACAAATATGTGGAAGTGTTGGTGAGGCAGGTTTTAATTGGAGGACCTTGGAACTTGGCCATTTATGGTAAAGGAGAATCAACAAGGGCTCTTCCTGGACAGCAGACCCTTTGCATCTGAAAGGGTTCCAGTGTTCAAGTTCTGGTTATGACCTACTCCTTTGGTTCTATTTGTTGGGGTGGGAAACTTTGGTTTCCAGTGTAGCTAAAGGTCAAAATTCTCTCTTCTATGCTCGCATTGGCTGCAGGACTTGCAGTTTTGGTCTGTTATATCTGAAAAGCAATTCAATGTGTCATTAAACAGGATAGGACCATTTTGAATTAGGTCTGTGGTTACAATATCAAAGATTATTTAAGTCATTAATTAAAGGAGGGAACTGGTAAAATATTATAATTGGTTCAAAGGAGAATCCAAAGAATAGACACCTAGATTAGGAATATTGAAATGGATTTGCAAATGTATGGAGGAACCAAATTGAAACTCCTTGGGGCACACTTGATTTGCATGTTTGCAGATAAGAATTTTTTGCATGACCATCAGTATTCTACTTTCTACTTTACAGAGTAGTAAAAATGTGCATAACCTGTCAAGGCTGAAGTAATCCCTGGGGCTCTAGCATTCCATAGAGAAGATATCCAGTCATTTATTTTGCTTATTCTGAAGTTTCACATTTCTCTTTACAGATTTGTTGAATCTTCTTCTTGATATAACAAATAAATGAATGAATACTCTTGGTTAGACTTGTTTATAGTTAGGATTATTCATTCATTCAATAAATATTACTTCTTACCTACTACACCTATATTCCTGACTATATTCTGGGTATGAAGATTCTGCAATTAACAAAACAGAAACACCTTTGTGTTATAGTCTAATGGGGAAAAGTAAAAAAATGAGTAAGTAAACAAGAAAATTATAAATACAGGCTGGGTAAAAGATAGGTTTATAGTTGTGTATATTGCAACACAGAATTTATCCTTGTATTATTGTTAATTATTGTATTTTTGTCCATACACACAACTGTAAACCTATTTTTGTTCTGCCCTTTATATGTCCGGTGATATTTAGTGTTATGGAAGAAAACAAAGCAAAACAAGATAGCGTGTACGGGGAAGATACTATTTTAAAGAAGATGTTTAGAAAATATTCACTGGTAGGGAATTATTTTAGCAGAAACCTGAAGGCAATGAGGGTCAGTTACACAAATTGCTAGGAGAAGAGCTATGTAGGCAGAGAAAAGAGCAAGTGCAAAATCTAAGACAGCAACAGGGTTAATGTACATAGGCCAGTAAGGAGGTCAGTGTGAAGGAAGAAAGAAAGTTAGAAAGCAGGACCAACGAAAGGAGAAGGTAGATATGGCAATAAATATTCATCACCTTTGCAAGGGCAAAGTTTAGATTGGCTTCTGAATTTTGTGACATTCAGGGCAAAAAAAGAAAACTAAACTATAAGCTTTACTAATAGTAAGTGACAGGATTTTTTTCCCTCATTTATTTTCCTTCTTGTATGAAGCCATTAATTGCTCAATCAATAATTAATGGCGGTAAGCTGTAGCACCACATTAAACTTTCATTACATAATGCTAGGGGACTACAAATTTTAGAAGAAAATTCAGAAGGGAACTAAGTCTATTTAGAAAACAAAGTGCTCTGTAGCTGTGAGTGTCTGATTTTACATTGGTAAGGCGTTCTATCAAATTTGAACAGCTTATTATGGCTTTCTTAAAAGGAATTTGTATTTGTATTTATCCTCAGTTTTCAGATCTAATAACCAAGCCTAAATACTCTGATTTACGATTTTTCTGATTCACTATTATCAGGATTCTTTTTATTTCCATCCCTTCGTTTCTCAGGCTTCTTCTTTCCTGTTTTTTAGGTATTTTGCCCAAAAAAATGGTGGGAACTTAAAAGAAAATAAAAACAATTCAATGCTACTTTCATAAAAAGTGGAGCATTATCAGTTTCCCTAGTTTGTGGTGGTGATGGTTGCTACTGTTGTTATGACTATCCTGTCTTTTGTGTACCTTGAATGGTTCTTGCTTTTAAAAATGTTTATCCAGTGTTTCACATAGTTCCCATGACTCCCCGCTGATAAAGCTTCAGTGTAATTAAAGTATTTATATGAACATTGTGGAATTCAACTTGCATTATTTAGACACACAAAGGAACATTCCTGGCATTTCCAAGTCACAATTGTGTAATCCAATGACATAGTGTTACTTAATTTAAGAATACCTTTACACCCAGTAAAAAATAAAAGTAAAATTGCTTTGTTTTCTTTTTTGTTAGATGATATCCTTCAGTTAAACTAATTTCACTGGTTATACTTCAATTTGGACTGAATTTTCTAAACTAAGGAATCTAAAATAGTCCTGCTAGACTATACTTGCTTATTTAATTAACTAGGGGGGAAAGAACCATATCTGGACTGAGAGAAAGCTAACTCATCACCATTCAAATAGGCCTACATGCAGACTTTTTTGTTTTGTTTTGTTTTTTGCCTTTAAGTAAAAGCTTGCCCCTTGACACATCCTCATTATGAAAAATAAATGTAACATTGAATAAGTTAATGTCATTCTTTTGAAATTATGACATGAAGGGAAAGAAATATAACTCACTAGAAATTTTGTAGTAATTGATTTACAAAAGAAGTGACCACATTTGTTTTTATTATGGTTAAAACTCTAGTTTGGGAAAAGACTAAAGGGCAAGGAATTGGGGAATTTATGGATGAATGTGGATCTAATGAAGAGAGCCCATTGGTTCTACAGGCCAGGGTAAGATTCCCACAGTCTTGAACAAACAGTTCTCAGCCTATAATTTCTAAGCCTTTGTTTTCCCACTTTGGAATTCTGACTACAGGCATGTTACCAAGCCAACTGGGTTCACTACAAAGATCCAGCAATGCTCTTTTTATCATGAAGATCAAGACAACAATTGTGTGCCTACAAGAAAAGAACAACTAAAACCATCTAACAAGCATTAAAAGAACAATTCTAGAGATAGTTGCCTTTGAACTCCAATAGTGGGCAACATTCAGTCTGGAGATTTGAAATTTCCCAAGTTAAAGGAATTCATTACCAATTGCCTTTCCATCTAATTATAAGAGCTGCTGGCAGCAAGTATTTTCAGCAGCATTCATTTTGTCAAATGGGATATTTTACAGTCATGTTAAATTCCATACAATGGCCGTATTATAAATCCACGTTGTAGACTTAGTTTTATTATAGAGTTCATTTATGAAATAGAAGAAATCAAAGTTTCACTTTGCCTTTACCCCACACCATAGAAAATAGAGTATTCTTTTACAAAAGTTTGGTCTGAAATATCACTTCTTGAATGTGAAAGTATGCTATTTGTACAAATACATTCCATTGACATGCACAATGCCTAGCTGAGAAAATAAAAAAAGGTAGTTAATCTGGGCATTTCCCTCTCTGTAGCTGTGACCTGTGAACATGTAGGAAAAAGTAGGAATTTCCATTTTTGTGTAAACACTTCATTTTCCGATGGCATGGAAGCAATTTAAATTGAATCAACACAGGCATCAATAATTCAGAATAAATCTTCTATTTGAAGAATTTGGACCGCTTTTGTTTGTAGGGGCCTATATTCAAACCTGAGAAACAGCTTCTGGGACCCAGTCATTCCTTATCATGAAATCCATGACAAACCATTTTTGTGTGTCCTTCCTGTGAGTGGGCATTTTATTTTGTTTTCCTACATAAGAAAGATTAGAGAACCAGCTACTTTAGTGTTTTATTTTGTGGAAGATTGAGTGAATTTTGCATTGACCAACACAGGCAAATCTTAAATAATAGTAGATTGATAAGATATGCTCTTAGAGAAAAGTTTCTGTAAGTCAAATCTGATTTTTTATGGAGGTAATATAACATTATATGCCCATCAAGGCCTTGATGAAAAACATTCTAGAAAAAAAGGAGAGGGGCATAATGTGCATATTTATTTCATAATAAACAATTTGTCCATATTCTGCATAGTATAATCAGAACAGCCAGTTTGATATATTTTATTAGGGATCTTTAAACAGGAATTGTGTCTGCGTCCAACAGTCCAAAGGCCCCAGAAAGACTAAGGCCAGGCAAATGGAGAGGAGAGACAAGGAAGAAAGAAGAGATTTTATATGCCAGGTTGCAAGAGGGAAAGCCAACTAAGAAATCTAATTTGTGATTTGTCTGTTTTTAGGTCTATGAATAATAACATTGGGTCCTCTTAGTAAAGGATTTTGGATATAAATTGCTGAAAGTTAGAATCTACTGCTATTATACATATTATGCTTTCAAACTATAGAGAAGATGAATTGAAAGTAATATATGAATGATGTATATCAGGCTTTATTTAAGCATATAAATTTATTTAAGTTTTATGTGACATGGGAGTCATCATCTATAATAATAAAAGTGTAATATGCTAATTAGACTGGACGAAGCAGGGGCTGCAATGGAGGCCTGGGTCCCGGGTGCCAGAGGTAAACTGGTGCTGGCAGCCAGGAGGAAAGAAGGCCTACTCTTGTATGAATTTCATGCATTGGGCCTCTAGTAAAGAAATGAAGACCCAAAGAAACAGTTAAGCCTAAGTGTTGATGAAGAGTCAAAAGTCATGGAAAAATGTGATTAGAACAAAAGGGTATGGCAGTTGGATTCCAGCAGGCAGCAGATGCATCATGCTCATTTTTCCAGGCCCTTCTTGCTATCTTCTTTAGCTTCCAGAAGCATGGCCTCTGGTGTGGCTGTCTCTGATGGGGTCATCAAAGTGTTCAATTACATGAAGAAATGTAAGTCCTCAACACCAAAGGAGGTGAAGAAGTGCAAGGATGTGATGCTCTTATGCCTGAGCGAGACCCGAAGAACATCATTCTGGGAGGGGGCAAGGAGATCCTGGTAGGTGATATGGGCCAGACAATAGATGACTCCTACACCAACTTTTTCAAGATGCTACCAGACAAAGAATGCTGCTACTCCCTGTATGATGCAACCTATGAGACCAAGGAGAGCAAGAAGGAAGACCTAATGTTTATCTTCTGGGCCCTTGAGTCTGCACCCCTTAAGAGCAAAATGATCTATGCCAACTCTAAGGATGCCATCAAGAAGAAGCTTACGGGATCAAGCATGAATTAACAAGCAAACTGCTATGAGGTCAGGACCACTACACTCTTTCAGAGAAGTTGGGGGGCAGTACTGTCATCTCCCTGGAGGGCAAGCCTTTGTGTTCCCCTCTAGGCCCCTGCCTGGAGCCTCTGGTAGCCCCAAGCCTACCTTTTTGGGAGTTGCAGGCTGTCCCTCACCTGCCAGACCAGAAGGGCTGGGGGGAATCCCAGCAGGGGGAGGGCAATTCCTTCACCCAGTTGCCAAACAGCCCCCAACCCCTTGGACCTTCCTTCTCCTTCCACCTGTGAGAATTCTGGCCTTCCCAGACCGCTTTTGATCTGATTCTTTTTGGATTGAAAAAGACAAAGTCTTCACCATCCCAGGTACCCCAGTTTTGGAGAGGACCTGCATTTTTTTTAATGATACCCCTACTTGCAACCTGTTCCTACCCCTTCCCATGCTGTCAACTTCTAACCACAATAGTGACTCTGTGCTTGTCTGTTTAGTTCTGTGTATAAACAGAATGTTGTGAAGATAACCCCTCCCCACATTGCCTGGTTTTCTTTCTCTTTATGGATCAATTCATAAATTATATGACTTTAAATGTAGTGTTAGTACTTCTAGGTTGACTTTTGTTTCCTCAAAAGTTATACTTGAGTTTTAACTAACTACACATCCATTACCCATCAACTTTTGTAATTTTTAAAAACTAAAAGCAAAAGATAGTTCAGCTTAATCCCTTTGTGTTTCTCTTATAGAGAAACATTTCTAATATCCAAAGTAAAAGTTTTGTGAGAAAAATAAATACTTTGGATATCCACCTCTAATGTAAAACAATGGTATGCCCCCACCTGAACCATGAAGTTAACTTAGAGTTCCCTTCAATTACAGATGAACTGTTTACTCCCTTTTCAGTTTTCACTAGTGCTCAGGGCAGTACATAGTATCCTAAAGGGGGGACATGGTCATTGATTACACTTTTCTGACAAGAATAACCACAGGCACTTTTTTATTTACAATTTACTGTGACCCAGTCCTCATGATCACAGCTCTTAGAACCATGATCTGGGCCTGAACCAAAGCAGCCATCTTTACATGTCCATCTCATGACTTCAACCTAGTAGATAAGCAAGTAGGAATAAGCAGAGATGGAAGATCTAAGTTCTGCTCACTGTTTTTCATGCTTTAAATATATTATTTCTACTCCTTACAAAACCCTGAATAGTAAATATTATTAACCCTATTTTACAGGTTGAAAAATTGACAAGTAGAAAAATTTAAGTAACTGGCCCACCATCATGTACCTATGAAGTGTCTAAGCAGGCATTCACACAAACCTCTGTCTGACCCCACAGATGACAAGATAGTTATTTTAGCCCTGTGGTTAAAGATTATTTGGTGTAAGTAGATTGTTATTTATAAATGGAGGAAGTCCAGGAGCTCTCTGGTAAACTGCTAGGGTGAAAATTCTTGAGCTTCTCAAGAATCAAGGATTGTTTCTTATTTATCTCGAGATTTCTCGTAGAAAAACTAGCTCAATGTTGGCATCAGAAGTGTTCAAGGAATAAAGATTAAATAAATTGTGCATTGGTTGAAATATATTTTTAGTTAGAAATGACATTAAAAGAGTACTTTCATGTAAATACAGGATACATATTTAAAATATTTTATTCTGTTAAAGAGCATTTAATAAAATAACATAGAAACCATTAGCTGTTATATTCATTAACTGTCCCCTAATTTATTACATTATTTAAGAGAAAAATTAATTAATGGGTTAATGAATTCTTAAAATGACTTTGATCTTGATACATCTCTAAAACTCAATTTTAAAAGTAAGATTGTAAGATTTAGAAAACATATGAAAAAATTATCATTTATCTAATCATTTAAAACCCAAACATCAGCATAAGAGACTTGTAAAGTCAGTGGATATGCTAATGAATGTCTCACATATTTGGCAAAATAAAACAAAATCTAGTAATAAGAAAATGGTCTGTGATACTGTTTACAAAGCATTTTCCTAAATTCCTCCAAGTTCTTCATAACGGAAATCAAAAGATAAACATGGTTATTGTCAAATTTTGTGAAATATTTTTATGTTAGAGCAAATGAATTTAATATAGATAAAAAAGCAAAATATGCATTGATTTTATTTTTAGATATTAAAGAGGAAATCTTGCCAAGGGTGACCAGATGAACAGATTATTGAATGACAGATGAGCAGATTACTTCAACAGTTTCACTGTGAAATAGAAGCTAAGGGACAGCCCAACTATAGCAGCCACGCAGCATGAATTGCCTACCTCATTAGGCCTTAATTGGAATTTTTATCTTTAGATATAATCAATAGGTGAGTAATCTTTGGAAGACATATGTGTTTACATTGTCCTCTAGCAAGGACATCCAGGGATTAAGCATAAGGATTCCAGTAAATACCCAGGAGTCTGCACATGCACAGACTTCTTTGGAAAGGTCAAAGAATAATTAGGGGTACCATCTTCAACACTCCCCTAAGTGTCTCCTAAGTTGAAATTCCAATAAACAGGGCAGGCAGCCTTCCACACAATTTCCTTTTCTCAGAATATCCTCCTTACAAACTTTCCAGACAAGTATCATGCTTCCCAACAAAACCTCAATAAAGTTTTCCCTAATATGTACTTGTGGGTTTCTCCCAATTCCTCCCCTATCTACCTGGAAAGATAATGATTAAGACATTTTAGAAGAATTACTGTATATTATCACCTTTTCTATTCAGGATAACCCTGTGATATATTTGTGATCATGCCTAATTTATAGAAAAATATAGAAACACTAAGAAATTAACTTGCTAAATTGTGGAGGGAAAGGTATTTTGCTTTTTAATCATTTATTATTTTTCAATTATAGTTGACATACAATAATATATTAGTTGCAGTATACCCCAGTGATTAGACATAATATAACTTAGTAAATAACCATCCCACTAAATCTCATATTCATATGACACCATAAGTAGATATTAGAATATTAGTGACTATACTAGAGGCCTGGTGCATGAAATTCATGCACTGGGGGAGGTGGGGGTTCCATAGCCCGGCCTGCACCCTCTTCCAGTCTGGAACCCCTCAGAGGATGTCCAACTGCCGAAGGGAGTGGGTCTAAGCTGGCAGTCAGACATCCCTCTTGCAGTCCAGAGCCCCTCACTCCTTACCGCCCTCCTGCTTGCTGATCCTTACTACTCAGCTCACTGCTTTTTAGCACTGCCATGGGAGTGGGAGAAGTTCCCGCCACTGCCGCTGCACTCACCAGCTGTGAGCCCGGCTTCTGGCTGAGTGGCACTCCCCCTGTGGGAGAGCATTGATCACCAGGGGCAACTCCTGCATTGAGCGTCTACTCTCTGGTGTTCAGTGCACATCATAGCTACCAGTCATTCTGATCATTTCACCATAACAGTCACTTAGGCTTTTATTATGTAGATTCCCTATGTTGTACTTTACATCCCTGGGACTATTATATAACTGCCAATTTTCACTTCTTAATCTCCTCACCTTATTACCCATCTCCTCAACCCCTCTCTCATCTGGCAATTATCAAAATGTTCTCTGTATTTATGAGTTTGTTTCTGTAGTGCTTGTTCATTTACTTTGTTTTTAGGATTCAATTGTTGATAAATTTTATTATTCATACTAGAGGCCCAGTGCATAAAATTCATGCATGGGGGGGTCCCCTCAGCCCAGCCTGCACCCTCTCCAATCTGGTACCCCTCAGGGGATGTCTGACTGCCAATTTAGGCCCAGCCCTGAGGATCGGACCTAAACTGGCAGTTGGACATCCCTCTCACAATCCTGGACCACTGGTTCCTAATCGCTTACCTGCCTGCCTGCCTACTTGGTCACCCCTCACTGCCTCTGTGTGCCAGTCTGATCACCCCTAACTGCTCTCTCCTCCCCGCCCCCTACCGGTGGTCACCCTCAACTGCCCCCCTGCTGGCCTGGTTGCCCCTAACTGCCCCCCCTCCTGCCAGCCTGGTTACCCCTCACGGCCTCCCACTGGCCATCACCCCATGAAGCCACCTTGAGGATTAATTTGCATATTACCTCTTTATTATATAGGATTTTTTATTTCTTCTTCTCTTCTTCTTCTTCTTCTTCTTCTTCTTCTTCTTCTTCTTCTTTTTCTTCTTCTTCTTCTCCTTCTCCTTTTTCTTCTCTTTCTCCTTTTCTTTCTCCTTCTCCTTCTTCCCTTTCTCCTTCTCCTTCTCCTTCTCCTTTTGCTTTCATAAGACTCTTTAACATGTCATGTATTACCGATGGTGGTGAACTCCTTTAAATTTTTCTTATCTGGAAAGATCTTTATATGTCCCTCAATTCTAAGTAATAGCTTTGCTGGTTAGAGTAATCTTGGTTGTAGATCCTTGCTTTTCATAATTTTGAATATTTCCTCCTAATCCCTTCTGGCCTGCAAAGTCTCTGTTGAGAAATCAGCTGACAGTCTGATGGGAGCTGCCTATTAGGTAATTAATTACCTGTCTTTCTCTTGCTGCTTTTAATATTCTCTTTTTGTCTTTAAGTTTTGCCATTTAATTATGATGTGTCTTGACATAGGCCTCTTGGGACTCTGTACCTCCTTGATATATATGTTTATTTAATTTCACAGGATAGGGAAGTTTTCAGCCATTATATTTTCAAACAGGTTCTCGGTTCTTTGCTCTCTCCTTCTGGTATACATATAATGCTGATGCTATTACACTTCATGTTATCCCAAAGGTCCCTTAAACTATCCACATTTTTAAAAATTATTTTTTTCTTTTTGCTACTCTGATTGGGTGTTTGTTGCTTCTTTATATTCCAAATTGCTGATTTGATTCTCAGCTTCATCTACTCTACTATTTTTTAAAAAATATATTTTATTGATTTTTTACAGAGAGAAAGGGAGATGGATAGAGAGTGAGAAACATCCATCAGCTGCCTCCTGCACATCCCCAACTGGGGATGTGCCTGCAACCAAGGTACATGCCTTTGACTAGAATTGAACCTGGGACCTTTCAGTCCGCAGGTCGATATTTTATCCACTGAGCCAAACCAGTTTCGGCCATCTACTCTACTATTGATTCCCTGTAAATTATTCTTCATTTCAGTTAATGTTTCCTTCATTTCTGATAAGTTCTTTTTTATGGTTTTCATGTCCTTTTTTATGCTGTTGAAGTTCTCACTAACTTTGTGGGGCATCCTATAACATTTGTTTTGAACTTTATATCTATTATTTTACTTACTTTTATTTCATTGACTTCTTTTTCTTATTTTATCAATTGGTTTGTTTGTCTTCTCATTTTGATAGCTAACCTGTGATTGGTGCTATGTATTATGTAGAACGGCTATGTCTCCCAGAATCAACAGAGTGGTCTAATGTAGGAGGTACCCTGTAGGATCTAGTGGCACAGCCTCCCTATGTACCTAAGCTGGGCACTCTAGCTGTGGCACCCTCCCTCCCCACCCCCCGACACACACACACACACACACACACACACACACACACACACACATACACCCTATGTACACCCTTCAGTTGTAGTTGAGCTTTGATTGCTGTTGGCATGTCAATGGGAAGGATTGACTGCAAAGACTGACTGGAAACACGGTGGAGGATCAGTTGTGCAGGGGCCCAGACCACAGAGTAGGACTTACTTCAGCAGTTCTCTGGTGCCCACTGAGTCAGCTTTTAAAGAGGCACAGATAAGGCATAAGCTATTTAAAATGTCTATATTTGAGGCATACCTTGGTAAATAAAATAAAGGAGAATGATACTGAGAACAAAGAAAGAACAACAATTCAAGGGCCTTGGAGCACAGAAAATCTGGGAGAACTACCATAAAAGCTGTGTGAAGACATACAGGACCCCAACTGAGAAGAAGACTTAGTACCTACACCTTGACCTTTAGATCAATTTCCTGGCTATTAATATATTTCAAATCAGGGCTATACTTTACCAAGTCCAGTGAGGCAACACTGCTGCTCCCCATATGTCCTTTGGAAACTTTTCAAGATATAAAGAAGAGATATGAATAGCATTACCCCTGAGAGAAATCACATATATCACATATCTGTCTCCTTTCTCCCTCTTTTCTTCTCTCTCTCTCTCCTTCTCACCTCTTTTACCTTTGCCTTTATCTGTCTCTATTTCTATTTCTCTTCTCTTCTGATCTTTATCTGCCTTAGGAGACAAGATTGCCTGCTGTGGAGGAAAACTGAATTCTTTGATGGATTTAAATCCTCTCCCACAGCAAGTGAATATGCAACCTAGTAATTCAGAGTTAGTATGCTCTCAATAACACATGTTAAAATATAGTGAAATCAACACAACAAATTTAAAACAAGAAGAAGAACATATCTTCAAGCAATTGAAAAATCTCTCTCCAATGCTAAATTCAGAAAAAAGATTTATACTAAGGGTTATGGAGGAGAGAAGGAAAGGAGGAAGGGGAATGAAAGTAATATTGCCAAATGGCTAGTAGTTGAAAGCTCTCTGCCTTTGGGCCCTATTTTTTTTTTTTTAATCTTAACAACATTCCCTTCAAAAGATCTGTGGATGATTACTCATTATTGCCTCAAAGATATCCTAACATTATTTAGTAGTTGGTTTTAGAGCAATACAAGAGGAAACTATTTCTCTTAGTATTGAGTGATAGCTCAATGATATTTAACTGGGCTTAAGGGAACAAAGCTTTCTTATATTCAGGTATCAGTCTTTCAAGTCTGGCTTCCTGTATTGCTGTAACTACTTCCCTTAACACTATAAGAAGCAGAAAAACAATTTGAATATGAATTTGAAGTGGAATATAACTTAGTTTATAGTGGGCAGTTAGACAATTTTCCTATTTCCAGAATCATTGCACATTTGAAGGGAGCATCAAAGTCACCTTAGCTTTGCCTTGTGAGTGGATATCAAGTTGAATTTCTTGGCTGAAAATGACCCCAAAAAGCAAATGAACTGCTGTGAGGGTTATGGCAAGGAAGAATACATGAAAGGGGTAAAGAATAAAAATATGTTACCCTAATAAATTTAAGGTAATATACTTAATGCCACTGAATTGTACACCAAAAGATGGTTAAAGTAGTAAATTTTATGTTATGTAGATATTACCACAATAAAATAAAAAAATAAACAAAATATCTTCAGATTTATGAAGGTCCATAGAATGGATTCCTTCTGCATGTCAAAGATTTATGTCATTGTTATATATGACTTAATAACAATGTTCATCTTATTATATATGAAGGTATTTTATATCAGCTGCCTCCTGCATATCTCCTACTAGGAATGTGCCCACAATCAAGGTACATGCCCTTGATAGGAATCGAACCTGGGACCCTTCAGTCTATAGGTCATCTCTCTATCCAATGAGCCAAACTGGTTAGGGCTGTTATTGTTCTTAAATGGAAAACAAAAACAAAAACACAATACAAAATGGATTATTCAACAGGCATAAACAAAATCCTTCAAGAAAATTATATTTAATCTCACTTTTAACAATCATTGCATAATAAAGAATATAACTAAAAGAGTATAAAACCTGAAAAAAAGCATTACATAAATATGATGGAACAAAATTCTAAAAAAGGGGAGATTTATGCACTTTCAACAATAAAGATATATATTTTTAAAGTTCTTCTAAACCCGCAATAAGTACTAGGGATTCTCATTAGCAGATTGTATATGAGTGTTGAGATATATTGAAGTTTTGAAAACTGATTTCTCAGGTAAATTTCACAGACAGTGGCAGAAAAGAGGGAAGAGTCATAAGAAAAAGGGAGAGAGAGGCAAGAAGAAGTTCATCTGATGGCCAGCAATGCAGGGGAATAAGAAGAGATAAGTGAGAGTAGAAGTTGAAAGGTTTGAAAAGCTAAAAATAGAGAATGTAATCTGAGATGAAAGAAAATGTGTGTGAAACCTGAGGGTGATTGTGGATGTCTCATTCTCTGATCTAACTTCACTCTCAGGATCAGTGAAGGGTATTATTGATGGTGATGGGAAGGAAAATGTGGGACTGAGTCCCAAAGAAAGGTATTTTGGCTGAGGATCTTTAATGTGCTCAGCAGAGGAGAGATGAGAACAGGTAGAGTAAGAACAGGGGCTGGCAAGAGCTGTGGCAGGAAACAGCCCACACGAGGCAAAGGTTTGGACAGGTTTCGAAGGGGAAAAAGGTTCCATTGCTGGCATTGATGCCGAGCAAAACGCAGCAGGATTTGGCAAGAACAACCAGGTAGGAAAAGATCATTGAAAGATACGAATGAGTCTAATCTGGTAGCCAGAAGAAAAAGGTGATGAGGCAGATGAACAGAAAAGATGGAGAAAATAGAAGATGGCTATAACAAAAGCAGAAGTATTAAATTGGTGTTTAATTATTAATTTAGCAACATATTAAATGTAATGGTTGCAGATAAGCTGCCAGGCAGTACGGGAGAATTAATCAGCTGTGCACTCAGAAAATATTCAAAAAAGTTGCCTTATCGCAGGTTGCACTAGTGCCATGACTCAAGGGAGTCAGCCTCCAAATCCTGAATGATGAACATGGACGAAGCTTTCCCTTTATGCCCTTTAGTCCCTTTGTCCCCCATATATGGATCAGTCTTCCCCTCTGAATTGGGATGGGAGAAATGCGATCACACCCAGAGGCCTGCCAGCACTGGCACCAGCCCCTCCAGGGATTGTAGATGGTTCATAGTTTATGGTCTCTAAAATGGGAGTATTCCCGGAAACATGTTCTGCCAGGCAGGACAGGCATCACAGATAAGAATGGAGTTTGATAAGAATGGAGTTTATCGGCCCTGGCCAGTTTGGTTCAGTGGATGGAACAACGGCCAGCAGACTGAAGGGTCCCAGGTACCATTCCATGTACGGTGGTTGCAGGCACATCCCCAGTAGGGGGCGTGCAGGAGGCAACTAATCGATGTTTCTCTCTCATCACGATGTTTCTAACTCTCTATCCCTCTCCATTCCTCTCTGTAAAAAATCAATAAAATATGTATTTAAAAAAAAAGAATGGAGTTTATTGGCAAGCAAGGGTATACATCAAAAGGCAGGTTATTGGCACAGATTCAGATTACTAGCCCCCCAATGTCATATCTTTCCCTTCATAATGGCTTAAATTTCTATAAATTCTAAAAGTGTAAACAGCAAGATGAAATGAGTTAAAGAAACTTCCAAAATCTTCTCACATGGGAAAAATCTCTCATTCCTCTAACCACACACAACTTTGTTCTATTTAAGAAGGTTTTGTTTTGCCTCAAAACTTTGCAGCATTTGATTGAAATAGTCATTCATAACTTGAACCTCATTTAAAGCTCCTTGGTATATACCCTAGTGTAAAAAAACACCATGTATAAATAACCAGGCATGTACAGGTCTATGCTTTTGTGTTACTCACCATAATAAATATAGTGTGTTTGGTGTGCTTCATTCCACCAAATAAATAATGTGTTCTGCTCCTACATTACACCAAATAAATCAATGAAAACAAATGTCTTTCTGCAGAATAATTTGGTCTTAAACTCTTAACCATGTACCAGGAAATAGATCTCCGGTGTTATTGAGCAAGAATTGTAAACAGCACCGTGTCGGTGGTCTCTGTTTATTCTTTTGTGTAACTTTAGCGGGGGAGGGAGTATTGTTTACCAGAGTAAAATCCTTTTTGTTAAAAATAAAAATAAAAGATTTTTATCTTTCATTTAGGTTAATAACATACCACCTATATTTGTCAATCAAATTAGAATTACCGTCAGCCGGCAATGCATTTTAGTTTAGCCAATATCAGTCAGTCCTGATTTATTTGCTTAATACAAATCTAATTGAGTTTCAGCCTGTTCTTCTCCTTTCAACTGTTAACCAACCAAGTACATCTTTAATTTCCAAGACCGATGGTGTGGTAGCAGTTGAGAGGAAGAGTGATTTGCATAAGACCCCAGAAGGTTGCCAAAACTCTTCACGCTTTAAACAACAGCCTTTATTATTCTGTAAGTGGATGTGTTGAATTTTCATGCTTTTGTTTCCAGTTCAGCCCTGACAGAAAAAGAATAAAGTAGATTTTGCCAGCACCCCTGCTGTGCCCTGGGGGAGAAATTCAATGTGCCTCATTTGTCTTAATTGGAGAACCGCCCTCAGCACCAGCTTTTTCTATGCATACATTAGCATAACAGACAAAAAATTCAAGCCCACTTTTGTAGAAGTAGTCCCCCCCACACACACACACACCTCCCATTTTAGACTAATAAAAACCACAAGAGGCAAGGAGCAAAGGTTTCAACTCCTGGATTTCTCAGAGTCTGCTGTAAAATGCTCTGTACAGGAGAGATGCATCAAGCCTATTTTATCTCCACACTGTTATTAGAGCTATTCGTGAAAAATGTGATAAATATCACCCATGACAGAGAGCTGAAAGCTTCTCTTTATTCTTCATAATGTGCTAATCCTATATACTTGTTCTTTGACGGGTTATGCTGCCTTTTCAGAGGGGAGAGTTGGTTCTACACAGAGGCAAATGTAGAACTCTGGTTCTACACAGAGGCTGAGAATGGGAGGGAGAGCAGAATGTAACACCCCCAAACATGTCACTTTGGCAGGAGGATTATTTTGAGGTAATGGCAATCAAAACCCAACAGATTCAGGAAAAGCTCTTTGCCTCCATCCTCACATGCCTACATTTACATTGGAAAAGAGAAGAGAGCTATTACCAGAGACACCTTTGAACCTAAGAAGTTTATATGCATAACAGGACAACCTTTCTTTTCCAAATATCTCCTCTGCCTTCCTGTGAATGGCTTCCTCCCCCACGGGCCTCAAGCCCCTACGTCTTTCATTAACTCAAGAAGTTATATGAGCCTCAATTACCTGGCTGTGGTTTGTATCTTCATACCTTTATAAAGCTCCCATATGTAGGTAATTAAACGTGGTTTTCGCCTCTTAGTCCGTCTTATCTTAGTTTCATTACTAGACCAGCCAAGAAACCTAGAAGAGAATTTTTCCACCCCTACTAATGAATCTTAAAAAAGAAAAAGAAAAGAAAAATTTTTACCAAGCCGAAATTATTAGCACTAAAACAAACACAGTTATCTCAGTCAAAGCAAGATTTTAAACCCCATGCCAATTCATTGGATAAATATTAAATTCATCTTCTCATTTTTCATCTCACAAAAGGTTTCTAAGTCTGTATGAACAGCCTGCACCATTTAAATCATTCCTCTAATCTAGGCCCTTCCAGTATCTGATAGAACTAATGAAATTTCAAGGTAGGTGTTTCTAAAGAAATATTTTGTTTACACGTTCCCAAGACTGGTATTAATTCTTTCAACACATCTGTTTAACCTGCTTGCCATTGCCAGAGCGTGAAAGAGATGGAAAACATGGGGAAAGATATAATTTCTTAATAAAACATGGCATGCACATTTTCTTGGAAATATGGCTGCCTTTCAAAAAAACAATGAATCCATATTTTGTCTTGATTTTTCTCCAACAGGCCTAATTTACTATGTCAGTCACATGCCGCTCTCACTAGGAGCTTTCCAGGGATTCAAGTAAGTTGTGAGGCTTTTTTGTTAAGAACTTGTTCTGTATTGAATTATTTGTATGCTGATTTTAAAAATAATTATCTTTTGGGTCAGTTCCTTGTGGGTAAATGGTAGGCCAAATCATTTTGGAATAATAATTTTGAATTGCAGAAGGAAGAAAGAACCAACCCATTCTTACTTCTGTGTACTAGTAATATTCATTGTATGCCTATTTCAAATGCTTGGTATACTTCATGGGGAGTCTGAAGGCAAAATTTAGGGATTGATACACTCTTTCCTGCCCCAACCCTCCTCCCTTCACTTTCCATTCCCTCAACCCCAATAAACATTCCAAGAGGCTATGATGTTTTGGTAAGTGTTGGAGACTAGGAATGAAAATGTTTGCTTTCTTCTATAAATTAATCTAAATATAATCATTTGGCTTTATCTGTCCTGTGAGAGGATTTTAGCTTTTCACTTTAATAGTGGTTTCATTTACATTATAAAAATAACAAGCAGTTTACCCAGCTTATCAGATAATCCCTGCTGCTTTTTAAACAAGCATTCCAGCTACTCTGAGAGTTCTCCTTCCATCTTTCTCCTCACCCCATCTCTTCTGGATGCTGGGAGCAATGGTCCTGGGAACACTTTCTCCATCCTGAAATAGGACCTTAACAGCATTCATCTTGGGTAAAAACTGCTGTTTGACCTGGAAGGTCACATAAATCCATCCCACTTCACAAAGGTTATTCTCCTGTGCCTGAGGACCAGAACCATAAAAGATTTCAATTGACTCAGTGGCTCTAGGAGTTGAGACTGTAGATGACCTTTAGAGATTATTAACTTTGCTAAATTTTGCTTCTGTACAATCTGCTTTCCACAAGATAGGTCTACATTCCAATGTCTAACAGGGTGTGGTTGAGAGATAAGGAGCAGTTAATAGGAATAGTTGCAGTCCACTGAAACCCACCTGCCGCAGCTGTTCGTGGAATTAAGAAAATTTTGTGGTTAAGGCCCTTAAAAGGACTGCCTACACCTGGCACAGGGTGGTCACGAGTGTGGTCTTTACCTGCGTGTTGCGCCCTTGCGGTCGTTGCTGGCCAGCTCAATAAATCCTTGCTTGCTTATTGCCAACTTACCTGCCTCTGTGGTTATTTGCAGCTGGTCATGGAAGTCGCTCCACAACACATCTTATACTACTTGGTTTTAGATTTTCAATTACAGTTGACATTCAATATTATTTTATACTAGAGGCCCAGTGCACGAAATTTGTGCATGGGGGGAGGAGGGGTGTCCTTCAGCCCAATCTGCTCCCTCTCCAATCCAGGACCCCTTGAGGAATGTCCAACTGCCCGTTTAAGCCCAATTCAGGATGTCTGACGGGCAGTCGGACATCCCTCTCACAATCCAGGACTGCTGGCTCCCAACTGCTCACCTGCCTGCCTTCATGATTGCCCCTAATTGCTTCTGCCTGCCAGCCTGATCATACCCTAACCATTCCCCTGCCAACCTGATTGAAGCCTAACTGCTCCCCTGCCAGTCTATTTGCCCCTAACTGCCCTCTCCTGTGGGCCTGGCCACCCCTAACTGCCCTCCCCTGCAGGCCTGGGTTCCCCATAATTGCCCTTCCCTGCAGGCCTGGTCACCCCTAACTGCCCTCCCCTACAGGCCTGGTCCCTGCCATCTGCCCTCCCCTGCTGGCCTTCTTGTGGTGGCCATCTTGTGACCACATGGGGGCAGTCATCTTGTGTGTTGGAGTGATGGTCAATCTGCATATTACTCTTTTATTAGATAGGATAGAGGCCTGGTGCACAGGTGGGGGCCAGCTGGTTTGCCCTGGAGTGTATCCTGGATCAGGGTGTGTGTTACTTTGAGGTGTGGGGTGGCCAGGGTGAGGAGCCTGTGGTAATTTGCAGGCCGGCCAAGCCCCCCCCCCCCCCCAGTGACCCAAGAGGAGGCCCTGGTATGTGGAATTTATTTATCTTCTACAATTAAAATTTTGTAGCCTGGAGTGGAGCCAAGTCTTCTGCTGGCACAGCCATTGAAACTTTGTTGCCTTAAGTGCCTGCCAGGGTTTGCAGAAAGCTTGGCTTCCTCCATTGCCAGGGGCAACCCAAGCCTTCCTCCAGCTCTCTCTGTGGCTGTAGCCATCTTGGTTGGGTTAATTTGCATACTTGCTCTGATTGACTGGGGGTGTGACTGGTGAGCGTGGCTGGTGGGTATAGCGGAGGTAAGGTCAATTTGCATATTACTATTTCATTAGATAGGATTAGTTTCAGGTATACTGCAATGTGGTGGTGAAACATTTATGTAATTTATGAAATGATCCCCCAAAAGGTCTACCTACCTGGCACCATGCATAGTTATGATAATAATATTGACTATATTTTCTATGCTGCACTTTATATCCTCATATTTTTCACTTCTTAATCCCTTCACTTTTTCACCCAGATCTTGTCCCATCTGGCAACCCTCAGTTTGTTCTCTGTCTCTATGAGTCTGTTTCTGTTTTATTTGCTTATTTATTTTGTTCTTTAAATTTCATGTACAGGTGAAATCATTTGGTATTTGTGTTTCTTTATCTGACTTATTTCACTTAGCTTAACACTCCCTTGCTATATTCATGTTGTCCCAAATGGCAACATTTCATTCTTTTTTATTGTCAAGTAATATTCCATTGTATATATGTACCACTTCATTACCCATCTGTTGATGGGCATTTGGGTTGCTTCTACATCTTGACTATTCTCAATGGTGCTGTAATAAACACAGGAATGGATATAACTTTTAGAATTAGTGTTTTGAATTTCTGCAAATAAATACCCAGAAGTTAAATTGCTGGGTCATAAGGTACTTCTATTTTTCATTTTTTGAGGAACCTTCATACTGTGTTTCATAATGGCTACACCAGTCTGCATCCCTACCAACAATGAATGAAGGTTTCCTATTCTCCACATCCTAGGCAACACTTGTTATTTGCTGGTTTATTGATGACAGCCATTCTGACAGGTTTGAGGTGGTAGCTTATTGTAGATTTAATTTGCATTTCTTGGATGATTAGTGACTTTGAGCATCATTTCATATGTCTATTGGCCATCTCTATCTTCTCTTTGAAGAAGTGTTCATTCAAGTCCTCTGCCCATTTTTTAACTGGATTGTTTGGTGGTGTTTTGGTGTTAAGTTGTGAGTTCTTTATAAATTTTAAATATTAATCCCTTATTGGATATATCACTGGCAAATATCTTCTCCTAATCCACAAGTTGTCTTTTCTTTGGGATGATGATTTTGTTTGCTCTTTATTTTTTAATAAAATGCAAATTTTCCGGGAGTCTATTTTCTATTATTCCTAACAACTTTCAAAAATCATAAGAAAAGAGAATTGGAAGTAGAGGGAACATTGAGGATTGAATTACAGCCTTTCCAAGAAGTTGTTGCTGTTGTTCATAAATATATTTTATTATTAAAGATTTTTCTTAATGGTCTCTATTATGAGAGGAAAATGTGTTCACTTTATCAAGATGTGAAAACCTACTTCTGTATGTGTTTGTGTGTGTTTATTGCTCCAGTTTCTGAGAAAGAAATATCCTTTGCAGACATATTAGACAAAATTTTATTTTGAAATATGCTGATATGTACAGTACTTACATGTTACTTCCCTCCAGTGTTAATTTGGTCCATCTTCTAGGTTGAGAGGTGCAAGTGGGGTTAACCTCTTTGACAAGACTAATCAGTTGTTAACTTGACCAGAATTAAGGAGGATTACTTTCTGGTAACTCATTATTTTTTGTGCCATCCCTAGCTATGAAAATCAATTTTCCTCACAAAAGTTAAACATTTGTAGTAATGATGCTTAAAAATCAAGCATAGATATACTAGGGTTGGGGGGGTGGGGAAGAGGAACATGTTAAAATTGGGGAACAGATAATATAAATTTATCTTGAAGACCTGGAATAAAAATAATCCTGATGGTTTTAAACAACATAGTATTGTGGATACTATGTAGGGTTATGGGTATGTGGGTAACTTGATGAAGAGACAGATTTTAATGGGGCATATCTCTCACAAATTCCTGAAATTCTCTTATGAATTAATGTTTTGCAGAGTGAAATTTCAAAAATAATATAAATATCAATATGGAAAAATCTAGAATTAACTTTGGAAAGTACTCTTTTGACTATACAAATGTATTTACTTTATGCAAGTTCCTCTACATGGTCAAAGCATAAAAGCCAAGCAATACTAAATTAGAAGAAAACCCATGGGCAAGAGGAGGACATCTAGTAGGATCAGAGTGTTCCTGAATTTAAACATACAATTCAAATAACAATGATCTAAAATTCCATGTGATTATCATTTCTGTTGCAATTACAAAGAACAAGACATATAAGGGCTAATTTAACATCAAGAAATTTAACAATGAGCCCTAACCGGTTTGGCTCAGTGGGTAGAGCATTGGCCTGCGGACTCAAGGGTCCCAGGTTCAATTCGGCCAAGGGCATTTACCTTGACTGAGGGCACCTCCCCAGTAAGGGGGTGCAGGAGGCAGCTGATTGATGTTTCTAACTCTCTCTCCCTCTTCCTTCCTCTCTGTAAAAATCAATAAAATATATTTTAAAAAAAATTAACACTGAGATGTGCCACTGCCTGTAGTGACAGTCATAATGAGGTGTTGAGGAGAAGACACTTATATTTATTTTGTACATGGAAATTTCTCTCTTTAGGGAATTTGTAACAAATTAACGAAATGGGAGTCCCATGTTTATTTAGGAAACACTATGACTATTCTTTTTTTGTTTATTTGTTTAAACTTCTTTACAACTTATTGATTGACTATTCACTTTCTTGGTTGATAACCTCTGTATCTGATTCTAAAGACTTAGCCAACATAAACTGGGCGAGTCACATTCAGTAACCCCTGATTTATCTGTCAACTCTTTTTAGTGATTATATCTGTTCTCTGAGGAGATAAGAAATGTCAGATAATGAATGAGGGTTGTTAAGTAACCATATCCTTATATTTAACCTAAGAAAAGCAAGACACCTGTGTAAGGCAGGCAATTGTGCACACATTTCTCCTTCTGGAAAACCAGCGGGTTCCTTATAAGAAGGTGGAGTAGAAATAGTGCCCTCTGGCCTGGATCTGGTGTCTGGGCAAACTGAATAGGAATAGAGATTCTGCTCTGCAATGTTAATTGGTCAGGTGATGGAAAACAAGAAGACAGGGACATGGGCTGTCTCTGTTGCCAGCAGCTTTCAAGGATGTTCTGAAAATTAAATAAAGGGAATAGAGGATGAGAGTAAGAGATCACTTATTAATATCCATTTATCAAAAGGTACAACAATAACAGGAAGTTCAGGTGGTACTGGGGTGCTAAAGAAGTTCAGGTAGTATCAAGAAAAGACATTGCCAGCTGAACAACAGGCACTAAAAAACCAAGAGGAAAGAGGAGACTTTGTCTAGGATTCTTAAGGCTATGACACTGCTGTCTTTCTAACTCATCTAAATATATTACTCATCTCTATATCACATTCTATCCTAAGAGCTAAGCTAAAATGAAATAGAACATAAAAAGTTCAACTAGTAAAACTGCAGGAATTCTACAAACTACTTGGTTGGATGAGGCTTAGACATGATAGCTTGTAAAGTTAGGCAACCCTTCACCACCTGCCTAGCTATAATGTGCTTGGGTTTCAGCAGCCTCAAGAAAAGATTTTGAACTCTGTTTATGATCTGGGTTCAGACATATGTTGATGGGGTGTAAGTAAGAGCAATAGAGATTGTGGAAGAAACAATCCCTTTGAAAAAATCATAATGAGAAAGAAGTTCTGCACAGTGAACCAGATGAAATAAAACAAGTCCAAAGAAAGGGTCACAGTCTGGCCAAGTACAATGTGAAAGTGGACTTGAATCCATCCTGAAAGTAGACTTAAATCCATCCTGATCTAACCCTAAGAGATATCCTATTTGTGCTGAGAAAAATGAAGTGTTATGTGGTTGTGGGATAAGAAAATGACTAGTGGGAGATGTGCAGACCAAATAAAAACCCATAGATCCAAAAGTATGCAAGAATGTCAGGGAATTCAGGGTCAAGCACAGAGACTAGAGTTTCTAAAGTTTTGGAAGTTTAAAGCATGTAAGGACCACCAGTCAGGTGGCCTGAACACAGCAGTGGTAATATGCTGGGACAGTGCTGGAAGCACCACAGGTGTCAATCAGGGCAGCAACTGAGCATAGAAACAGGGTGCAGCTAGTGGTATAAAAAAAGGAAAGGTGTTGAGATTTAGTCAACTTAAAGGGGTTGATATAAACATTAAATTAGTATTATCTAAGAATCAAAGTAGTCTTTTACTAGTATATGGACATATAGTGTGTTATTGGAAAATAGGGTGTATTGGTCTGTTAAGGTTTCCAAAACAAAATACCACAGACTGGGAGGCTAAAACAACAGAAATTTTTTTGTTTCACAGTTCTGGAGGCCAGAAGGTCAAGATAAAGGTGCCGTCAGTGATGTCTGATGACGAGTCTCTTCCTGGTTCGAGATGGCTGCCTTCTTAGTGTCCTCACATGGCCTTTCTTCTGCATTCAAGAGCTCTAATGTCTCTTCATCTTCTTACAAGGATAACAGTCTTATTGGATTAAGGCCTTTTCTTGTGATTTCACTTTAACTTAATTATCCCTTTAAATATCTACCTCCAAATATAGTCAAGTACTGAGTTCAGACTTGAACATATGAATTAGGGGCTGGAGACACAACCCACAACACTAGGATAAAGACTAATTTTCCTGGGGTGTCCCACCCTTATGACCTCATTTAACCTTAATTACCTTCTTAAAAACCCTATTTCCAAATATAGTCACACAGGGGGTTAGGACTTCAACATATGAATTATTGGGGAAAAAGAATTTAGTCTATAACAAGGAGCCACGATTGATCTTATGAATGAACCTAAGAGATGGAAAAGCTAATGTGTTCTACCTTGTCCCTACCTCAGAGCTAAAGATAATTATCCATCTTCAAGGATTTGTGTGTGACCTGAAAATAACAAAGGCTTTTTGCCTCAATTAAAAAGCTTGTTACCCTTCAGAATTTCCAAGAAATCGTTTTGATTCACCTATAGTCCAGTGCAATAGTTGGCAAACTCATTAGTCAACAGAGCCAAATATCAACAGAACAATGATTGAAATTTCTTTTGAGAGCCGAAAACCAACATCTGTGCATGGGCCATGAAGTTTCAGTCGCACTGTACATGTGCAGCTGCATATGGTATTTTGTGGAAGAGCCACACTCAAGGGGCCAAAGAGCCCCATGTGGCTTGTGAGCTGCAGTTTGCTGACCACTGGTCTAGTGTGTATTTAAGCAAAAGAAGTATTCCTTCTTTTATATCTACATTGTTTAAAAAAAAGAGTGAGACAGTATATAAATTCTAATCAATGAACCAATGAATTTTCTTTGACTTTGAGAAGTTGTGTTCTTTCTCAGATGTATGCTTTTCTTCCTATTGCATCCAATTATTCAGAATACACAGAAATAAAAATATGAATGTGGCATTGGTGTTTTGCATGATGGGCTTAAAATCTGTACCATAATTTTTTATAAAAAGACATCAAAACTTAAATACTCAATTAATTTTTCTACAATAATAAGTTGAGGAGTATAATTTTAGTTTGTGCCAATAAACTGAGTTGATGTGGCTCAAAGTATTTACCTTCCACATACTAAATGAATATTCAATATCCTTGATTTGTTTTATTTTAGTAAGTAACTAGCTCTCATATGTGGACAATAATATATCATTTATGTTGGGTTATAGGGGATAGAATCAATTCTGACTTAAACGAAACAGGAATGTTAGATGAAAAGAAAACTGTCACAGAATTGAGAACAAGTTTCTAGCCTTTGAAAGGACAGGATGCAGAGTAGAAAAGTTTTAGAGTTCTAGGGAGCATTACCCAATAGCCACTCTTTAAAATGCTACTATTGGGATAAATCACAACCCAAGCATCCAAATTTCCACAAAAATGAATCCTATCAGCAAAACTTGGGCCATGTGCCATTTGATTAACAATTCCACTAAGACAACACATGATGAGAAAGTGATAGTTTTTCAAGGAAGGTACAGAGTACTGTGATAAAAATGGAAATGAATGCTGGACAGGAAAAAGCAACAGATGTCCATTAGGAACAAATGCCTGAAATATACCTATGTTGAATATTGACTATGGAAAGGTGAGAGTGTGAGTATTAGCACTGACAATATAAGAATTTCACTCAACCCTTTTTTCCCCATAAATAATCTCCAAAGAGATCCTCATCTATAAATACATAGTAGAAGGAGGAGGAGGGGAAAGAGAAGAGAAAAGAGGAAAGGAAAGGAAAGGAAAGGAAAGGAAAGGAAAGGAAAGGAAAGGAAAGGAAAGGAAAGGAAAGGAAAGGAAAGGAAAGGAAAGGGAAGGAAAGGGAGGAGAAAGGAAAGGGAGGAGAAAGGAAAGGAAAGAGAGGAGAAAGGAAAGGAAAAAAAAAAGAAATAATAGCAAGAGATGTCTGCCTAGCTGGCTGCATTTAAATATTGGGTCACTATGTGCCTCCTTTGGATGATGTATATGCCCTTTCCTGGTTTTGTACTGCTGTCACCGCCACTTTATCACCTTTCTGGTTTTCAGTATGATCTTCATTAATTCTTCATCTCCCCATGGATCAATTCCCCAGCCCCAGTGTCTCAACAATGCCAGAAATACAGCAATGATGACTGAGTTTTGGTGTCTAGTGAAGCAGCAATCTTCATTAATGTGGAAATGACATCCCAATCTAACCATTTTCTAAAATCTTGGTGTCCAGGTGCTCTAACTTTAGCTATTGTCACAGGTCTCCATGTTGATCTGATTATATAGTTCTCAGCAAAAATGAATTTGTCTGATGCCATCCATTAAGAAAAATCTAAGCACAGACTAAACAGCCTTTCAACTATGTTTGTTTGGGCACTTTGAAGGCCAGTCTGCTTTTGAAATGGCTCCCTTAAAGGCCAAATGGGGAAAAGCCAAGAGCTTTGGGCAATACTTCAAAAGTCAACAGCTGCTCTGCACTCCCAGTCAATCTCAATTTGCCACTTGGCTGCTTACTGATGAGCTGCTTGTACGAGTGTTTGATAGCTCCATAGTGTATTTCCTAGTTCACCCATTGGCTTGTCAAGCTTTGGGCAGATAATTTGGTACCCAGGAAGTTTGGCATTCAGCAAAACAGCTTGTTATAAGGAAAAGAGTATTTGATTGGAAGAGTCCAATGTCAGGTTTGAACTGTCCCTAATTACATAGGTGGTGTTAGGCAACTAATTTAAAGTATCTGGGCTTTGTTTTGTTGCTTTGTTGTTATTAACATTTTATTATGGGAATTTCAAACTATATACACAATCAGAAAGAATAATATAATGAATCCCATGTACCTATTATCTACTTACAACAATTATTAATTTTGATTTATCTATACCCTACCTCAACTATTGGATTATTAAAAAATAAATTTCAGACTCATATCATTATGTCAATAAATATATCAGAGTGTATCTCTAAAAGATAAGAAATATTTTGTTTTGCAAAAGTAGTAATAATATTAGATACTAAAAATAATGTTAATTTAGTATTATTTTAAGAGATTCAGATAGTTCCAGCCAGTGTGGTTCAGTGGTTGAGCATTGATCTTTGAACTAGATCATGGTTTGATTACCAGTCAGGACACATGCCCAGGTTGTATGCTAGATCCCCAGTAGGGGGTATGCAGGAGGCAGCTGAGTGATTCTCTTTCATTGTTGATGTTTCTATTTCTCTCTCTCTCTCCTTCCTCTCTGAAATCAATCCTATATAATAAAGAGGTAATATGCAAATTGACCCTCACACTCTCATGTCATATATTGGCCACCCCCACATTGTCACAAGATGGCTGCCCCCACATCATCACAAGATGGCCACCTCCATGTTTTCACAAGATAATCACCCCCATGTCATCACAAAGTGGCTGCTACAAGATGGACACCCCCACATCATCACAAGATGGCTAACCTCACATTGTTACAAGATGGCTGGCAGGGGAGGGCAGTTGGGGGCAACCAGTCCTGTAGGGAAGGGCAGTTGGGCCAGCAGGGGAGCAGTTAGGTGTCACTCAGGTCAGCAGAGGAATGGTTAGGGGGATATCAGGGATGCCAGGCAGAAGTGGTTAGGGGCAATCAGGCAGGCAGGCAAATGGTTAGGAGCCAGGGGTCCCAGATTAGAGGTGGTACAGGCTGGGCCGAGGGATACCCCCCAGTGCATTAATTTCATGCACCAGGCCTCTAGTATATATATTTAATATTTATATATATGATCCAGATAGGATTTATATGAGGTCTGTAAAAATTTAATTGTTTAATTATTTAAATGTTTATTAAATCTATCTTAAACTGTAGTTCCCCCACACACACTTGTTCTCTCTCTCTTTCTCTCTCTCCTACTGAGCTCAGTGATTTCAGGTACAAATTTTTGGTAAGAAGCATTCTTAGGTGGTATTGTCTACTTTTTTTATGAAGCCTATAATGTCTAATTGTTTATCCTTTTGAGTTGTGAGCAGCCATTGATAATCATTGTAAAATAGTGATATAATTTTAGCATAGCTTCTACATTTACAAGCTGGAGTACTTCTACAGACAGTAACTTTCCCTTGCAAAGTGTTTGGTTACCCTGCAGTTTAGATACAGAGAAAAAGCAGGACAAATGTTTAAATCTTTTCCTGTATTTACAAGTTTTAAAAAATTATTATTTTTTTTAATATCTGCCAAAGGAAAGTCATGAGATTTTATTTGTTGTTTAAGATCAGTATAGACTTCTGGGCTTAAACATTTTATGTGTTTTAATGCATTTCAGTTTCTACTCTTATTTATACCCAAGTTGGCTAGTAGGAACCTCTTCTTTTAGTCTAACAAGGGAAGAACACATACAATTATCTATGTTCAGTTCATTTAAAACCCCCTGAAATCTAATTTAATGGAATTTTTACAACTAAAATATAATAAAAGAAGCCACATTGAGACAAGTAAAAGGGATAAGTGACTGCTTCACTACATGTGGCATATAAAAGTCAGAAGGTATACCTTGGCTGCAGACATCCCCCTAAAGAGTGAGGGGTCCCAGTTCCATATCAGGAACTCCAGCCCAGGATTCTAGTGCTGGGAAGAAAGTCCTCATAACTTGTGGCTATAAAACCCAGCTGATATTGTAGCTGAGCGAGAGAGAAGGCTTCAGGAGTCCCAGGCAGTTCCTCTTAAAAGCCCCATGCACAGATTTACTCAGACTCACTCCCTCTGAGTTCCAGCACCAGGGAAGTAGTTCAAAAAGCACCAGGGGACATCCAGGAAGAAACTAAGGTATCTGGCATTGGCAACAAGAGCTAGAGGGGCAACCTGCTCCCAGACAGAAGTTGTAGCAGAGGTCATTCTTCCTTTGCTGAGCGTTTCTTCCATAGTGCCAGCATGTGAGCACCAAAGCCAAGTCTCTATCAATTTTTCTAAGGCGGTTAGCCCTACCGTCATGATTCCCTGAGTCTCTGCCCCACCAACTTGCAGGCTCATTCAAGCTATTTTCCAGTGGCTTTTTTATACAAATGGTGATATAATGCTAGTCTTAGCTCATGCTTCAGACTTTCCTTATATCTCTCAAATAAGCATAATATGGCCTCTGTGAACCCTGTATCTCTTTCTAAGTGATTCCACACCCAACACTAATGGGAACTAGCCTTGGTTCATAGCTTAGCCTCTTCTGGGCACTTGAAGGCTAGCACAAGTAGCAGCCATCAGCAGATCACTTTATAGTTCATGCTGGATGGCCATGGACAGAACACAGGTCATTTCTGACCTTGGAATGTACCTCCAGGGAAGGTCCAGGGCCAGCCCACCTATTAGACAGCTTCAGACCCTGTCAAAGCACCAGGTGACCACCTCCACAAGCAATGAGAGCCACAATGAAGTAAGACCTGCTTCATGGGTTGGGATCCTGCATAACTGATCCTCCACATTATTCCAAGCAAGTCCTTAAACAAATCAGCAAGGGTAAATCCCTTCCATCAATGTGCCAACAGCAATCAAGGCTCAACTTTACAACTGGAGGGTGTAGACAGCCAATATAGGGGAAACCATACCTGGGAGTGCCCAGCTCAGGTGAATGGGAAGTGTGTGCCACTGGGCCGTTCAGGACACCTACTTCATTAGGCCACTCTACCATGCTCAGGAGATGTAGCAGCTCTACTTAATACATAGAAACACATGGAGGTGGGCCAAAATGAGGAGATGAAGAAACATATCCAAAATGAAAGAATAGAATAAAATGCCAAAAAAAGATTTCTTGGAGACAAGAAATCTATTAGACACAGAGTTCAAAACACTGATTATGATTATAAGAATGTTCAATAAACATAGGGGAAGAGTAGAATACTTCAACATGAAAAAGGACATGAAAACCATAAAAAGAACCAGTTAGAAATGAAGGTTGTACTAAATAAAATGACGAATAATTTACATGGAATCAACAGAAGAGTAGAGGAAGCTGATAATCAAATCAGCCATTTGAAATATAAGGAAGTAAAATACACTCTATCAGAACAGCAAAAAGAAAAAGAATCCCAAAAAATGAGGATAGTGTAAGAGGCCTCAGATATATACTGGAATATCAAGCATACAAATAGTCACATCATGGGAGTGTTGGAATAATAGAGAGAAATATTCAAAGTAGTGAAAAGCAAGGACCAACTTTCAAGATTACTCTAACTCAGCAAAACTATCATTTAGAATCAAAAGACATATAAAGAATTTTCCAAGAAAAATCTAGAATTTGCCACCACCAAATCAGCATTACATTAAGTGTTAAAGGGTGTTCTTTAATAAGAAAAAGAAAAGAAAAGAAAAAACTAAAATATGAACAATAAAATTGCAATAAATCTATCAACAATTAAATCTAAAAAAAAAACAAAATAGATGAACAAGCAGAATAGAAACACTCATAGATACAAAGAACATTTTAATGGCTGCTCAATGGGAGTGGGATTGAGTGGTTGAGTAAGAAGAGTGAAGGGATTAAGAATTACAAATTGGTAGTAACAGAATAGTCATGGAGACATGAAATAAAGCATATGGAATGCAGTCATAATATTCTAAAAACTGTGTATGGTGTCAGATGGGTAAAAGATTTAACCTGATGATCACTTAATAATTTATATAATGTCTAATCACTGGTTTGTATGTTTGAAATTAATATAATATTGAATGTCAACTATAACTGAAAAATAATAAATTATTTTTTAAAGTTTCACAATAACCAGCTGTATAGGATAGAATTTTAAAATAGGATAATACTTTTTCATGAAGTAAAAAAATATATAAAATAAAATTCTCATTGTTCACGGAAGACATGATAAATTTTGTAGAAAATCCAGAAGGATTCACAAAACATTCTTGCAACTATAGCAAAGTTGTAGGCACAGGGTTAATATATAAAAAATCAGTCACTTTCTAGTATACTAGTAATAAAAAAGTAAAATTTTACATAAAAAACGCAATACCACTCACCTTGCAAAATGAAATGTTTAGGTATAAGTCTAAGCCCCAATATAAAATAACTAGAGGCCCAGTGCATGAGATTCATGCACCCTCTTGTAGTCCAAGACCCCTCAGAGCATCCAGACATCCTTCTCACAGTCCAGGGCTCTCACAATTCGGGACCCCTTGCTCCTTACCGCCTGCCTTCAGTGGAGGTAGGAGAAGCTCCCACCACTGCCTCTGCAGTCGCCAGCTGTGAGCCTGGTATCTGGCTGAGCTGAGGTCCCCCTGTGGAAGCACACTGACCACCAGGGGCAGCTCCTGTTTTGAGGGTCTTTCCCTGGTGGTCAGTGCACGTCATAGTGACCGTTTGGTCGATTTGCATATTATGCTTTTATTATATAGGATTAGGAAATAATCTAATTAAATATGTACATGGTCTTTATGGGGAAAACTTTAAAGTTCTAATAAACAAAATAAAGGAACTAAATAAATGAAGAGATTTTTCACGTTCATGGGTGAGACAACTCAATATTGTTAAGATATCAGTTATTTCTAATTTGACCTGTAGATTCAGTGCAATCCCCAACAAAACCTAGAAAACTATTTTATGAATATGAAAAAAGTGATTCTAAAGTTTTATGGGGAGCTCTGGCAGGGTAGTTCAGTTCGTTGAAATGTTACCTCTTTATTTATTACAGGTTCAATCCTCAGTCAGGGCACATAGAAGAATCAACCAATAAATGCATAGTAAGTGGGACATCAAAAATCCATGTTTCTTTGTCTCTCTTCCTTCCTCTCTTTCTCTCTCTCTAAAATCAATAAATAAAAATTTAAAAAGTAAGGTTTTTATGGAGAGGCAAAAGACCCATAATATCCAACACAATTTGAAGGAGAACAAAGTTGGAGAACTGACATTACATGACATTAAGACTAATAACAGTTTAAAATTTCTGCTCCACAGAAGATGTCTATGGAATATGAAGTCAAGCCACTGACTGGGAGAAAATATTTGCAAAAGAAGTATCCGAAATGTAAGAAGAACTTTTAAACTCAACAAGAAAATAAACAAGCTGTAAGAGGACAAGATGGAGGAGAGAAAGGTGAAGAAAGAAGTAAAAGAAAACATTATAACTGGCACGAAGGCAAAGCAAAAACAACCCTTCTGTTTCTGCAGTGCTGAATGTGGGACCAGGCACAAATTCATGAGACTTTCTTTAGTGCTCTTTTTATTTTTTATCTCACAAACTAATAATACAAAAACTTTAACTCACAAGATGTCAAATTGTGATGATGACCCTGTTTAAATCAAGTCTGAGGGATAAAAGTAAGTAAAGATTTTATCATTTTGAAAGCACTCAAAGCATTCAGGAAAATGTACTTACTCATAACATCTTCATTCTTAGTGACCCTGGCTAAATGATGTGTGACTCTAACTTCCTCCTTGCTTAAATTATAAGCTATTATGTATTCCAACATGATGGAATATGCGCCATTTCAATTGAGCCCAAGATAAATCACCAATTTTCAAGTTAAACTTCCTATATTTGAAAGAAGACAACAACCTTGGACTAGGACTCAATCCCAGGGCAGAAAGACTGATGTATCACATATTCTAAATATCCTTGAGTCGAAGGCAATGGAATTTGCTATATATTATAGTATTTGGGAATTTATGTGAGTGTTTTAAGTGTACTCCACGGTTCAGTACTATTAAGTCCTGATCTAACCAGTTGATGCATCCCGTCACCAACCTGGCAGGAAGCCTGTGGAGAGCCATTTGTCCCTGGATCCAAATCAAATATGCACCCTGACAGTTAAAAAATATTTTGTTAGATGAAATGACTGAGCTGTCTTTGACAGGACTGCTGAATGAATTATGACATCGGTTGACCACATTGGGCCCTGGGGCAGTATTACCGAAAAGAAAAAGACAAAATTCTGGTCTTTCTAGTGACTGATCTTAGGCAGAAAAAACGCATCATTCTTTCTGTTATGAATCTTAGCTGAGGTCCGAGGTTCTTGCACTCTTTTATATTGGAACTTAACAGGGTAGAGTTATCGTTTGTCCTATGTATTATTTGAAGGGGCCTTTACTTAAACCTGGTGTATAACATTGTGAATCACAGCAAAGTTGAGGTTTAATGGAAAGAGGAGGAAAAAATAGGAGCCTGACTCACTTGTGTTCAAATTTCAGAATAACCACTTATTAGGCTCCTATTCTTTTATTTTATTTTTAAATTTGTTTGTATTTTTTTTAAATATCTTTATTCATTTAGAGAGGAAGGAGAGGAAGAGAGAAACACAAAGATCAATGATGAGAGAGAATCATTGACCAACTGCCTCCTGCATGTCCCCCACTGGGGACTGAGCCTGAAATGTGCTCATGTGCTCTGACCAGGAATTGAACCATGAACCCTGGTTCATTGGTCGATACTCAACCACTGAGCCATGCCAGCTGGGCTAGGTTTCTGTTCTTTTAAAATGGGAAAACAATAGCTATCTTTATGACTATTGTAAAGGATCAGTAATGGTAAATACTAACTGCCTAACATATTGCAGGCATTTATCAAAAAGATGGCTTTTATTATTATTATTATCTAACAACAGGCTTCTAAAATTGCTCATTTAAAGGCTTATGAGAACAAATAGCTGAAAAAAATTATAAGATAATGGGGCCAATCAACTGGGAAATACATAACCTGCTTAAAGGCCTTCAAAAACTGCAACAGGATCACAAATAACAATTTCAGTGATAACAAATACACTGTGTCAACCTTGTCTGTCCAGTGGTCTCTGAACATTAAAATTATTTCTACTAATGTATTTAGGAAGAGAGATCAGAAATTATTTTGCCTTTGGGCAACTTTATATTCCAGACATGCAAAAGAGCCTTTCACTCTTTTGCTTATTTCAAACAAATAGTTTCTAAATTTATTTTAAGCTTCCCCTGACTCCTTTGACCAACACAGTAATTCTACACATCCCAACTGTATTTCACTGTTGCCCCGCTGATTGAGAAATTATGAATACGTATATTTATGAGGAGCAGGTTTGGTTTCTCTGACTACCTGAGTTCTTGGGTAAGTCAACAGAAACTGAACCGAAGTGAAACAGAGTGCATTTCATTTCCCTCAGGTTTTGCTGCATTGCTGTGATTTTCTTCAGGTCCAAGGCCTGTGGAACTATGGAAATAGCCACGACTTTTCAAAGAAAAAGATTTACATTTTAGTTTTATTGAATTTCTTTGAATTTTATTATTCATCTGCATTTTGTTTTAGGAAAATTCTGGAGAATACAAAGATTTTACCCATGGGGGAAAACTGCTTAAAACTATTACTTGGTTTTGAGTGTTTTTCCTCCCCCCAAAAATGGTTTTCCTCCTGAAACTATTTGGAAAGTTTACTTTCTTGCAAAAGATGGGCTTTCTGAAAAATTTCCATTGGCAGGAGTCCAATGCCATAATGACTTTAAATTAAACCCTCAAGTGTTTCCCTTTCTCTTTCTTGGGGCCATAAGCAATTCTTTCCTCTGAGTGTTAGAGATTCAGTTTAACTCAGCAAGTTTCCAGAAGCAGCCCACAAGGCTACCAAAGACAGACATTCAAACTTTCAGCCATGACAGATGCTGTTGGGACTTGGTGTTTTATATGTTGAACACTGCCCACCCTGAATCCCCCGTGTTCAGCTGAGTGGGGACACAGCCCTTGTGGAGAGAGAAAGGGTTGGGGGTGCCTTCCTGAGATCCTGGGACAAAGAGATCCTGTTTTCCAAAGTTTTGCATGGGGCTGGTAAGGAATTTTAGGCACCTGTGTAAAATTACTACCCAAAAATTGTTCTAAGGATAAAACCTTGATCAGATCAAATATTCTAATAAAATGACTCATAATTCAAGACTATCACTTTGGTTCAATAAGTTCAAAACCTTTGCATTTTTCCAGTTTATTTTACCCTCTAAATATATTTACAACAGAACAATTTTATAATCTAGCATAAGTGTATAAGTCTACCAGCTATAATTATTCTAATTTTACTTAATCTTATCAAATAATATTTATACAGAGCACTGGAAATTATTTGGGCTAATCTCACAAAAGGAACCTCTACAATTGGAGGGAAACAGCAGCTTTTCTCACCTTCTTTCCAGCCCAGACCTCCTCCATCCCCAGCCCACCCCGAGTCAAACATGTGGGCTCTGATTAAGATAAAAACTAAAGTTCTACCAGTGTGGCTCAGTGGTTGAGTGTCATCCCATGTGCCAAGAGGTCACCAGTGTAATTCCGGGTCAGGGCACATGTTTGGGTTGTGGCCTCAATCCCCAGTAAAGGAATGCAGGAGGCAACTAGTTAATGATGTTTCTCTCCCATTGATGTGTCTTTCTCTCTATCCCTCTCTCTTCCCCTCTCTCTAAAAGTCAATAAAAACATTGTTTAAAAATCTATGTATCTGAAGAACAAAAGTTTCAATCTAACCAAAGTACTAAACCTGGTGGGACAGGGACTTTTTAAAAGGCAGAATATTGTGGGTGCCACAAATGAAAAGTCAAGCTTGCTCCTTGGAATTGCTTGGCTGAAAATTGCTTTCTCTTCTCCAGGAGAAAGGAGATCAGATGTGACTTTCAGACCTGCTGTCAAGCAATTTGTTCAAGAGTCTCTCAGTCCTTCACTGTGTGTTCCTTTAGATTTTGCCTTTTTTTTTTCTTTTAATTTTGTAGCTCAATTGCCTTTTGGTTGAGTTATATTGCTGATCCTTTGAAGACATCTCTAGTTCCCTGTGCTTTGGCAATTAAGACTTCCAGATGGGTCTCCTTACTCCTACCATATAGAGGTGATAACATTTTTGTATTCTATTTAGAGGCTACACAATTTAACATAAACCTACTTTCTTTCATTTCCCCTCACCTTATACATAAGCTCCATTAGGCTATTTTGTAGAGACTAAATATAAAAGGACAGTGGTACTACTGTTTTCTTAACTTGTTATCAAGATCACAATATTTTAACAGGAATGAATTCCCAAATGCAAATTTCCATTCTCTCTGTGTAACATTTATGCAATAAAGAATGAATTGAGTACATGATTTTTCATTTCTGGAGTACGAGGGCTGGTAATACATGAGCTGCAAGAAGCAGGCATTAATCTATCTTGCTGCTAAGAAATGAAATGTCACTGAGAGGAACTTGTTCTTGCCAGCACACTCTTTCATGGAATTCTCCATTTAAAAAAAGCAGAGAAGAAAGTAATTCCTTTCCCAATTGCACTATGTCACAGCACATCCACCCTCTTTCGAGTGTTCTGATTTAGTTCCTACATGTAGAGTACAGAAGCTTCAGTTTTTCAAGGATACCTCACTAGATTTCATTTTTCATATGAAATTGGCGGTTTAAAAAAAAAAAGAAAGAAAACGAAAAGGACCAAAGGAAATATTTCTTCAAAAGAACACTTTTCTAATTTTGTTTCTCAATAGCTATTGCATTTCTGAGCTGACATCTTACTTGATCTGGATATTGGGTGGTGTCATAAGGTGTGTGTGCATGCACACACATGCACATACACCTGATCAATTCTATTCTCTCTGGTTTTGTATTAATTATTTCTCTAGTGAGTTGGGATCACAAGTAATATTAATAATAATAAAGTACTTTAATAATAATAGGTAACGGAAAGCCTGAGGACTGTTTGTTTAGTTTTTAGAGGCACTGTCATTTGTTCAATATATTCATCTTCAAAATAATTTTTTGTTCTGGTAGGAATGTAAAAATACCTTTATTTCACACCACCTGTAGTCTGTGACAACACCATTCAGACTGTTAGCACACCTTAGAATATTGCTTTTGGGACGGAGAGTAAGGAATAAGTGTGACTATCTAAAGTTGATGGCATTATACTTTAAATACAAGTGGTATTCAAACCTGTTTTGACAGCAGAACCCTTTCCCCCCATTCCTTGTTAATGAAACTGAAGCAGTGCTCTATTCCACTCATTCTTTCCTTATACATTGAGTCCTTGAACAGAGGCTCCTCAGAGCCTAGGGCTTTGTTACCTTTCTGTCCCCAAACAGAATGCTTGTTAATTTTTAAACTCAATGAATCACCCTTTGATCCTCCATAATAAATGTAAAACATCAGGATAATAATAAAGAAAAACATTTTAGCAGCTCTAACAGGAGGTGATCTTGAATACCCTTACGAAGGGGAGCCAACCTTTTCCCACTTTTCAGAACATTATTTTTTGTTTTTTAATTTTGACAGACACGTGCATTTCTCAATGGTGAATTTCTCTACATGCCTTTTACCGCCTTCCCATCTATAGAGAAGCCAATCTATTCAAGTCAGTTCTTGTCATCCTTAAGGTAAGATTGTCTGGGATCCTATGATGGGGTTGGTTTGGATGAACTACTATATCCTACTATTTTAGCACTGATTGTTTTAAAGTAGTCTTTTATTTATATACAATGAGGAATAATAAGATATTGGAGTTAGAGTCAGAAAACTTGGAAATTGCTGTGACAATCAATGAAATAATACTTGTGAAATATCTTTGAAAATGCGATGTATTATTCTTTGATTGAAAGCCTACTTTATGCTTGGCACTGTTATAGGCATTGGGAATACAGCAATGAACAAAAAAATACAGGCATACCTTTGAGATATTGTAGGTTTGGTTTCAGACCGCAAGAAAGAGTCCCATAATCTCTGCTGGTTGAAAGTCTTGCCTTCAACATGTAAAAAACGCAACATCTATGAAGCACAGTAAAGTGAAATGCAATGAAACAAGATATGCCTATATCTCTCCTCATAGAGCTTACATTTTAATAGAGAAAAATAAATCAATAGATTTTCTATTGTTATTGTTTTTATTACATCATTATCACCACTGTTAAATAGAGCAATTTTGCTCATTTGTGCCATGCTTACCATTTGAATTGTAAAAACACAGAGTTTATAGTTTGAAGGGGAAGACTTGTGTTTGTGCCCTGGATCCTACCATATGGTACTTGGACACATCCACAAGCAAATCCTTTCATCTTATCAGGACATTTCCTTGTTTGTGAATGTAGGAACAATGACAATACTTAACTCACACAAGTGTTTTAAATATTTTTAAAATATGGAGAACATACTTTGTCCATTTTAAAAGTATTGCATAATACTGCACATACTTAGTCCTATCATTGTTAATATAGTGTTGTTTTTTTACAGAGAAGCACAGTACACTACTGTCCTTGCTTCAGCTAATTTAGGATATCTTTTTATTTCTAAACATATGTTTTAAAAATTTTAACTAAATTAGACACAGAAGTGTCCACTGTTTCAGATAACATGAATTGTGTTTATATGACAGCATTTAAGCTACCTGCACAGCCAGAGTAAATGACAACTATTCACATATCAGTTCTCCATTGTTCTGATTACAAGCTTCTACTAGTACAGGAGGATGATTCATGGTTTACTTGCTTTTCAAGTCACAATTGCAAGCAGCATCATTTGTCTTCTATCAGCAATTCATATGTAGCCCAAGAATCCATGCACTGTGTATGTCACATAATTTCTAATCTTGAGATAGGCCCATTCAGACAGTGACATCTCCACAGTAAATGATGCAGGGGGCCCTTTAAAATAAAAGCAAAAGAAAAAAATCTTTTATTTACATCTACTTCATCCTCATAATTATGTCATCCAGTGAGATAGTCTTGCTCAGTGCTAGGTGCCGAGTACTTTCTTCTATCAACTCTGTCCACAGAATATTGTAGCACACAAAACTATGTGTTTATATTTTACAAATCAAAAACCTACCCAATTCTAAGAGAACCAATGGAAATGTATTTTATTGTTCACCAGTTAAATAAAAGTAGAGAAATTAGAGGACATTTTAGGGGATAAAATCCTCAGAATTTGGTGATATCCTGGGGAGATTTGGGGGGTACTGGGATGAGGGAATCCATAATTTCAATTTTCTACAGATGCTTTGTATGTAGTGGTTGCATAAAAGATCTGAAGTTCACTTGTGAGTTCACACATAGGAGATAGTTGAAAGGAGTATGGATAAGATTTCCTAGTGAGAGAATACATAATAAAGAAAAATAAATAGAAACAAACTATTCCACTGAATGGCTATACCACAATTTGTTCACTTATCTATCAGGTGTTGGACATTTGGGTTTTTTCCTCTGCTGGATTTTATGAACAATGATGCTATAAACATTCATGTTTTATTTGAAGTTATGTTTTTATTTCTCTTGGTTATGTACTAGGAGTATATTTGCTAGGCCCTGTGATAACTCTGTGATTAACTTATGGATGATATTCCTCCAGTGGGTTCTCATTCCTCTCTAAGTAAAACCAAAATACTTGCAATGATTATAAGCTCCCACACAGCATGGCTCCATATTTTGGTTTTATTTCCTACTATGATTCTCCCTTTGATACCCCCTACTCATCCGTTGGGTGTTCCTTGAAGACACCAATCAACTCTCTCTTCATAGCTATTTTTACTTCCTAGAACAAACTTTCCAAGATTTGCTCCTGATTCCCTCATATCTTTATTCAGATGTCTCCTTTTCAGTGAGGTAGTCAACTCTCTATGACTGCTTTTCCTGCTTTTTCAGTGTGTATTTGTTTTTTTCTCCTTTAAACTTATCACTATTAAATGTACTGTGCAGTTTATTATTTCTTTTATATCTGTTTCCCCCACCAGAAAGCTAGCTCCAAGGAGGCAGGAATTTTTAGACTTTGTTCAATGCTATTTCTCCAGGGCCTAGACCAGTGGCTCTCAACCTTCCTAATGCCGCAACCCTTTAATACAGCTCCTCATGTTGTGGTGACCCCCAACAATAAAATTATTTCCGTTGCTTCTTTATAACTGTAATTTTGCTACTGTTATGAACTGTAATGTAAATATCTGATATGCAGGATGTATTTTCATTGTTACAAATTGAACATAATTAAAGCACAGTGATTAATCACAAAACAATATGTAATTATATATTGTGAAATATTTATTTCTAATTACAAATAAATGAAATTTTGTCTTGAATCATGGTGTAGCATGGGTAACAGTCTTCATATGACAACAGTAAACTACATTGCTACACTTTGCTACATCGAGGAGCGGTGTGTTGGTTCCTAAGACCATGGGAAATACATGTTTTCCTATGGTCTTAGGCGACCCCTGTGAAAGGGTTGTTCGACCCCCAAAGGGGTCGCAACCCACAGGTTGAGAACTGCTGGCCTAGACCATGTAGTAGGATTAGAGAAGCATTCAGTGAAGGAGTGATTGAATGAGAGTGTGGAGCCTAGCATACACTGAAATAGGTAGAGTAGTGAATGGGAATGAGGACCAATCACTGTGAGTAGATGACACTTCCAGTAAGTCTGAGAACAAGAGAGGGGTTGAATATACACATATCCCTCAGTTTTCCCCCCTGTTACTATGGATGAAGGGTCCATGCTCCTAACTAAGGTCAGCTCTCCACATGTACCCAGTGTCCTATTGAGAGAAAAACATTTTCCTCTGCCAACTTAGGTCCAAATAGTGAGGGGCTTAAAAAGTAAGTGATAATAAAGCAACTGGAGAAAGGATAAGGTCTATTTCACACGTGTACATGGGAGTTGCTTAGTAACTCACTGAAGAGCTAAAGGTTTAGGTCAACATAATAACAGAAGCCAGGGTAGGGTTTCAATGGGAAGGTATGGAAGCGTCTGTTGGACTTTTTGTTGCTAATGGAAAGGGGCAGTTTTTCTCCTTCCCAGCTGAGTATTTTTCCATTCTGGAGGAGGAGGGGCATGGCCACTGCATTCTTCCTGGTGCTAATAAGGGTCAGTCTTCTTTCAAACCGGAAATTCCCTCAGTGGGGGTGGGAGGGGAGGGTCAATGACAGCTGTATTTTCAGGAGGTTCTGCTTATTTAGATAATGTTTCTTTCATGGCTATTGTCTATTCAGATGTTTTTAGTTTAAAATAATCTTCAGACCTCTTTGGTGGCCTGCTAATGTCTTCAGTCCCTTCCCCTTAACACAATGATCACGATGCATACTCATAGGGCACCATTCACACAGCCAACGTGAGGTGATGCCCTTGGAGGTGAGTGTGGCACGGAGCCCTGCTGAGGACCTCACTCCTATAAAAGTCTCCACTCAATACTGCATCACCAGTTACATACAAACATGTGAATTCTCCCCCGTTTTAAATAAAACAAAGTAAAGCCTTATTTCTAATGAGAAATTTTAAATGCTTACTGGGCATTTGATGATACGGAGGAAGTACTGTGAATATACTCACAGGAGACCCTGGGCCTCAGGCAAGAACAGGAGACCACGCAAATGCAATAAACACAAAAGGCTCTCTGTTCATCCTAATTACAAAAAGTCCTGCAAGCCAGAGATCAAGCCAGGGTCAAGTCTGCACAGCGAGGAAGAGAAAAAGTAGGATTTAGACCAGTGTAGGACCTGTAAAAAATGAGGCCAAGGCCTGGGAAAACTGCCCTGAGACTGCCAGAAAGGCCTCTCTGTGTTCCCAGAAGAAAAACCCAGAGACTCTTTAGATCAAACATTTAAAATGGGGGTGTATATACATAAATACATAAAAAAAATACTTTGTCTCCAGAAATAGTTGGCTTAATTTTGAAATATCTAGGCAATAGTTCTAGTTTCAATCTAGTATATCATGGAAAATAAATTATCAAAGACTTGGAGAACTAGGTTAAATATTCAGTCCTCAGCATTGACTATATCATCTGCTAGAGGAAAATAGCTTTTGGAATAAAAAAGTAAGCATACATATAATCAGCTAATTTGTCAAATTCATCAAATACCGTATCAGTGTCTTAAAATCCAATCCCTAGGGCATGCTCAAATTGAAAACAAAAATAAAAATACCAGCACTTACTTCTATAACCTACTTAATATTGACAGTCTTGGACACTCGTAAACACAGCCATGACATTCCCTATCTGACACCTCTATTTGTCTTTCCTTATACAGACCTAACTTCCTATTAATTTCCTACTTAATTCAAATGTGTTTCTATAGATAGATATCATGAAAGCAAAAAAAAAAAGATGATTAAAAAACAACAACTGTGTTATGATTGTTGCTATCGTGTTACTGTTCTTCTCCTTGATGGATTAAATTATAAAAGCCACAAAATGTCAGTGCATTACTAATTCCTGGAAGAGTGACTGCCATAGAAAGGCAAAGTAACAAGAGAATTGCCAAGTTGGAATTCACAGACAATGAGAGGCTGCTCTAACTTACTAATTCACCTTGGGCAAATTTCCTAAACTTCTAGATTTACTAAAATAAACATATCTACTGGGGCCAGTCCCAGGCATAGGCATGCCAGGTACCGTCCCTCTTTATAAGAGGCTATTGGCAATGGGTGAGACAGATACTATTGTGTAATAAAGAATGTGGCTGGCTTTTGTCCCTGATTCTTGGAAGAAAGCCTCTAAACCCTTGGGATTTCCCTTGAGAAAGGAGTGTCTCTGTTACTTGTGGTGGGTGCATAGGCCCATGCCCAAACCAACTTGAGGCCTAGTGCACGAAATTCATGCAGGAGGGTGGGGGAGGGGGGTCCTTCAGCCCAGCCTGCTCCCTCTCCAATCTGAGACCCCTTGAGGGAAGTCTGATTGCCCATTTAGGCGCAATCCAGGTAGTATCGAATCTAAATGGGCAGTCGGACAACCCTCTCACAATCCAGGACTGCTGATTCCCAACTGCTCACCCGTCTGCCTTCCTGATTACCCCTAAATGCTTCTGCCTGCCAGCCTGATCACTCCCTAACCAGCCTGATTGATGCCTAACTGCTCCCCTGCCAGCCTGTTTGCCCCTAACTGCCCTACCCTGTGAGCCTGGTTACTCCAACTGCCCTTCCCTGCAGGCCTGGTCATCCCCAACTTCCCTCCTTTGCCAACCTGGTCACCCCTAACTGCCCTCCCTTGCAGGCCAGGTCCCTGCCAACTGCCCTCCCCTGCTGGCCATCTTGTGGTGGCCATCTTGTGTCCACATGGGGCACGATCTTGTGACCACATGGGGGCAGTCATCTTGTATGTTGGAGTGATTGTCAATTTGCATATTACTCTTTTATTAGATAGGATAGAGTCCTGCTGCACAGGTGGGGGCCAGCTGGTTTGCCCCAGAGAGTATCCTGGATTAGAGTGTGTGCTACTTTGAGGTGTGGGGTGGCCTGGGAGAGGGACCTGTGGTGGTTTGCAGACCGGCCATGCGGACCCTCCCCCCCCCCCCCGCCCCTTGACCCAAGCAGAGGCCCTGGTATCTGGGATTTATTTACCTTCTACAATTGAAATTTTATAGCTGGGATCAGAGCCAAGCCTTCTGCTCACACAGCCTATGAAACTTTGTTTCCTTAAGCAGAGGCCTGGGCCGGCCAAGGTGTGTGGAAAGCTTGGCTTCCTCCATTGCCAGGGGCAATCCAAGCCTCCCTCCTGCTCTCTCTGTGGCCGTAGCCATCTTGGTTGGGTTAATTTGCATACTCGCTCTGATTGGCTGGTGTGTGTGTGTGTGTGTGTGTGTGTGTGTGTGTGTGTGGCTGATGGGCGTGGCTTGTTAGTGTAGCAGAGGTATGGTCAATTTGCATATTACTCTTTTATTAGATAAGATGAGGTACCTCTTGGTGAGCCCCTAAATAATTTCAGGATGAGAGCTGTCATGCTGGAAAGCCTAACAATGTGATGAGAGGATTGAGGCTTTGAACCATGAGTTATAAGCCCAGTTTTCTAACCTCTGAGAAAGGGAGGCAGGGCTAGAGACTGGGTTTAACCACATGGCCAATGATTCAATCAATCCACCCTATGTAATGAATCCCAAATAAAAACTCTGGACAGCCCTGGCTGGTGTGGGTCAGTTGGTTGGAGTATTATCCCATACACCAAAAGGTTGTTGGTTCAATTCCCTGTTAGGGCACATCCTTAGGTGGTGGGGACATGTATGGGTGGCAACCAATCAATGTTTCTCTCTCTCTCTCTCTCTCTCTCTCTCTCTCTCTCTCTCTCTCTCTGTCAACTCAGTAAAATATCCTTGGATAAGGATTCACATTACAAAACAACAACTGGACATGGGAAGTTCAAGTGAGCTTCCCCGTTTGTGATGCCAAGAAGATGATACAACCTGAGAATAGTGAACATTTCTGTTGGGACCCTCTCAGACCTCACCCTCTGTGTATCTTCATTTTTCTAGCCTCAATCTGTTTCTATAATAATAAAATTATCCTAAATATATGCTTTGTGAATTCAGTGAATGACATGAGGTGGTGAGAACCCCCAAATTTGTGGCAGTTGGTCAGAAGTACCAGTGGCCTGGGAACCTTGGAGCTTACCGCTGGGCCTGAAATGAGGGAAGTGTTGTGGAGCTCTGTGCCCACAACCTGTCTGACCCAACTCCAGGTAGTGAGTGTCTGGCAGATACAGAAAAGCTTGAAACCATGTAACCAATGCTAAGAGAGAGGCATGCTCTGAGGAAGTGCAGGGGGTACAAAGAAGCACGGAACTCAACCCCTTCTCTTAAGCACAAAGAAAGCTTTTAGCAATCATCATTTGAGATGACAATTTTAGCAATCATCATTTGATTTGATTTTGTAAAATTTGAAAGTAAAAAGAAGAAAACAAAATAACCCAACCCAAGATAACCAAATCAAAGTTTATATTTGGGGCACATTTTTTTCTATTTATTTTATATGGATTTTTTATATATTTAAATATATATATGCATATAACATATGCAAGTGTTTGCATTTTCGTTTAGTATAAGCATTATCTCTTGACATTAAAGGCTTATCACCCACTTTTATTTTAATGGCTATATACCACTCTGTCATATAGATATAATGCAGTTTATACGCAGTAGTCCCCTATTATCCATAGAGTCTGGGGCAGATAGATACAGTCCAAGACCCCAGTGAATACCTGAAATTGTAGATATATTGTTTTTCCTATATATACATTCCTGCAGTAAAGTTTAATTTATAAATATGGCACAGTACTAGATTAAGACCAATAACTAGTAAAATAGTACATTATAACAATATACTGGAATAAAAGTTATGTGAATGTAGTCTCTCACTTTTGTACTATACTCATCTCTTCACTTAAAGGAAGCATTTTTATGGCTTCTCTTGGGCATGCCACTATCACTGCTCTTGAGCTTTGGGGCCCTTATTAAGTGAAATAAGGTTTCTTGAACACATGCCCTGTGACCCTGAGACAGTGTCTAGTGGGTGAGTATTGTATGCAGTACGGAGATACTGGGCAAAGGGATGACGCAGTCCTGGGTGGGATGGAGCAGACGATGCAAGAGTACATCATGCTACTTAGAACAGTGTGCAATTTAAAATTGATGCCTTTTTATATCTGGCATTTCCCATTTAATATTTTGGACCATGGTTGGCCATGGGTAACCGACACCATGGAAAGCAAAACTGTGGATATGTAGTACTGCTTTTCCTAACTTTGACATGCAGGTTGCTTCTGGGTTTTAATAATGCCAAGAGGAATTGTTTTATGTATAAACCTTTGTCTACCCTTCCCATTATTTTCTTAGGATAAATTTTTTAAAGTCTGGCATTATTTAATCGTTACTCTTAGGAAATCTCTATGACTGGGCTCAGGCTGGAGGTAAAAACGTTCAGGGGCCTGCCTCCCCATCTCTTGGCAATCTGTTCCTAATGTTTTCTTTGGCCCCTTCATTCCTCCGATCAAAATTTAGCATATTCTGCGACCTCTTGCTTATTTTTCTTAGAGTACCCTTCTTCAGAGCAATATGACAACGTTGTTGCAGGGCACACAGAATAGCATGACACTGAATCCTGGGCAAAGAAGATTCCTTACCTTCTTTGTTCAGGGGCTTTCTCACAGCATACTGGTGGGCATCATCCTCTTTAGAGAGACTGAACAATTTACATACTGTGTAAGCCTTTTTAGACTGCTGGCAATGAGGCACAGTAGCATCCGTGAGTCCAGGAGTATCTTTCTAAACCACTCCATTTTAAAAGCTAACCAAGTATGGCTGCTGTGGCTCAGTGGTTGAGCATCAACCTATGAACCAGGTGGTCATGGTTCAGTTCCTGGTCCAGGAACATGTCTAGATTGTGGACTCAACCCCAGGTGGGAGGTGTGCAGGAGGCAGCCAATCAATGATTCACTCTCATCATTGATGTTTCTTTCTCTGTCTTCCTCTCCAAAATCAATAAAAACATATTTTAATAAAAACAAAATAAAAGCAAGCCACTTTCTCATCCTCAGTACTCCCCTTGCTCACCTTTACCATTTCTTTTATTCAATGACAGTTTTCCCTTTTCAATGTCCTATAGAAATTGTTCATTGATATTTCTTCTTGCTTGCGTCTCCTCATCACAGCACCAGTAGAATGTTCCATGAAGGCAAGGACTTTGTCTGTTTTGTTTACTGTTTATCTCAGTCTTAGATCCATTACTGGCCAATACTAGGCTCACAGTAAACATCAGTTGAGTCAATGAATGAATGAATCAAGAAAAAAACATTATAAGCCTCTGATTTACTTAGAGTTCAGAAAGTAATTCCAAGAAGAGCAAAAAAAAAAACTAAACAGGGTAGAAGTTGCTGCTGGATGTGGGCCCAGCCAGGAGGAGGGCACTGTGAGAAAGGAGTGCTTTTCTTCCTAATCCTTCTTAGGCTGTTTGACTGTTTATATCATGTGCCTGCCTTTCTGTGATAAAAATTCAAAAACTTTCAGATAAGCCAACATGGCTGGAAAATCATAGAATGATAACAATGCAGGGAGGCCGGCCAACAACCATTTACTTTACAGTAAATTGCTCAAAATCTGTTTTGAGAGCAAACTATTAAATCTGCTAATGGTACATACAGATGGTACAAAACAATAAACTTCATTTTGGTATTGGGTGTCATTTTAAATAGAATCTCTTTCATCATGCTTTAAAGTGACTTCAATCTACTTATATGATTAAGCTTTATATTATTACATTAAGTCCCACATGTTTCACAGTGGGTAGAAACTATACAGGGAGGCCATCATTCAAGGCTGATAGAAAATGTGATTTCTGGATTCATAAATGTGGGTGGAGACATAATAGAAGTAATTTTTCACACACAGATAACTGGCAGATGTGGACGTTTGCTAATTGAGGAGGGAGGAAGGGAAGAGAGGATGAAAGCAACAAAAATAATTTTGTCTAAGGCTGGGAGGGACACATGTTCAAACAATTGCTTTTTCAGAGTCCTCAGGCTTGTTTCTATTCAGTGTTCACTGCGCCTGAGAGAAGGCTGAGTCCCACATGGCAAAGTGCCATCTTTGTCAGCGCAAGAGCTGTTTACATTCAAGGCACATAATAAGTGCAATGTGAGGGAAAAAAAACAGTGTGAGTCCCATTATGGCTGATTAGTCCATTGTACACTGTTGCAACTAATATCTTCCTTGTGCTAAAAATAGTGGGAAGTCTCGAGTACGCAAACAGCAAGATCCATCAGCACTGTCCTCTCTCACCAGATCGCCAACAAAAGCTGCCTCTAACTCTCCACAAAAATACAAGGGCCAGTTATTCACTTCAGGGTCCTCCAAAATAGGTAGTTATGTGAGCTGTTTGGCAACCTTAACAGCAGAGAAGATGGAGCTTCTAAAAACTAGACCTATCTTCTCTGTAGTTTCCTTTCTTAATCCATACTCCATAGGAACATCCTAAGAATTAGTTGTTTGCGCTTAAACTTGGACGTTAACTGTTTCTTAATCATAGTAACAGTGGAATTAATGAATGTATTGATGCTCTAGTCACCAGGAGCCTAAATAATTAAGTAAAATAAAGCGACAGAAGCAGAAGGGAGTGGTATGAATAAACTCTGAGTCCCAGGTCATTTCACCAGGAAGCAATAGCTCTTCTGGTTGAAGGGGAGAAAACAAACTGTTTTCTACTCTATTGAAAGCCTGGAAGAATTTGTGTGGCAGTAATCCTAAATCCAGCAGCAATCTATTAAGAACTCAGCATTTCCAACCCTGAGACTCAATTGATAAGCACATTCTGTCCCCTCCTCCCCTGCCCAAGCCCCCCACCCTGCCCCCTTCCCTCTCCCCCACCCGCTTCTTAACCCTCCGCCATTAATCCTCTTAAAGACTGCTAAGTAATGAAAGGGTGTGATGAAAGAGCCCCCCCTCCCCCCACAACACACACACACACCTTTTTTTATTACAGCTACATAAACTGCTTGTGTAAATGTTTCATTAACAAACTGCTGGACCAGTATTTCCTATCCTTTGCCTCCCTCCCTCTGGCCCCCTTAGTAAGGTACAGCATGACTAAATATGTGATTTACACATGTTTAAGGGAAACATTCCCACACTTGAAAGCTGTTTCAGGACAAAGGGAGGGGAGGGGCTGGGAGAGAGGTGTGGAACCTATTGTAGATATTTCCATTTACAATTCTCTCTTTTTATGGGCTTTAAAGGATTAATGACTTCCACCCACTTATCAGTTCGTTTCATTTCTCAGTGCTGGTCTCTGTGTAAGTGCCCTGAGCCAGACCATTTGAGGTTGGTTCTGTTGGAGACTGTCAGATTCCCTAATGTTCTGAGAAAAGCAAGAGGAATCTCAATGTGTATTCATTGTACAAAGAACTCTTTTCTGAACAACAGAGAGGCCAAAAGAGAGGACTTACCTAGACTTTAAATATGTTGAAGGATGTCAGATATTTTATGAAAATCACATCCTGGTGTTTTTTCCTCTGTTGTCATCTAATTGCAATCTTTAAATAATCTGGTTAGTTCTAAGAAGATGCCTGCATTATCAGACTTTTTTGAATATGGCATTTTGCTATAAAAATAACCTTTTTATAGCAAAATGTCCTTCAGACAAGCAAGATTATGCCTATGGTACCTACTGAATTAATCAATATCCAATAACAGGATGTATTGATGTAACCTACAGCTGCAGATGCAGTCATTTAAAAGCACAGTTTAAGTGAAATCGTGATACAGTAAAGATTTCGAAGGCCAAATACATAGAAAATACATACACATTATATCTCAAGAGACTCCAAACTTTGAAAAAAATAAACACTTAAGGAAACCAAAGATAAAGTAGCCCCTTTGTGTATGTGTCTTTGCTCTGGGTGTCATTCATTTCATTTCCGTTGACTGTGAGCATCCAGCCACACAGAGCTGGGGTCACTGGTTTGGGAAAGAGCCACACTCAGGTCAGTGTGTGTAGCAGTGTCTCTAGCCACAACCATGGTCTGGTTTCACAGTGAATAGCTTCGTTTAAGATCAACAGTGCCTTGGGGGATACGCGCTTAAATGTATTCAACCTTAGAAGAGCTGAAAACATCAATACCTTCATAAAGCCACTTTGATTTGTATTGACTACAGTTATGCTGCTAATTCATATACATCATTGTCTACTTCACTGAGTTTTTAACATGACTTTTGATTTATAGAAATCATGATTCAGTTTCTACTAAGGAGCATTAAGCTAGCACCTCCCCCAGTCTTACTTTCTCTCTGCTGTAACAAAATTGAAAGAGGAACTCTCTTGTCACAACATACATAAATTGCTGTATAATAGTTTATGTGCAGTTTTTTAAACGTTAATAGTAATAGGTAATAATAGCAAAAGAGGTTATCCAAATAAGGGCAATCAATTATCAAAGTATGTTATTAATATGTTCACAGAAAAATCATTGATTTATACTGGGGCAAAGTCTCCACATTAGATGCATTTCCCACTCAAAAAACCAGTGTTAGGCAGTGGGGATCCTCCCCCTCCCCCCACCTCTGCCGCCATCATGACCATGTTCTATCATTTGCTTAGTTCCACACCCTGACAAGTTTTATTTACAGGAACCACTCAGACACATTGCAAAGCTCCATAAATAACATGCTGTGTTCCACATGCATAATGCAACCTGCATTTGGTAAAAGTTAGTTTTGTTTGTTTGATGCTGCTTCCACTGGAGACTCTAAAATTTTTTCTAACAGTTCATTTATTGCTAAGCTACCAAAATTCAGTGTCTTTAAACTAAGCAAAATGGGCTGAAGTGACTAGAACTAGATTTTGTTTTGTTGATTAGGGAGTTCCCAAACTTAAATAAGAATTGAAATAGTTTAGGTTTTCTTGTGTTAATCTTATCCAGAGGTGCAGTAGAACAAAGGAGTGGATTTTATCAAGCAAGATGCTCATTGCTCAAGAAGTTGCATGAAAATAATATTTAAACAGACATAGAACCCAGACTATAAGAAGATAAAATGGCCGAAGCTGGTTTGGCTCACTGAATAGAGTGTTGGCCTGCGGACTGAGGGGTCTCAGGTTCGATTCCGGTCAGGAGCATGTATCTTGATTGCGGGCATATCCCCACTGGGTGGGGCGTGCAGGAGGCGGCTGATCGATGTCTCTCTCTCTCATCGATGTTTCTAACTTTCTATCCCTCTCCCTTCCTCTCTATGAAAAATCAATAAAATATATTAAAAAAAAAAAAAAGAAGAAGAAGATAAAATGCTAGTGGGAGAGCCAGTGGTCCTTTTTCTCCTGGATAAAAATGGGCCTGCATACAACATACCCGTGGCCCAGGAAAAATTTGCAGTTCTGACGGAGACAAACTTAGAAAGCCTGGAGACAGCCTGGGCTTGTCAGCATCTCACAGTTAATTAAAGAATTGAGTGAAGGCATCAAGGCTGGCTCCCTTCTGCCTGAATAATTCACTGCCTGTATCCATTATTAAAACCTGGTACTTCACCACAATGATTCCCAGATCGAGATGGATTGATCTCAGAACCAAGAGATAAATTGTAACAAGGCCCACAGCTATATTAATAAATTGAAATGAACATTTATTTGCTTATCTAATTAGAACTGTAGTTTTTACAAATAGTGTAGCCATGCATTACCCTGACAGACAGCACTACCTACCTTCCATGAGATAAAATGAGCAGGAGGGCTTTGCCCCAGATTTGGGGCTTCTGTGCATAAGAAGTTCTTTAGTTGCTGCTATTTTTTTAATCCTCATTCCACCATTATCCCTGTACAGATCCTATCTCTCCAGGATTGATGGGAGTTTAGCTATTGCAAGAGTTCATCAGAGGACTGCAAAGAATTGTGCATATAGAATGTGCATTCTTCTTTTGTCCTGTCTCTCTTTTTAAAGTATTGCAAGAGAGAAGGAGGAGGAGGAAGAAGAGGAGGAGAAGGAAGAAGAATTATTATTATTTAAACATTCCCCCCATCTTCTCCCCAACTCCATTTCAAAACTCAGAGACTCAAAGAAACTGTACTTGGAATTTGATTCCTCACATCCTCACTAATTTATGTATAGCTGTTTCTTCCTCTGAAAAATAAAATGACTAGTGCCCATTTTTGTAGGATCCATATAAAGTTTAGAGAGAATGTATGCAAAGCATGGAATCCATAGTAGATATCTAATCAGTGATAAGTGCTCTTGCTAGTCAGTAATTCTTGCCCTTCTCTGTTTGCAAATTAGATTTTAAAACCATTGTATCACATTGACATGCAAGGGTCTTCATATAACATAACTCTCAGTTTCTAAAGAACAAAAATAGGGAGTGGGGTACCTTATAGACATAAAAAAAACATTTTCGTTACAAATAAAATGATAGCAAAAATGCTATCTCCCCTAACTAGATTATAAAATCTCAAGACAAAGTTTATGTAGTCTTTCTTTCCTGGCAAAGGGACTAGGACATAGTAGATGCTCAGTAATTATTGTTGTGGGTTTTGGGTTTGTTTGTTTTTTACTGTAATAACTGTGGTTATTATGTAAGCTCCTAAAAATGGACAGTTCTCTATTGAGACCTCTAACATGTAGTAGAGAAGCTGGGTCTCTTCTTGATGTACAGCAGTCAAATCAAATGCATGCTGCTTTGACTGCAGTCACATGTTCCTATAAGAGGATTATACTCTTTCTTTCTTAAAATTAGCAGAACTTGTAATGACCACATCCTCATTTTAAATTTGAAGTCCAGTTGGTTGAGTATTTTATGTGATGAAATGTGTTGGGTTTTTTTTTGGTTTGTTTTTTTAATAAATTTCTGGGTTGCCAAACAGGCATCAAGTCCCTATTCTGCTCTTTACTTGCAGGTAATGTAGGGCATTGCTGATGATTTTTCCCCCTGGCAAGTTGTGGCCAAGGCTGCACTATTTCAAGGAATAGTATTACACTTAGTTTGAGGACAAAAGCACTTCCCTTTTTCTCCACTGTATTCTGAAATTGCTGAGTAGGAGAAATTTAACTGTTAAGTCAGAAACCCTTTCTGAAAATAAAATTTAGAAAAAAAGGGGAATAATTTGTAGGGTGTTAAATATATTACTAAAAGATCTTATGGCTCCTTTGAAATGGAGCTTCCAGGATAAAAGTATAAATTAAGCAAATCAGTATAAAGTTTTATATTATCTAAGCAAATATGGTGCATTATCCTGCAGTAGTCTCTTACTCCATTTAAAACAAAGGGAAGTAGGATTCAGTTTAGATATCCTATATAATAAAGAGGGAATATGCAAATTGACCATCACACCATCACAAATATGGCAGTGCCTGTAGCCACAAGATGGCAGCACCCAGTTCCCTCAGCCCCACCAGAGTCCACAATTCCTTTCAGCCCTGCATGGAGTGGGAGGGGTGGAGACGCATGGTTCGGCCAGACCCACCCTCAGCCCCCTTGCTACCCAGGGCTAGCCCAAGGTACACGCAAGCCTCAGATGGCAGCTGTCCAGCTGCCCAGGGCCACCCGAGGCTTAGGTAACCAGGACCAGCCAAGGCTTGTGCTGCCGGCAGTAACAGCAGCAGCAGCAGCAGAGGTGTGATGGGGGCATTGTTTTCCCCTGATTTTCAGGTCACCTCCTGCCTCTAAGGGCTCCGGGACTATGAGAGAGGGCTGGCTAGGCTAAGAGATCTCTCCTCCAGTGTATGAATTTTCATGTGCCGGGCCTCTAGTATCTTTAATAATTCTTTATGCCATGTACTTCATGCAGTGTTCAAAGACACAATACATTGGAATAAAATTATTTTTATATGGTTTAGTAACTTTTTTCCTATTTAAAACTAATGCAAATTAAGGTTTTAAAAAAAAAGTCCAATTGGATTTAAAGTAAAAGGTAATAATCCTTCATTTCTTATACAACCAACCCACTATATAATTATAAGCATTATTATTAGCTGCTTGGATATGCTTTCAGAAATGTCCATGCATATATAATTATATGTAATCACTTCCTGATTTGTTCTGGGTTGCATAGGTTTTCTTTGTTTTTAGTATAAACATACCATATTTTATTTAATCACCTGTTGATGAATATTTATGTTGTGTGCAAGTTTTTGACATTGTTAATAATGCTTTAATGAACATCACATAATTTTTGAGTCAATTGACTCATACAATATGAAATTTTTAAAGCAGATATTGCTATATATTCTCCAAAATGACTTTTAAAAGATTTTTGTACTATTTAATGGGGTGCTTCTATAAATGAAAAGTACAATTAAAATGTACTCAAGTTACAGTAAATTATTCCTTTTTAACAATTACCTATAACTTATATTAATTTAATGGCTGTTATGCTGTTTGATAAATGCAGTGGTCACTCATTGGCTAGAGATTAGCAATGCACCTCATTCAGACAGAATTGGTCTACTTAGTCTATGCAGTCAAATCTCGAAGAACACAATTTCAGATGCTAATTATAACTAAATCTTGAATCATTTCCACCTCTTAAGATTTCTTCAAGAGATTTGTTTTCAGCTTATTTTTCCTGATTGAAGTTGCTAAAGAACATTCTAACACCGTCACCCTTTATCCTAATGAAAAAAACAAAATAAAAGTACAGTGTATTGCCATCTTTTTAAAAGCACATTTTCTTTATTAACTGAAGTGCCTTGAGGAGTTTATGATTGGTGCATAGAGCTTGCCAAGGCTGGGTTTTCAGAAGGAGAACAGGAGGAAGGCAAAGGTTAGCTCCTGGGCTTGTCATGTTTTCACTGGGGTAGAGGAGCAGCTGGATTTGCAGCCCTGGAGGGGAGTAATAGAACCTTGGGCTTTTAGCTGAGCTCATGGAAGCCCAGATGAAAGACTTTGTTGTTAGGGATGGTATACAACTGAATTCTAATCAATCATGTGCAGAAGTAATGTGTGGAACAAACATCAAGATTATACCTTTAAAAGAGAGTGCCATCTCCTTTCTTATTCCCCCTTCCTGCCAGCTAAAATACTGACATGGTTGAGAGTCCTCTAGCATCACTGTGACAAAGACAATACCTTGGAGATTCAGAAACAGGAAGACAGACAGCCTGAAGTTCCTTATGGCTCATCCTACTCACCTCAGACTATCACAGCAGAGAGAACTAAGCTTCTGTTTCTAGCTTATATTGTATTTGGGGTTTCTGTTCCAGCAGTCCAACATGTATCCTAATGAATAAAAGGTCCAAATGTTGGACTTCTCAAACAACTTAGATTGCAGATCTTAGGCAAAAAGCATCTCCCTCTGCAGTGTGTATTTCCTTCCGCATCTGCTTGTAGACTGTGTGTCTCCTAAATTAGTTCATCTCTCCCTTGGGGCTTTGCTAAAAGCAACAAGAAGTGTCCAGCACATGCCCACCTTTTACTAAGAAGTCAGCAGACTGCTTTCCTAGAGTCAGGGGGAAAAAAAACCCACAAAAAACAAAACAAAACACTTGCCCCATTTAATATGGATCAACTAGCTTTACCCACCTGCAATACTGCCCTCCCTATCCCACCTCTTCCATTAAGCAAATTAGGCTTTTTAGGTTCTACTGTTTGAAGCTTCCTCCCCATGTCCCTCACCAATTCTGCTGCCATATTCTATTGCAGTTAGAAATACATTTAGCTGTGCAAATCAAAGACCTGAAAATAGTAGCTTAAAGTTAAATGTGGCAAGGAGAGAGGCGTGCCTCACACAGAGAGAAGGTCGGAGGACTACCACTGCTAGCTGGCTGGTCTCTTCACTTTCCCAGTGGTTTACTGCGAGATGGCTAGGTGGTTCCAGCTATGACAGGAGAACACACAAGAGCCAAGGATGTGCCTTTATGCTGCTTTCATCCTATTTTAAATAGCTTTAAGGAATTTCCTCCTCTATACCATTGGTTAGATGTGTGTTAACTGCAGAGAAGGCTAGGACTGTGGCTTTTTCATCTGCTCACAGAGCCTCTTTCTCCAAATCAGGATTTTGGCTGCCAAGAAAGTCAAAACAGAAGATTGTTTTATTTTAAATAAGTCATGACCCATTCTAAAATTTTTATATTTTGGCAGTTAATTCCAATGGGAGATTTTATATTCTCCCAATCCAAACAAGAATTCATTCTTTTTGTATTTCCCTAAGTAGAAGTTGAGTTTTTAAAGGTCACTTAAATGAAATGCTTCATCAACTCCATCATTCGGATATCTTTACCAAGAAATGCTGAGAAGAATCTATTACCCAGGTAGTATGCCTTGTGATCGATCATGTTTCTATTACCCAAGTAGTATGCCTTGTGATCGAAACAACTGTAATGCATGAAAGAGCTACCTATGCTCAATGCTTTCTTTCCTGGAAGGCTTCTTTTTGGCATGAAACAGATCTCGTGTGAGAACTTTCTGAAAAGAGAGAGAAGAGAAGGAAGAGAAAGAGAAGGGGAAAAGGAAAGGAAAACATCCGACTAAGTGATACAACTGAGTTAGGTGAGGTAATCAGTTTTTCTCCCTGAAACCTTGGGAGCAATAGTGGAGAATTTAAATAAAACATGCTGCCTGTGCTGCCCATGAGGTTCCATGGTCACTATCATTCTTCTTCCTCTGGAAATTCAGTTTGTCCCTATTATGCCAAGGTCACGAACTGAGGAATCTGAGTGGCCACCAGGCTGTGCCTTTGAAGCTAAGGGTCAGTGCATTAGTACAAAGGGGAATTAATCCAGTGTGCTGGCCCACCGAGGCTGGTTAATTCATTTAAAAGGAATGACCAAGGTTCTTATTCTAGATTTCCCTCTGGACGATCAGGAGCTTCCCTTTTCCCAAACAAGAACATTAATGAATATTCAAGGGAAAGTATTACTTCATTGTCAGTTCTAATTGCTAGTTTTACCTTTATTAGTAGAATCTTTTCTGTGGCTGAGCCTGACATACATTTGTTTGCACACTGTTATTAGTCAAGACTCAGTGAAGTCTTGTAATTAACACCTCCACATTATCTCATGCAGTGAAAGCAAAGACAAAAACAGATGACTCACTTTGTTGTAGCTTTGCTCTTGTTTTCTGATATAGAAGCACTTAAGGAGAAATGTAAGCTCATCAGAATGCCATATGGAGCCAACAGAAACCATAAAAGGGTTTTCAGGAAGCAGTGCAAAGAAGTTCATTAAATGAACAACTCCATGATCAACATGCTGATTTAAAACGACCTGGCACTAATAAATTGCACAGGTACATTACCTGAATCATACTCAGCAACCATTCCAGGTCACTGATGAAGGGTCCCCGGTTCCCAAGAAGCAGGGGAGATAACATAGTCTCTGTAAACATAATGAAGTTAATGATTCATGTGACAATTAAATAGCTTTCAGGCAATCTTATCAGTTTAGAGATAGAGCAAACCAAGGCAATAACTGTATTTTAATCATTTCTATTATTGAAACACTATTTCTAAAGGCTGTATCTTTGCAGCCTATAATTGATATTTCCATGGAAAATGGGGGCGCAGGGTAGGGAGAATGTCAACAGTTCATATTTCAGTTTTATATTTGGAAAGAGATCTTTTCCTAATTGCTTCCATTAAAAAAAATTATAACAAAAGAGATTTAAAAATACAAGGCATCATCCTGTCTTTTTCCTTGAATTTATGAACGAAATCTAATTGTTTTATTTTTAATGCAAAGATAAAACACCAAACCTTAACAAAGATACTGTCACCTGAAATTTTACAAATTAATTCTGCAAAATCTGTCACAGTTTAAAAGAAAAAAAATGCTTGTTTCCTATTTATGAATATTTCTTTCCTAAGATAATATAAACAAAGTAAAAAGCAGCTACAGTATGAAAGAGAAATAATACATATGCAATGGCATAGCAGCCTTTCATTTAGCAATTATTCCCAAAGCAATGAAGAAGCTGGCTATTAAATTAAAATTGTTCTTATATACAACATTTCTTAGCTGAATGGTCAGATAATAAATCTATTTACAAATGGAAACAAACTAAAATGTTCATGGACCCCTGTCTATACTAAATTGCCAATATTACAACAATATCCATCAGCAAGAAATGGTCAGGAATGCCCAGTCCATTTGGCCCTGGCTGGTGTCTCAGTTGAAATATTATCCCTATACCAAAAGGTTGTGGGTTCGATTCCCCATTGGGGCACATACTGGAGACAATCTATTGATGTTTCTCTCTCACATCAATATTTCTCTCTCCCTCTCTCTCTCTCTCTCTCAAAAATGTCAATGAAAACATATCTTTGGGTGAGGATGAAATCTATAATAATAAAAGGGTAATATGCTAATTAGACTGGACATCTTCCAGATGTCAATCCGGATGTCCTTCCTGATGAAGCTGGGGCTGGAGGGAAGCCAGCCTGGTTCCAGGTGCCTGTGGGCGGCAGGAGGAGGAAAGCAGCCTAGGTCCTGGGTGCCTGCTGGCAGCCAGAGGAGGGAAGCCTGGGTCCTGGGTGCCAGAGGGAAGCTGGTACCAGGAGCCAGGGAAAGAAAGGCCTACTCTTGCACAAATTTTTGTGCATCGGGCCTCTAGTAATAATAATAATAATAATAATAATAATAATAATAATAATAATAAAGAATGCCCAGTTTTACTACCCGAAGCAATCTATAGATTCAGTGAAATCCTAATAAAAATTCCAATGGCATTTTTCACAAAAATAGGAAAAAAAATTAAATTTGTATGGAACGACAAAGACCCCAAATAGCTAAAACAATCTTGAGAAAGAAGAACAAAGCTGAAAGTATCACACTTCCTGATCTAAAAATATACATGGTAGTCCCAAAAAACATAAACACACTTTAACAGCTGATAGCTCAACTTTGAAAATGAAATGTATTTTAATATGCACTGCCTTTATAATTTTTCAAAGTGTATATATACATTTTGGGGGGACACCTTATATATTACAAGGCTATAATAATCAAGTCAGATGATTTGGGCATAAAAATAGACTCATCAAACAATGGAACAGAATAAAAGTAAACTCACACATATATGGTTATGTAATTTAGGACAAAAAAAGCCAAGAATATACTGTGGAGAAAGTCTCTTCAATACATGATTATGGGCAAACAACCACTATATGCAAAAGAACAACTATGTTACATCACACATAAAAATTAACTAAAAAGGGATTAAAGACTTGAATATAAAATCTGAAGCCATAAAACTCCTAGAAGAAAATATAGGTGGCAATGATTTTTTGGATTTGACGCCAAAAGCAAAGGCAGCAAAAGTAAAAATAAACAGTAGGGCTACATCTAACTAAAGCTTCTGCACAGCAAAGGGAAACCATCAACAAAATGAAAAGGCAACCTACTGAATGGGAGAAAATATTTGCAAATCATATATCTGATCAGAAACTAAGATCCAATATACTGGTATATAAAGAACTCATACAATTAATTAACAAACAAACAATTCTTAAAATGGGCAGAGCACCTGAGTAGATATTTTTCCAAAGAAGACATGCGGATGGCCAAGAGGTATGTGTAAAGATGCTTAGTGTCACTAATCATCAGGAAAATATAAATCAAAACCGCAATGTGATATCACCTTACACCAGCTATATTGGCTATTATCAAGAAGATAAGAAATAACAAGTGGCAGCAAGGATGTGCTCTGGCAATGTAAATTGGTATAGCCACTCTGGAAAACAGTATGGAGTTTCCACATGAAGCTAAAAACAGAACTACCATATAAACCAGCAATTGCTCTGCTGGGTATTTATTTGAAGACAATAAAACACTAACTTAAAAAGTTATATGCATCCAATGTTTATATAATATTCTAAATTCTTTGTTGTCACTTCAACAATCTCCCCAGCATCTTCACCAAGAGTAGATTCCATTTCCAGAAAACAATTTCTTTGCTCATCCATAAGAAGCAACTTCTTACCCATTAAAGATTTATCATAAAATTGCAGCAATTCAAATCAAATTTTCAGACTCCATTTCTAATTTGAGTTATCTTGCTATTCCCACTGCCTCTGTAGTTACTGCCTCCAGTGAAGTGTTGAAACCCTCAAAGTCACCAGGAGAGTTGCAATTAACGTCTTCCAAACTCATGCCAGTGTCGATAGTTAGACCTTTTCCCATGAATTACAAATGTCCTTAAAGGCATTTAGAATGATGAATTCTTTCCAGAAAGATTTCTATTTACTTTTCCCAGATCCATCTGAAGAATCACTATCTATGGCAGCTATAGCCTTATGGAATATATTTTTCCCACAATAAGATTTACAAGTTAAAATCCTTGACCCATAGGCTGCATAATGGATGTTGTGTTAGCAGGCACACAAATAGTAATCTCATTTTGTAACTCCATTACACCTTTCAAGTAACCAGGTACATTATTAATGAGCACTAGGTTTTTGAAAGGAATCCTTTTCTGAGCAGTAGTTTTCAACAGTGAGCATAAAATATTTAGTAAACCATGTTGCAAACAGACATATGTCATCCAGGATTTGTTATTTCGTTAGGCAGAATAGAGTTGGCATCATTCTTAAGGGCCCTGGGATTTTCAGAATAAGTGAGCATTGGCTGCAACTTAAAGTAAGTCATCAGCTGTATTAGCCCCTAACAAGAGAGTCGACCTGTCCTTTGAAGCTTTGAAGACAGTCATTGACTTCTCCTCTCTAGCTATGAAAGTCCTAGGTGCCATCTTCTTTCAATATAAGCTGTTTTGTCTTATATTGAAAATCTGTTGTTCATTGTAGCAACCTTTATTATCTTAGCTAGATCTTTTGGACAACTTGCTGCAACTTCTGCATCAGCACTTGCTGCTTTACCTTCCACTTTTATGTTATGGAGATGCTTCTTTTCTTAAACCTTATGAACCAATCTCTGCTAGCTTCAAACTTATCTTCTGCAGCTTCCTCGCCTCTCTCAACCTATATAGAATTGAAGAAAGTTAGGATCTTACTCTGGATTAAGGTTTGGCTTACAGGAATGTCACATCAGCAATAAGGCTGTTTTGCTTTCTTATCATTCATGTGCTCACAGGAATAGCACTTTTAATTCCTTCAAGAACTTTTCCTTTGCATTCACAACTGTTTGGTGCAAGAGGCCTAACTTTCAACCTATTTCAGTTTTGATATGCCTTCCTCACTAAGCTTAATCATTTCTAGTTTTTTTGTGTGTGTTTTTTTATTTCAGATGAGACACATGTGAGTCTTCCTATTGCTTCAACACTTAGAGGCCATTGTAAGGGTTATTAATTGGCCTAATTTCAAAATTGTTGTGTCTTAAGGCAATGAGAGGCCCAAGGAAATAGAAAGAGATGGGGGAATGATTGGTTGATGGAACAGTCAGAACACACACACCTTTTATCAATTAATTTACCCTCTTGCATGGGCACCATTTGTGGCATTCCAAAACAATTATAATAGTAACAGCAAAGATCACTGATCATCTCTCACTCATTTGTGGAATCTAATGAACCAAATAAACCAATGATCAAAAATAGACCCTGAGTCATAGAAGCAAGAACAGACTGTTGGGAAGGCAGGGGAGGATGGGTGGGAAGAGATCAACCAGTGAACTTCTATGCATATATGCATAGCCTCTGGACACAAACAATGGGATGGTAAGAGCCTGGCAGGGGCAGTGTGTGGTAGGGGACAGGCGCTGGCTGGAAAAGGAGGACTTATGTAACACTTTCAACAAAAAAGATTTAGAAAAAATAAATTAATTAATTTTTAAAAATATCACTGATCACAAATCATCATAACAAACAGAATAATAATGAAAATGTTTGAAATATCGATCAAATTATCAGCATGTGACACAGAGATGGGAAAAGAGCAAATGCTATTGGGAAAATGACACCTATAGACTGGCTCAAAAGAGGGTCCTCACAAATCTTCAATTTGTAAAAAAACACAATGTCTGCAAAGCACGATAAATTGAAGTATAAGAGAAGTCGGAAAGTCTGAACATGCATTTTACGTTATCACCCTTATCATCCAAGTCACAACTCTGGCTTCTCATTTTGTGCCTGTGCATGGGCTGATGTAAATGACTGAGTCATGAAGGTTACTGCATCTTTATAGTTTGGGAAAATTATTAAACATGGCAGCTTCATCATTGAGATCCCAGGGGCGCTTTCTCAACTGCAGTAGCTGAGCCTCTGTTGAAACCAAGGAGAGGTTTTGGCAGACAGGGCTTTGGCTATCTATCTGTGTTTTACCTCTGCCTACAAATAACCACCATTAAAACATTTTTATGTTCAGGCCACTGTGCGTGTTTTGGCAGCCAATGCCTACTTTGCCCTACTGGTGCCGTGTTGGCCCTGAGGTTTAAATTTCTGCATATCTATTGCTCCAGAAGAGCAGTCTGAAAATAGAAACATAGACTGTTTTGTCACCATTGAATGAGAAGGCTAATAATAGCATGGCCTCATTGTTTGGCAGGGACCCAAGGCTACCCTAGCCAAGGAGCAGCACATGCTGCAGTAACCAAATTAAAAAATTTCTCCAGGGAATGGTGCAGCTTTTCAGAGCATGTTTTATATTCTGGGATTACTCAGGAAGGAAATCGTTCAGAAGTTCTTTTGACATAAGTATGGTTTGTTTCCAATTTGAAGGGTGGGGGGAATGGGAGGGAGAGGAGAGCCAGGAGGTCAGTTGCAAAAGGGATGCAAAAATGTCCTTAAGGAGTTCCTGACAGGTGGTGAGAGGACGGTGGCTCCTGTCCCTGTCAGGTTCCCAGTGCGCTCTCAGCATTGCCTTTCACACTCCCATTATGTTTATTTCTGTTGAACTTACAGAGTGACCTTTTCAAAGCTGCAGTGCATTGTTGACCCACATGCATTTTTGAGACCTAATTTCCCTGAATGCCTTCCTTGTTCCTGCAGAAGAGAACTCTGGTTGAGAAAATAGGAAGAGGCTGAGATAAAGAGAATTGGAATGGAAATCTTTCAGGCATTGAATTCTGCCTGCTATTAATAATTCAGAAGTGTTTTTAATGCCCTGATATGGAAGGAAGGTTTTTTGACACCAAAGGCATCTAAATATTAATTTCAGAGGAATTGGTTGTTACAAGCAGTTAACATCCATTTTGTTCGTTGACCTCCCAAGGAAGGTTAATGCACTAAAATCTGGTCATTAAGTATAGCAACAAATGTTTTTTCAGGGAGGTTGTTACTATCATAAACTCTAATCCATGGTTCACAGGCAGCAGCCTCTAGTGCGGTGCTCTGACTAATGAAGAATTAACTATTTCTGAGCAGTTAATAAAGATTTCTTCCCCTCACCAATCAGCATACTCTACATGATCCTTATAATTACTAAAAGCATTAAGCACTGGGTATGAGTGCCCACACGTCAGTCCGGAATTCTACTCAGAGTAAATGACAAATGGCAAACCTAATCCCATTTCACTTAATTTTTTTTTCTAACATGTTCACTGGAACAAGAAATAATGGAATTCCTAAGTATTAGGAAAAGATGGTCCAGTGCAAAGCATTTGCTAAATGAGTATTGATGAGGGCTTTAGTCATATTTTATTGTGATGGAAGATTTCTATGCTCTGGTTTAGTTCTTGCTTGAATCAAGAAATTAACTAGCTACAAACAGGGCTTTTTTGCTTGCTTATTCATTTTATTTTGTTTTTCCTTTATTATTAAAGAATGCATTCATCCAGAAGAATGCAGGAGGCAGAAACTTGTGTGAGAAGCACTAATAATACCTGCCTTCTAACAATAGGAGGGAGAAGGTACAACCTAACCTTTCTAAAAAGCCTGGGGCATGTTTTGCTTTTCACTGGAAAGGTCTTCCAGAATTCATTAAAGTCACTTTCCTGCTGAGGACCAAGCCTTTGGTTATACTTAGAAGACTCAAAGAAAGTTGCTCAGACTGATTTTTCAGAGACCCAGATTTAAAGCAGCATAGCCAAAGCAACGGGTCAGGCTTTAAGAGGAAATCTTTTGGAGTCAACAGTCAGAGGTTAATACACTGAGGCCTTAGGTGGGCCTCTGAATACATAGGCTAGAGTTGACAACATAAAATAAAAAAAGCTCCTACTTAGCCCCTAGGACAACCACTTCTCATTCAAGCAGGATCCGCCTTCACATGTACATACACCCTTTACCCTCCTTTTTTTAATTTTTTATTTTATTTTAACTTAAGGTAAATCCTGTCTTTAATTTATTCACAGACACACCCTAGACTTCCAGGTCATCTCCATTCCCTACCCCACCCCACCCCCACACATACTCATACTGAACAATGGGGAGGGAAGGAAACCATATTTGGCCAAAATAAAAGGAACATTATTTTATAGAAAAGAAAACATATTTTGGAAAGGTTTGCTTTACATGTGAAAGCTTAAAAGGGAATAAAATACATCAAGAGTAGGGCTGGTTTACCTATGCACATTATGATTTGTCTGAACACTTTGCTCCTTTGAAGATAACTGTATGAATTTCCTACTTAGTAGAAAAGGCAAGTGACTTAACCTTTCTGAGCCTCAGTTTCCACATCTGGAAAATTATATTACAATATCTACTTTGGGGAATAGTTGTAAAAATGAGTGAATATATAACTAGGGTACAAAAAGGCCTAAGATGAACTTATATACCTTTATCCTACACTATATCCATTACTTTCAGTAATATGCATTTTATAAAAGTGACTAGACTCCTAAAATACCCCACAAAATCCTTTAGGGCCCCAAATTGGAATCAAGCGAGTAATAACATATTAACCCGACTTCTGAGAACTGGGATTTGGTTACTGAGTCGGAGTCATCTATCACAGCCCCATCACGGGACACAAAGCCTATCCGGGTTCCCTCAGCCAGCAATAAACCTTTCAACCTCTGTGTTCTCATTTGCCTTGTACTTTTCTCATACCATTCTTCATACCCAGGTTTTGCTTAAAGTGGTGTGTAGACAGATTTTGGATCTGTACTCCCAGAATTTAGTACAGTGCTCCAAATACAAGGACTAAAAGGGGTTTATAAATTTCATTAACGGTCCTCTGGCAATTCTTCTACCAAACCCATGCAGGGTTAGTCAATGAATGAGTGAATGACTTTGGAGGTTATCTGTTCTTTCTTTATTCTTTTGTAGTATATCTTCCCTCTCACTTTTTTTCTCTTCTAAACGAAGTCTCCAGGAGTTGGCCTTACGCCTACCCCACCATTTCCTCACTGTTGCTGGAACTGCTGAAAAAATCATTCCACATGGACATTTCTGTCCCTCCAAGGTGACTTGGCTGGCTTTCTACCATTCCATAAACATTGATCCGCCAGAAGGCAGGTGTTTGGATGGCTGGATCATTTCTAAGCTGTGTATGTACACTTTGACAAGGATTCTAAAGTGAATATGGTAAACAGGAAGCTGAAGATTGAAACTCTATAAAGATGAATCAAGTGTCCTTTGAAGTCACTCATTTTCCCATATTTGTATTTCCATATCACTCATTGTTTATGGAAATCACAGAAAAAAGAGGTTAACATTCCAGGATTAGTAGTGATTTGCCATGTTAACCTTTGACATGCTCTTTAATCTCTTTGGACTTTAGTTTTCTCATCAATAATAATTTACTCTACTCTAATGAATTCATAAGCTTGCTAGGCAAATCACATCAGGTAAGGTTTATAAAGAACTTCGTCAAGAGAAAAGTCCAATAGAAAAAAATATTTCTACCAATAGAACTAGATATTAAGACGATTAGATAAGCTAGTATATCTTATTTTTTCTTAATGATTAATGTGATCTGAATCAATATATGAATCATGAGAAAATTAGATTTGCTTAAAAGCAAAGTACTGTTAAAAGCATGAAGGAGCCATAGAAAGTTTAATTCATTGGTATAATAGGTTAAGAATATCACTGTAGTCACCCTCATAATGCCTTGTGCTCCCTAACCGCACAATAAATATCCAATACATTTGGAATAAATAAAATATTTGAGATGCTATTCAATGGTTTTCTATGTGGACATTTGATCAGTGGTGGAAATCAAGGCTATCAATTTAATACCCACTCCTTTGCCTCAACATGTGCCCTTGGTCAATATTTAACAATGAGAAAATGGTCTCAGTGACTCTTAACACATCCCTGAACATATGTAATTTCCATTCTCACCACCAATTTCGGTCAAGGCAGCTCTGAAGTGGAGTGAGTCAATTTAAGTACAGGGTTGACACAGCAGCACTGAGCACTCCTTCTTTTCTGCTCCAGCGAGAGAGGAATGTAAATGCTTGAAAACACAAGGCCAAGAGAATAATTGAAAATGGGTTCAATGTCTTCATCCTCTGAGAATATGTGCGTGCATATGCGTGTGTGCAGTTGCTCTTTCATAAAATGCATATGTGCCTGTTTTGATCACGAAGCTGCCCTCTGTTGTGGGTAGGTTTCGCAGAGGGGTTTCGGCTTGTAAAGGTTAACCGTGCAGAAATCAAGGCTTTGTGCATTTTTGCAAAGGTCACACTCATCAGCAGTTCCGGAAAGACTGCTGGGCAGGGCCATGGTAACCACCCCATGACTGAACCATGGCTCTGGGCTTATTTCCTTAAGAACCCTGCCACAGTCTCTGGTTGTGTCACCAAGAGATAAAGGGGCTGCTCAGTCACTTGAAATTCAATTTGTACATTACTCCAATCCAGCCCACCTCTTTCTTCATGGTGTTTGGCAGCTGCTGGCTGGCACTCTGCATTTCAAATGCCTGAGCTGCAGGAAGCTGTTTAATAAATGGGATAGGTTTTGATTAATGTAAAAAGCTGAAAATAGACCATGAGGTAATGCATATCTCAGCAGGAATCACAGATCAAATTGGATGGTTTCAAGGGATCATGCTGGAGCAGAGAGCTTTCTCCAAAGAAATGTATTTATGTTTATATAGTACCTTGAAGGGTCACACTGTGGAATGCATGCGTTCTGGACCTGGAAAGCGGCCCTGTGGGCCTAGGAATAGCGATTACGGTTGACCACACAGGGAGCTTCAGTAAAAACTAGATATTTGACATTGACTCAGGTCTATAAAGGGTCGCCTACACTTCACCAGAAGCCCTGGTATTATTTTTTAAAAACTGCAGATGCTAACAGAAATGATAGTAAAATTCTGCCAATATTTGTCAGCTCAGTTATTTAAATAATGCATTTAGTTTCACCTAATGATCTAAAAGCCTCATATAGCCCTTTGCATAAACTTGCTTTTTCTCAGTGGACAAAGCAATTGGCATACATGTTGTGTGGTTCTGGAAAGAAAGAGCAGTGAGAAGAAAAACAATAGCTTTCATGCCAAGTTCTCCTTACATGTGCTGAGGAATGGCGTATTATACAAGGAAAATGTGGGGTCATTTTTCTTCATTAAGTGAGCAATAATGAAAGGTCAAAAACAGACTCTGGGCTGTCCTAAAAGGAAGACATAAAAGAAATAAATCTGTTGCTCTTAATTACTGTTTACTGAATCCACACATTGTGAGTTGCTTGAAATCACTTTGGGTATTTAGTCAAAGTAGTGTGTGTGTGTGTGTGTGTGTGTGTGTGTGTGTGTGTGTGTTGGTGTGGTTTCGAAGGGGTAACAGATGAGGGCAATCATTCTCTCATACTATAAATAGAATTAGACCTTAGGAAAAAAGTATATTTGTATTTTGCTCCATAGGTTAAGTTTTATTTTCCCAGTATGAGAATTTGTATAATCTATGACTTGTTTCACATTCTGGTTACTGTAAAGAAGTTGATTTTATGTTTAGAGTTACATTATCTGTGAGAAGGAGCCAAAATTAACACCCTTGGGCCTTTTGAATCACTTTACCCCAGTGAACATTCCCATCAAATCAACGTATCCTGAAATAGTACTCTTCCAGAAATACCCTCACAAACACACCCAGAAATAATGTTTTACCAGCTATTTGGGCATTCTTCATTTAGCCCTATCAAGTGGACACATAAGACTAACCATTCCTCACATTAATGGTTCAGTCATCAAGAAGCAGGAGCTGAAGGCAGTGAACCTCTGAGAACAGAGCATCTCACATGAGGCCTGCTCCCTCTTCCTCTGGGCTCCATGTAGTCTGACCATCATGTTGTTGCTTGGGGATTGATTCTTCCCCAACCTCTGTGTTTTTTGTCCTTAGCTCTGTAACTTAGCAGCCTTTACTCTTCCTTCTATGTTCTTTCATCCTGCACCTTTCACTTAAAAAAAAGAAAAGGTAAATCCCTTATTTATACAGAATTTAGAATGTCCTTAAACTGTGTTAATATTTTATTAATTACTAGAGGCCCCTTGCAGGAAGATTCCTGAAAAAATAGGGCTTCCTCAGGCCTATTCCTGCAAGAATAGGGCTTCCTGCAGCCATCTCCTTGGCCCCATGAACTTCCCTCCTGCCTCTTCAGCCCTGCTTGTTCCTCCACCACCGTGCTTGCTCCTCTGCTGCCCCACTTGCTTCTCTGCAGCTTCACTCCCTTCTGCAGCCCTTGGCTTCCTTCTATGCTGTCTTCAGTCTTGCTCTGTGCCTGGAAATGCAAATTAACTGCCATCTTGGTTGGGTTAATTTGCTTACTCGCTCCTGATTGGCTGGTGGGTGTGGCTTGTGGGCATAACAGAAGTATGGTCAATTTGCATGATTTTATTTTATTAGATAGGAGTATTATGTTCTCAATTATCTGATTATAATGTCACATTTGTTTGAATGATCTGACCCAGCTCTATGTAGTCAATGCAGCACAGGAAGTTTCTCAGGAGCACATGTATTGTATAGAAGCAGAAATGCTTGTATAGGCACCTCACTTACAGTATTCTGTAAGACAGCACAGCAAACTGTCCCATTTCAGCTTTTCTACCCCCACCCATATTAATAATCTCTACTCTTTCTAAGTAACCAAAGACTGTTTTGTACCAAGTTAATTATTCAGCAACTATTAAATTGAACTAATTTTTTCTAGACACCAAAATTACGATTATAATAATTATCTGAGTCCAAGTCACTCAAGGAAAATCCCCTTAACACGCTTTAAAAGTTGTTCTTTTAAACACCTTTTAAAGGGCAGCAAAACTGAAAAGTTGAAAAGAATTAAATCCATAATAGGATGGGTGTGGATGGGGCCAATGAAGGGGAGAAGAAGGGCCCTGTAATACTGTCAGCAAAAAAGATAAAATTAAAAAAGAATAATTAAATTAGAATTAAATCCACAATGTGAAATAAGTTGAACATAGTTGACTCAACTTTCATTTGAATTCATACTATGTAGTTTTAGTGTTAAGTACAGTATTTCACTTCTGAAATGGTGAAACCCTCAGTCAACTATTGTTTAAGGGGAAAATAATCCTGTTTGTTAGTTGCCCACTAATCCTTCTGGATCCCTTTCTGACCCTTGCTCCACACGGATCCATGCTCAATGTGGACTTTATTGTACCAGGACTGGCATGCTGATAACAGAGAACTCTCATTTTCTTTCTTCAATTTAAAGTTACTTTCTAAGAACCATAGACTATATTAACTTTCCTCAGATCATCTGTTTCTATTTCAAAAGTACTGCAAAATGTGGTCTCAAATTGGGCAGGCTTAAATGTCCATCAGATTAAAATAGGGACAATAAAACCACAATAGACAAGAGGCTGATGGCAGACAAAGTTGCATAAATTTAATGTTCCCTAATCCAAATCATCTGATCATTTCTGGAATTTTAAGCAAGAATAGCATTCAAATGTTCATGCACAAAAGGCATGCAGGTGCTTATTTGTGCATATACAAAATGTATTGCACTTGTTCATAAATACATGTTTGCTGCTAGCAGAATAAAATAGGACCATTTAAAGTGGCCTGCCTGACCACATGGGCCTGAAATAACAATCCTAAGCCAAAACTAATCATTGTCGCAATACTCATGCATTGTGGACTCAGTCAGAGAAATGTGTATTCAGACTTGATGGCCTTTGTGTTTACTGGGTCTTTTCTTCTCCTTTCTCTGGGTCCTGCTGAGTTGACCCTAACCCCCTTTGAAGTCTGTGGTAACCCTCTGATCAGATCAGATGCACTGGAGTGGGTTAGGCAGGAAAGGAAAAGAGAGCTCATTAAGTGCTCACATTTTTATACCATTTTCAGTGGGTTGTAATGATTGTTGAAAGTAGTTCTAGCTCTCCATTCATCAATTTAAAAGTTAGTATTTTACGACATCAACTTATATTTTGTAGTAACGTGGGTGCCAGCATCCTGAGAAGGAAAAAAAAAAAAGGTTTCCCTGGGACATAAACAATTAATATCATATAAATGAATTATAAAAATATAAGAATTCTAAAATTGTTTACTGCACCCCTTTCTCTTTTTTGATATCTTCTATGTTTGTTCTCAAATGTATGGTTATATATTTTTATTCAGCTTTCTTCACATTTTTTCATTTAACCATGAATAAGATTTGAGATGTAGCAACAGAACATAGAACTGAGATATAACCATGAGTTAAGATAATTTACATTACAGCAGAAGAGATAGAGAACACATTGGAAAATAAATGATAATTTCAGATTGTGCTCAAAACTATGAAAAAAAGAGAAAGGACAGACAGAACAAGAATGAGCATTGATGGTGACATCTGGACAGAGCCTGAAAGAAGCCAGCAAGGAAGAGGTCCAGGCATAAAGAACAGCAAGTGCAAAAGTCCCAAGGAAAGCACACATTTCACTTTGTAATTATTAACTGTGTATCCTTCCTCCTATATGATGCCCAAAGATGGGAAGTAGCCATGTTGTATTTAAAATTAAATAAATAAATGGTGATCAAAATAATAGCATGATTAACATCTATCATTCTTACTATGCTTCCGAAACTAAATGCTTTGCCTGTATTACCTTATTCCATTCTCACAACAGCCTTGGAAACTGAGCTTGAAGGTGATAGTAACTTGCCCAGTATGGCACAGCTAATGTATAAAATTGGCAGATTTGAACACTGAAATTAACTACTCCACAGACAACCACCTGTTATGGATGGAACTGTGTTTCAACCAAAATTCCTATTTTGAAACACAAACCCCCAGAACTTCAGAATGTGACTGACTGTATCGGGAAGTAGGGTCTTTAAAGAAGTGATTAAATTAAAATGAGAACATTAAAGAGGGCCCTAACCCAATATAACTGGTGTCTTTATAAAAAACAGGAAGTGTGGACAAAGAAACACACAAAGGAAAGACCATTTGAAGACACAGGGAGATGACAGTGATCCCAAGCCAAGGAGAGAGGCCTCAGAAGAAGCCAGTCCGGCAGACACCTGGATCTTGACTTCTAGACTTCAGAACTGTGAGAACAGAAATTGGTGGCACTTTGTTAGGGCAACCCTGGCAAACTAACAGACCATCTTCTTGGGCTTACAGATAAGAAATGAATAACATTTGACAGCAATTTTATGAAAAGGAAAACAGATTTGGTTTGAGCCCCTGTCATTTAACTCAGTGTATTTAACTTTGCCATATATAAATTTGAAAGTAAGTGTTGCTAATACTCTTATTTCTTCCTTGTCTGTGGTTAGAACATGAACTTATGCAAGAGTATGATTTAGATTTTTGTAAGTCAGGGGATTTGTCCCACCCACAGAGCTACATCTGCACTGTTCCTCTGAGTAGTCATCTCATGAAAATAGAACAAAAAACAGCTCAGAGTATCAGAATCATCTCACTATACTAAACCTCTCAATGTGTTCAAACTTAGTTTTTCTTTTTTTAAATTATTAACCTTATTAATCACTCTGCAAAGTTTAATGTGTGAGAAACATTCAACCAAGGTGACCTTTTCTTAGAAAATAGTATCCAATTTTCAACTTAAAGGATTATGATAACTCTAAATGTATGCTGTGCCAGTTATTGATTTATTGCTTCTCTACTCCAAATTGAACTCTTTTGTCTGCTCTTTAAAAATATATCTGGGCCCTTTCAATATTTTCCCTTTGTTGATGGGCATGGTAAGCTTTGTAAGCATTGCAGGAGGAAGGGAGTTGCTTCCTTGTTCAGAAGTCTTTGTTCCTCAAGCTCCTGAGCATGGGCATTTTCTCCAGCATCTGTCCAAGGAGCATGAGTGGCTTCTCCAGGTCCAGCTCCTGCAGCACACACTGCTCCCTCAGGCAGTTTTGCTAGCACCTGACTCCTGGCATGCTCACACATTCTCCAGTGCACGGTCCTTGCAACCTTTCCTGGCACCCACCTCAGATGGTTTGCACTAATGTACTTCCAGTGATACACCTTCCCAATAACAGCTTTCCTTGGCACCTTAGGAGGATTTCCAGCAAGTTCCACTAGCAACTTTCCTTTTGTCAGCCATAGCCATGCCCTTTCCAACAAGATCCAGATACAGTTTGGGGGGATCTTCCTTGGTTTTTCTATTTCAGTTGTAGGGGTAGTGATATTATTATATTATGTTATGTTATGTTATGTTATGTTATGTTATGTTATGTTATGTTATATTATACTATTCTAGAGGCCTGGTGCACAAAATTCACACACTGGGAGAGGGGGGCAGTATCCCTCAGCCCAGCCAGTGTCCTCTCACAGCCCACGAGCCTTTCAATCGATAGCTCCAAAGAGGCAGGCCCTGCTCACCCATCCAGGGACTCCATGATGTATCATCCCCACAGAGGCAGACCAGTCCCAGCCATCGCAGCACTGTTGGGAAGCCTGGGCCTCCTTCTGCAGGGCAATTATGTGATCCATTGTGCTCACACAAAGGGAGGCCCTGCCCACCCACTGCAGCCCACCAATCAGTGGCCTGGACCTCTTTCTTAGAAAGATCATAGAAACCCCCAATTGATTGATTGCCCTGCCAGCTGGTGGCCTGTGCCTTCTTCTGCAGAGCAATCATGGGGCGATGGCCGGGCTCCGGACCAATAGCATTGTACCCATCTTAGCTGGCTTGGTTCTAGTGGGTCTCATAGAGTGGTCTTCCGGAAGGTCATCCAGACAGTCATTCTGCTGTTTGGTCGTTCAGTCAATTTGCATATTATGCTTTTATTATTATAGATTATATTATCATGCTATTATATCTGTTCTTCCTACCTTCTTTAGAGTTCTCTTTATTTTTTACAAGCTAATACTTACTCCAACCCCCTTTTAAATGAGCAATTATTTAGAGTGAACTTTCTATTTAAATTACTGTGTGATTTCTCTCTCCTGACTGGACCCTGACTGATACAGTAGTTAAAGTTTTCTTTGATGTTCCAAGTTAGATTGTTATAAGAGAACCATATTATAATATTACTTTTTACTTCAAGGGCAAAAAAACAAAACACAAAAAAAACAACTTACCCTCCTTTCATGTGTGTGATCCTGGAGAATATTAGCCCAGGGCATGGGTTCCTTGGCTGGCTTCTTCTCTGTGCTCTGCAGTACAAGCTGGACAGTCCACGGTGGACCTCAGTTCATAGTGTATATGAAGTTGATGCTCCAAAACTTCAAGATGAGAACCCAGTCCTAATGGTTCATCCCATTCACCCCCCTTCAGACTGCCCCATCCCCAATCTCAGCTAGAAGAGCCTTTTTTTTTTGTCATTAAATTTTTAAAAGATTGTCATCTCCTAAACTATTAGTTCAATGATTATCTTCACTAGACCAGAAAGGATTATTTTCTCACTTCTATCCTCATTTGTGGTACCTATGCTTTGTTTATCAGGAGTTCTTGTTTCCAGAACTATATTCCAGGACTATAAAATTATATAATTTATATACATTGCTCATATCCATATGTACACATATCAATACATACAGATTGTATTGCTATGTGTACATATATGGTACATATATGTATACTAGAGGCCTGATGCATAAAATTCATGCACTTGGGGGTCACTCAGTCTGGCCTGCACCTTCTTGGAGGATATACGGCTGACAGCTTAGGCCCGCTCCCGCCACCGTTACTGTGCTTGCCAGCCATGAGCCCCACTCAGGGCTTCTGGGTGAGCAGCACTCCCTCTATGGGGAGTACACTGATTACCAGGGAGCAGCTCCTGCATTGAGTGTCTGCCACCTGGTGGTCAGTGCACATCATAGTAACTGGTTGTTCTGCTGTTTGGTTGGTTTGCACATTAGCCTTGTGTTATATATTAGTGCCCTAGTGCAGAAAATTTGTGTATGGGGGATGTCCCTCTGCCTAGGCTGCACCCTCTCCAATCTGGGACCCCTCGGAGGATATCTGACTGCCAGTTTAGACCCTGTGGGATCAGGCCTAAACCGGCAGTTGGACATGTCTCTTGCAATCTGGGGAGGCTGGTTCCTAACTGCTCACCTGCCTACCTGAATAATGACCCCTAACCATTCTGCCTTCTGGCCTGATTGCCCCTAACTGCCCCCCATTCCAGTCTGATCACCCCCAACTGCCCATCCTTGCTGGTCTGTACACCCCCAACTGCCCCCCCTGCCAGCCTGATTGCTCCACTGCCCCCTCTCCCCCCTCCCACCCCGTAACCGCCTTTGCCTGGGCTCTACCACCATGGCTTTGTCCAGAAGGATGTCCAGAAAGTCTCCTGGAAGGTCTCCTGGTCTAATTAGCATATTACCCTTTTATTAGTATAGATATATAGGATATATATGAATGAATCTGTCTCTTCTTGCTGGATGATTTTATGTTGGCCATCCTTTTCTAGCAATATTTCTTATAACTCTGCATTTTTTAATGCTCTGAGAAGCTAGAGCTGCTAGCTTGATTTCCCTCTAACTAGATGTTCATCATGGCAAGTTGCTTTAAGCACAAATCCATTATCTGACTCTGAATCAGTCTGATGGTAGTTTACTATGATATCAGCATAAGGTTGAACTAGAAGTGCTATGTCTCATTGCCAGATGCCACCAATTTCTGCTACATTTATCCGATCGTTTTAACATGGAAAATCTTAGGTCAGGAAGGTGTATTCAAATGATATCAGTCTGTGCCTCACTTGATCACATTCCTGATTATTGTCAAGTATTGGGTGCGTTTAATACTGTATACATCAGACCCCTCCATCTTTCAGTATAAATTTATCCCACTGAGTCCAGGAAAAATGATATAAATTTTCATTAAGGAAAACACTATATTATGACAGCACTAAATGAATCATCTGCAATCGCTTTTAAAAGGCTTGATTTATTTCCTGCACTTGGGAGGCTCTATGTTGTAAAAATATTTTCACTAACAAGTATGAAATATTGCAATGTATATTTTTATACATACTGCATGTGGCTATGTAATACGTTTCAATTTTGTATATATCTACACATACATGCATGTCTACAGTGGGCCCACAAAGTAATTTCTTGGTCACACTTACTTCTTTCATAAAAAAAAAAAAAAAGGAAAACAAATTGGCCAAGCAGCCCAGATGAACATCAAATTCATCATAGCTGAAGCTACTATTTTCCTGGTGATTCATAGTTTCACCTTCCCAGGAGTTCTCTCTACCCAGTGACATAGTGACACAGTGAAATGTCACTGAAGTGAAGGCTATTTCGTTTAGCCTTGAGCAAACATGGAAGCTGAACTGTGCATATGCAGACTTTTTTTTTCCTTCTGGAAGACACTGTTTTTATGAATGTGTAACTAGAATGAAACTGAATCCAGAGAACTGCTGCGTGATAAGAGCTTGGGTTGAAAACCTGTGCATCGGAATGACTTGAATAACAAAATCCCGGGCAGAGTGTTTCTGAGCTAACTGCATTTGCACTCTGCAAGGAGATCAATGCTTCCCCTCATTGATTTTCCTCAGGTTGCAGAGCCAGGATTCTGCACAATGTGAAGCTGTCTTCCCAGATTCATCCAATCTGATTTCCTCGGCAGCATTAAAAAGGCACAGTGCTTGACTGTAAACTGGAGGTTATGAGAGTGTAACTATCAGATTTTGCCTCCAGTAGGCCTGCATGTTAAACAGAAGCACAGTGATATATTCCTAGTGTGATGCAACGGCTGCCTGGCTTCATGGCTACAGGACGAATCCTGTTTGTGTGCAGCTTCTGAATAAATGACAGAGATGCCGAAGATAAATCGAAGATGCATTACACATGTTTGCATAACTCTCTGGATGTCTTCACATGCACCAGAGCTTCCTTTCTGGAAGACTAGGAATGCAGAGTAAGCATATAAAGAAATGATTCTCTTATTAAATTCATGAATTGATTGTAGTCCTTCCAATTTTGAAATTGCTTTAAAATTTATAATTGGGCAAAGTGGGTATTTGGGAGGCTGTAAAAATCAAGGGTCGAAAAAATTAATCATCATGGGTCTATTTTATTGTAAGCAGTTAGTTGGTAGCTCTAGTGGTTGGTGGGTTTATTCTGCAGTTAGCACAAGTTCTTATCTTCCTTAAAGTCGAGGATTTCAGGTAATCCAGTTAAGCACTTACAGCCAACTGCAAAATGAAAAGACCCACAAAAGGGTGACTTCAGCTCCTCCCAAATTTCAGCATGCTGTTAGGAAGGAGGAGGAAAGCTGATTCCTATATTAAATTTTCCTTTCCTCACCCCACTTTATGAACGGAGAGGGTGTCACATTACAACCAGAACCTCAATTTTTTTTTTTTTTTGGAAAAAAAACACACAACACAAAACCTTGTAAAATAAGCCATTTCCTCCTCAGACTAGATAAATGATTACACAGCTGCTTCCCTTTCAAACACAGCTCACTCTGAACCTGGGCTTGCCTGGGCGCTCCACTTCATTATTAAAGAGTTTGAACGGTGTGTACTGGGCAGCTGGAGGACTCTCACACACCCACCCATCTCAATTTCCTCTATGGAAACCATGTGTGTGGGCAAAGGACAGAGGGCGCTACACCAAGGAGGCCTGTGTAGGCCCGTATCCAGGATGAGCAGTTCTGCTTCCATACTTAGCCTGTGAGTGGGCCTGGTAACCTACCTCCTCGCTGAAATGTAAGTATGTTTCCCAGCTACCTAATCAGTGGACATTTTTCTAGTAAAAGATTAACCAGGTCCATCCGTTTTTCAGTGACTGAAAGTGAAAAGTAAGTTTTCTTTTCTAAACACCAAATCTGAACCCCAAAGATCATTTTTCCTCCTTTGAAGCATTTACAAGCACTTGTTAAAAATTAGAGTGTTCCCCAATCTAAACTTATATGAGAGCCACTCAGCCTTATCCACTAAAAACTGATAAACAAACCTTCGTTTGCTTCTATATTCTAAAATGCCATATGTTAAATACGCATTTTATTTGCAGTCACTGGCAAGAAAATATATTTTCCCATGTATTATTATTCATTTGTTATTTACAAGTGCCAGTGATCTTTTCATTTAACTATATTGTGGCATTAATTACGTCACTATTTAAATGACACCATTCTAAAGATCACAAATTCCTTTTATAAAAGTAAATTTCACTTTCCATAGAGTAGTTCTGATATGCTTGAAACTGATACTGAAATTGATTTTCTGGAATTCAGGGAAACCCATTTCCTCCCTTCCTATCCTGAGACCTTGCCTTTCAAAGTGTTCTCTTAAATAAAATCTTTGCAGAAAGACATATTTCTATAACTTGGTGTCTTGATTCAGTGATAGTAGTCTAAATAAACACTGGTAAGTACTTTGATAATGAATAAGTAGGAGGGGACACTATAGTTTAACCTCTGAGCTATGCTAATAAGTGGAGTGGTAGACTTGCCCTGCTGAATAATGGAACTGTCATTCTAGCCCAGTGGGACTGTCTCCTGGGCCTCCCCAGAAGGTTGGCCAGGCTGGGCTGAGTGCTGTTCTGAGTGCACTTTGCATAGCCTCCCTATTTGGTTACAGCACTTTTATCAAAGGAAATCACAATTTGGAAGCAAACCACATCCTGTTCTCTTTCAGACAAGAAACATCCTTGTATGTAACTTTCATTTTACTTGTTTTAACTAGGTAACCCAGAACCTGACCTGGGAAAATAATTGTTGATACAACAAACTACAGCATTGAGAGAATTTTATCCTTTTGAAATATACATTGTAAAGGGACCATTTTTATACTGTCAGGAAAAAAAAGGTGTATTTTCTTTATGTAGCCTGAACATGCTAATATATTATAGACAGCATAAAGTTCAGGGTGTTTGAACAGTGGAAATAGAAAGTGGTTGTAGTTATTCAACCCTGAATACTTAGGACATTTCATTTCTTTTTACAGCAACCATATTCAGTCAATAAAAGATCCAATGCTTTTGGTTACTGGGCTGAAAAAAAATAAAATCCCCTGAAATTTTAGCACTTGATGCTCCCTGAGTATTTGCTCTCAGCTATAGCTCATTAAATGAGCTGATGCACCACTGAGTCTATAAATTGAAACAAAAGCAAAGAGCTTTTTTTTTATAATGTTGATGGCACCAAACTGAAACCCACTTAAGTTTGGGTTCTTTATACATTTTTTTTTGTTCATAGTGAGTCTCCTGCAGAATAAATACGTCATTAATCTGTCAATGTTTCAATAACATTCTAATTAGGATTTCTCTGGAAATATAGGAGGAGTGGAACCATTATTATTAATTGATAATTGGATTTGATTGAGAAGAGATGATGCAAAAGGTAAAGGAAGCTAGAAAAGCTGGGGATTTTGTAATGTGTAATTTTTATTTTACAGCTGTTATAGAATTTTATTTTTATTATTTCATTTCACTAAAAAATATAGTGTTAGGCATTTTTCTAGGTATTTTATAAGTGGCTGTTCCAGACATAATTATAGATACAGCATATAGGCAACTCTTTGATATAGGTATTCAGTCTTAGCCCCTTATTAAAGGTGATAAACTAGGCCACAAGACTTACACAGGGCTAATAAGCAAGAGTTAGAACTTAACCCAGGGAATATGAGCCTAGAGTTTATCTTTTTAATTACCTATTGCCTCTTTCTTAAGGGATGCTAAATAAAGAATTGTTTTTCCTTTAAGGATACTAATTGAGGAATCCCAAGGAACTTGAAATGAATTGACTGATATATAGTAGTCACGCATTTACACCAGCCCTAATGCAACTTTTTTCTTATATAGCATAGCCTATTAGGCAAAATATTCTGGTGCATATAAATGCTGATTCATTCATTTATTTTTAAAAAATATTCATCAGAAAGATAATACTGGTATATTACTGATTCTCAGTTTTAATAATTATTTTTCCTTCTCTTTATATCCTAAATCAAAGAAAAGGTTTCTATCAATTGTTGAATCCTAACCAAGCCAACATGGTATTTCAGTAACAGCTCTGCAAAGTTCTCTGAACAGAGAGCTTGGCTCTAAGATCAATTCTTAGTAGTACATTCCCATATTGCCATCTTCATAATCTGCATATCGGTAAGATTCTGGGGAGCAAGAATCAGAGTGAGTGAAGATGGAAGACATTGATTCCTTCACTGCAAAGTAAAATCATTCATTCAACAAGTATTTATGAAGCACCCACTAAGAAGTAGAATTATGAAAGTGAGCTGTACATTCTATCACAATCAAGCTGGTTTGTAGAAATTGACAAGCTGAGCATATGGAAAGTCAAAGGACCTAGAATAGCCAAAACAATCTTGAAAAAGAAAAACAAAGTAGGAGGACTCATACTTATTAATGTTAAAACTTAAGAGCAAATCTGCAGTTATCAAAACAATGTTATCTATACATAAGAAAAAAATGGGCCAGACTGGAGATCCAGAAATAAACCTTCACAATTAACAGTCAATTATTTTCAACTAGGTGCCAAGATAATTCAATGGGGAAAGAATAGTCTTTTTAAAAAAAATGGTGATGGGACAGTTAGATATTCCCATGTGAAGAATAAAGTTGGACTCCTATCTCACATTCACATCATATATAAAAATTAACTCAAGATAGATTAAGGATATCTATCTATATCTATTTATCTATCTATCTATCTATCTATCTATCTATCTATCTATCTATCTGTCTATAAGCCTAAACAACCATTATCACTGGATGACTGGCCAGTAGCTATGGTGCTCATTGACCACCAGGGGACAGATGCTCAATGCAGGAGCTACCCCCTGGTGGTCAGTGCATTCCCATAGCAACCTCCTTTGGTCCCTCCCCCTGGCTGGCCAGCTCTGATCAGCCCCAATCAGCCAAATTACTGACCAGGCCAAGAGACCCCACCTGTGCATGAATTCATGCACCAGGCTTCTGGTATTATAATAAATAAATAAATAAATAGATAATGTGGACATATCAAAATTAAAAAAACTTTTGTGCTTCCAGTGGCACCATAAAGAAAATATAAAGACAATCCACAGAATGGGAGAAGATATTTGCAAATCATTTCTTGTTGCAGAATTTACCAGGCGACCAGAAAATACACAATGAATACTCAGAGATTCAGGAAAAACTCTTTATTTAAAGCAGCACTGCTGGCTTAGGGTATTTGAAGATCCAAAGCCTGAACAGCTAATACAGTGAAATCTCCTCTTATATATTCCTAAATTTCTTTGTTTCCTATCTGTTTCCTAATTACTACAGGCTTTTGTGGTGAGCTTTCACAGCCCCTCCTGAGTCAGTTAGAATGGGGAAGTTAGATTGTATCTAAATGCCTGACCTAGATGGCACTAGCAACCCGCAGCCCATAGCCCCTGCAAATTGGAAGCACCCAAGAAAACAGACTATCGCCTAAGGAATGGGCAGTGACTTAATTATAGGCTAACAAGAATGTGCACTAGAACACCGATCACTGGCACATATTCAGATTGCTAGCCCTTCTCTCCAGGTTGCCCCCTATATTCCTCCTCACTCTCTTATAAGGGACTTATACATAAAATATATAAAGAACTCTCACAACTGTCTATGGTACTTTGTTATAGCAACCCAAACTAAGACACTATCTTTCAAAGTAGTGGTACCATTGTGGTTTCCCACTGGCAGTGCAAGGGAGTTCCTGTTGCTCCATACCCTCACCAGTATACAGAGTTTTAAGTGTTCTGAATTTTGGTCAATCTAATAGGTATGTAGTGGTATCCATTGTTGTTTTAATTTTCAATTTCTTGAGGACATATTATGTTGAGCATCTTCTCATATGTGTATTTGCTATCTATATATATTCTTTGGTGAGGTGTTTTTTTCAGGTTTTTTGTCCATTTTTTTAATTGTGCTGTTCACTTTCTTATTTTTGAGTTTTGAGAGTTCTTATATATTTTTTTAATAATAGTCCTTCCTTGGATATATCTTTTGCAAATATATTCTCCCAGGTTCTGGCTTATCTTCTCATTCTCTAATGTCATCTTACACTCACTTCTCTAAATATCTGGGTAACTGGATTTCCCTCATAAGAACCGGCCTATTATAAGGAGCCATATGAGCTTTGGATGTCTGATGTTAACAGAGGAAATCTCTTTAATTGTATCCACTTATATTCTTTTTAAAAATTTCCTTTTCCTGAACCAGTTTCTCATTTACTTCAATAGTTCTCCTATTCCCCACAGAGCCATAAAATAAAAATGTACCTTCATTGTACGACCAAGGGGGACAAAAAATTGGATGTGATTGTTTTCACATGAAATACTATGCTAGAGCCAGCAGCAAAGCAAATCTATTTGCTCATTTGTTTAATCATTTGTAGGCATTAGCAGCCTTACTTATTAACAAATGATGTAAGAAAGTTGGTGAAAGAGTGGCCTGCAGGAGGACAATTATTCCTGATTTTCAAATTGTTTGAAAAAAAAAATGAAGTCTAAAGCTCAGTATCAAAGCTCTGTGTTTTCCAAGCACGTCTGCAGAAATGATCAGACATATGGAATTACATGAACTCTTGCTCATTAGGACGTCCATGGAAATCAAAGAGCAGTGGAAACACTATTGTACAGGAAACAATGCTGCCTTTGAAAACCTCATCTTCTCAAAAATACTAGAGCTCTGAAGTAGATGAAAAAAACCGGTTGGTCATCATGATGGAGCTCAGGTGTGTCACAAGTTCAGCACAGGGTAGAAGACATGGTATAGATAAAAATGACTAAAGCCAGCCTGCCAAATGAATTGGTTTTTCAAATTTCTAACAGTCATTTGGGAATGTATAAATATTTTATAGATATTTATGCACTCCCTACTCTGTGCAAGTCAGCTCACACACCAAGAACATATTCAGATGGACATAGAAAAGACACTAAGAGCTAAATACTATGAGAGAAACGAAAGTAATGTTATGAGTCCGTGGAGGCAAGAGTACTCTCCACTCTGTAGATGTGGTCAGACGGGGCTTGAGGAGGAAATGCAACATGAGCCAGGATTAATGAAGGTGAGTGAGGTCATGGCAAATGAAGAGAGCAGGAAGGCGCAATTTGGATGGAAGATCTTCTTCAGAAAAACCTGTGGATGTACAAGTCTATGACCTTTGGTCCTGTTTAGGGAAAGAAGACCAGATCTGTTTGGCTAGAACTTAAAATATGTATTAGCATATAAGGAGATGAGAAAAAAGATATGGGAAAGGACATCAAGACTATTGTACAGTCTTTTCTTGCACAACTAATTACCTAAACCTTAACAGCTTCAGGCAAAAATTATTATTTCAGTTTCTGTGGATCAGGAATCCTGGTGCAACTTAGCTGAGTGATTCAGGCTCTGGTCGCTCATGAGACTGCATTCAAGGTATCTATGATTCTGAGGCTTATGTGAGGTTGGAGGTTCCACTTCTAAACTCAAATGGCTGCCAACCAGAGGCCTCAGTCCACCTTCATTTGGGTCCCTTCATGGAAGCTGGCTTCCCTCAAAGCAAGTAATGAGAGACAATAGCAGAAGCTATAATGCCTACCATCATGTCTACCATATCCTATCTGTCACACAAACCAGCCCTCCTTCCACATGAGTGGAGATTATACAGGGATGTGGATATGAGGAAGTGGGGATCATTGGGGGCCATTTAGAGTCTGACTAGCGTAATTACCATTACCAGTTGTACTGATGGAGCCCTACACATCTCTAAGTGGCTTCATTCTCATTGCAGACATTATGGAACAATTCCTTTAAAAAAATAGTTTATTGATTTTTCACAGAGAGGAAGGGAGAGGGAGAAAGAGTTAGAAACATCAATGAGAGAGAAACATCAATCAGCTGCCTCCTGCACACCCCCTATTGGGGATATGCCTGCAACCAAGGTACATGCCCTTGACCAAACCTGGGACCCTTGAGTCTGCAGGCCGATGATCTATCCACTGAGCCCAACTACTTAGGGCTATGGAACAATTCTTGAGTAGAAAAGTGCATGAATAGACAAACAGAACTTTATACCTCCCAACTTTATGTACTTAGTGACATCTAAACTCATGCATTGGATAATTGATAGTATGAATAAATGGCAGGTCAAAGAGCTGGAAGGATAGTACAGGTCTAGATGAAATCTATAAAGCTCAGCTGGGAGGAGGGAGGCAGTAGGCTGGGGGAAAAGGGCTAGATAATCAAAACACAAAGGCTGCATCAACAGAATTTGGTGTCTGTCTCTAAAGTAGTTCAAGCAGAGGTCTGACAGTGTCTAATGAGCTTGCTCTAGGAATATGAATATAAATATGTGAAAGACACAATATTTACTATTTAGGTGGTTGGCAAATAGAGAAACAATATTTTTATAGAGCCCTGTGCAAAAAGAGTAGCATTTCAAGGACTAGCAGCTATGAAGTCACTTGCTTTTTAAAAACAATTTCCTAGGAGGTCATCTCGTTTCATGAAAGGCAAGAATAGAATACAGTGTACTCTTTTTAATCCCTTTGCTCATCACTAGCACATTTCTCCTCACCTGCTCAGAAAGTCAATAAGCCAGCAAACCCCTGGGCCAGGGCCAGAACTGACATCCACTCTAGCCCTTGGATGTGAGTCAGACCAATTTCAGGTTGTGGAGACACTGCAGGTTGTTTGAAAATGTTAACTAGGTCAAATCATCCTGTGAAACGTAGGCTGCCAACTTCTTTATTAGTAAGAAGACCATTTATTCAATTATTCATGTATTTGACATCTGTTTCTGGAGTTCAAGACAGTTTGGTGGAGAATTTGAATCTCACTAAAATGACTCAGAGGTTTTGTCCTCTGGGGACCCACAGTCTAAAAGAGAAAGACACAAAAGGCTAACACAGGGCGATAATGTCACATGCCATACAACACAAATTTCACAATAACACTGTTTAAAGAGCCCATTGACATTTTTTTCCCCCTCTCTCACTGGCAGCAAAGTTCAGCAGTGTTGGGGAAAAAATGCAGTAAGACATTGTTGTCAGCTGGAACCAGTATTTCCAGGCTTGCATCCAATTGCCAAGCTGGCCCAGGACAGTATATCTAGTTTAGGTGTTCTGAAAGCATGCTCCAAGAACTTGAAATATTACAACTCCTTTTTCTTTATCGAGTTAAAAATTAGTTAAAATCACAGCAGCTCCCTGGATGAAGAGAGCATTAAGACTCTTAACTGGGATCAGTGAATGTCAGCCACTAATCCAGAGGTAGGCAAAAATACCAGTGTGCCAAGAGGCAAGCAGGAAAATGGAGCATCACAAGGGACTTTAGAGGTCATGGGCAGGTCAGTGCTACTCTGCATGCTGCCCAAGCAGAGCTTCAGTGAATAGGCTAAGTACGGGCAGCTTCTCTGTGAACAAGCTGAGCTGTAGAAGAGTAGAGACACAAGTGGTGGAGAGGATTATGAGTATGAGATGGTCTTCTCCACAGAGTCACAAGAAAGGGGTAGGACTGAGTTTCTTCCATCCTAAGTAGCATGCCATTGGCAAATTCTGAAGGTGTCTTAGCCTGAGACAGACTGGCTGAGGATCCTAGTGGTAGCAGGACTTACATGGTCCTATGGACTATAGAAGGGTCAGTAGCTAGGTGCCTTTGCACCAAAAAGAGGTGCAAAGGCACCCAGCAATACTATCTGTTTTTACTTGGTCTAGATTAAGGGAAGAAATCATCACTACAACCAGGTGATGATTTCTTTCATCCAGTAAAAGTACTCCTCATGGACATTCCCAAAGCATCCAGAGTTTATCTGTCTCCCAGCCCAGAATTGTAACTGGCTGCTTATTTGCATGTGCTCCTGCCTAGACTGTAATGTCTCTGTTTTCATTAACCAATTGCTTAGCAGATGGATATCATTAAATGTTTGTGAAATGAGACAGTGATTGAGTGATATATTGTTGGGTTTTAGTAGAATGTAGGATGTAGGAGTTTGGGTAGAAGGACATTACGTTGGGAAGACAAAATAAACCTGTAATGAATACTTAAAATTTACTCGGTGTCTGCACCACCCTCTTTTCCTTTGATGAATTGCTGGTTTCCTTGATAAAATTCACCTCTTTTGAGTTATGGAAGCTGGCAGATCCCACCTATCATTACAAACAGCCAGTCTGTCAACTATTCTTTCCCTACTTCCCTTGCAGCTAGGACATGGATATGTGACTTAAGTTCCACCAATCAAATGCACCTACCTCACCGCAGTGGTTTTTTAATAGGGAGCTTGTAAGAAGAAGAAGAGAGAAAAAATCTACAGCGGCTTTAATGCAAGTTGCAGAACTTTATGTTTGGGCAGCAGTAGGGTGATGGCTGCAGCAGAAGATAGTGCCCATGGCAACAAGGTCAGTGGTAGGAACTGCCTCTCCAACATTTGGTGGCAGCAGCTGTGGTATACTCATCCAACTAGTTCCTTGGTGTGATTTTGAGAATTTGTTCTGGCAGATTAAGCTCCTGAGCTTGGTCTCTAGCCCTCCCGGCAATTCTGTGAGCTGCCCAACATCCTTTTTTAGAAATCCTTCTTTCTCTTAAATCAATCAGAGTCAGTTCCTGTAACTCACAAGGCAAAATCCTAACTGTTATAGGGCAGAATCCTGTGGGACCAGGTTAGAACTTTCTAATATTACTTTCAGGCAGCAGGGAACCGTTTCCAATTTCTAAGGGGACTGTGACAATGACAGAAGTGCTCAGAGAAGATCAAACTGTCAGCAGCATGTAGCACACACTGGAGGGAGACGAGTCTGGAGGAAGAGAGGCCAGGTAGGTAGCTTTTGCACCTAGAGAGGTGAGAAGTAATGCAGTAATGAGGAGCTGCACTAGGGGATTTGCAACTACTCAGGTGGCAGGCAACAGAAATAGGTCTGTTTCTGATTCCCTTTCTGGTTTTGCACAGGGACTTTAGTCTAATAACGGAAAAATTGTGCTTTGATGGAAAATTCAGTTTAGATTATAGCTTTCCAAGTTATCTGATTCTACTGTTTCCTTGTCCTTGAGTTACTTAAGAAGTCTGAAATTTGTAGACAACTGATAGCAATGCAAGATGATTCCTGTCTACAGACATTATCTGCCTAGTGGAGGCTCCACTGACTGTCTTCCTAACTCACTGTGGAGGAGGCCAGTTTTGCCTCCATGTGCACGTTCATTTCAATATTTCTGATCTATAAATGTAACCATAAAAATCTCTTCCTTGTTCTAGCTAGTTTGACTCAGTGGATAGAGCATTCACCTGCAGACTGAAGGTCCCAAGTTCAGTTCCAGTCAGAGGCACATGCTGGGGTTGTGGGCTGGATCCCCAGTAGGGGGCATGCAAGAGGCAGCTGATTGATCATTCTTTCTCATCATTGATGTTTCTCTGTCTCTCTCCCTCTCCCTTCCTCTCTGAAATCAATAAAAATATATTTAAAAAATAACAACAACAACAAAAAACCTCTTCCTTGCCTGACATGTGTGGCTTAGTGCTTGAGTGTTGACCTATGAACCAGGAGATCATGGTTGGATTTCCAGTTAGGGCACATGCCTGGGTTGCAGACTCTATTCCTGGTGGGGGGCATGCAGGAGTATGGCAGGGAGTAGGGGTGGGAGGGGGGCAGATATGGCGGATTCTCTCTTTTCCGCATCCAGCACGGAGAGATGAATCTGTTCTGAGTAGAGGCAGCTGGAATTGAGAAATAAAAGAAAGAAAGAGACAAGACACAAAATGGAAGGGAAAAGCTGGGAACGGGCTGGGACCCCTGCCCTCTTCTGCTGGAGAGTCAGGGACCCAGAGCTGATACAGCAAGTTTATTTCATATTCTCAAATACCAGGAAGTTTCACCAAAAGTTAGGATCAAAGGATATTATTTGCATTCTTGAGTAGGCCCAAGCAATCCTAGTGCTTGACTGGATTTACATATCAAAGACCCACTGCGGGACACCTGGGCAAAGGTAAGAGTCAGTGCTGATAACACATCTGCCTTTTTGGTAAATGTGTATCCAAGATTCGTTTTGCCTGTTGCCTTGGGTTCAGCTGACAATAATTAAAGAAATTCCCATGTGCCTTCCCAGGCGCTGTCTACATAGGTGGCAGCCAATCAATGATTCTTTTCCATCATTGATGCTTCTCTCTCTCTCTCCCTCTCCCTTCCTTTCTGAAATCAATAAAAAATATATTTAAAGAACTCGTCCTTGCAGTGGTTGAAACAGCTCACTAGTATCCACATTAATGAAGTAAATAAAATCTTTAACTTGTGTTCAGATTTATATATGTAGGAGACTCAGAATCTTTTTATAAACAATGTTAGCAGCCTTTCTTTCTTTCTTTCTTTCTTTCTTTCTTTCTTTCTTTCTTTCTTTCTTTCTTTCCTTTCTTTCTAAATGGCTCCTTGAAATAAAGCTACAAATGCATGCAAGTGGCTATTATTTCTATTTTCCTAAGTTAGTGTTTAGCACTAGAGGTGAATTTCAAGTAAATAACAGAATTTGCCTTAAAGAAATCATTTGCCAAGTGCAAAGGTTAATGTTTTTCAAAGTTAATTTCAAATAAAATGACAAAGGCCTGATGCAATCTCTGCCTTCCAGGGAATCCTACCAGTTCCCATCTGAGCGCATTCTCTTTTCCACTTATTGTTCAGCCTACTCTTGAAAGCAACGCTTTTCCTTATTGCAGAAAAAGCAACAGCATGTCAGGTGACAGATAAAGAATACCAAATGCTTCCATTTTATCAGGCATTACCAAAAGGAAAAGGATACCTACTTTTAAAGCAACGGAAGCAGGCAAATATTTCTTTCACAACGATGGCTACTAAGTGCATGGGGACCTGGTGGAAGTATATGAGGGGTTAACCACTGCATATCTAATAGCGCGCTAAGTAGATCACAGTCAGTACGGATGGATGGATGTTCACAGTGCCAATCTTATGGCGGCTCGCCAGATTCCTTTCAGCAAGCTCCAAGGAAATGACTCAATTCTATATTAGAATTTTTGTTACATGAAATGTTGCTTAAAAGGAGTGGGCCATCAGTCAAAAGTAAGAAATCTTTAAATCTCTTTCATTGGAATGGGATAGACTACAATCATAAAATGTAGTCTATCCTAATACAAGGTGACAGGAGAAGATTTGACTTTGAGTGGTGGGTACATGGTACAATATACAGATCTTGTAACATAGAAACCCATTGATGATTCTCTCTCATCATTGATGTTTTTCATGTTCATGTTGAACATGTTTATGTTGACCAATGTCACCCCAGTCAATTTAATTAACAAATAATTTTTTAAAAATGTAATCTAGCAGTGCAAAGATTCCCTTCCACGGGTTCTACGTAGATATATCTCAGAAGTAGCATTCGGAAATGTGCTCACACAATATGTCACAATATGTTGTTTAACAAAAATATAGAAAAAGAGTCATATCTGCCACAAACGAGGAGTGTCATTAGTGCATCAGCTGCAAGTTGTTCACAGGCTCTGAGTTGGCAGTTAGCTGAAGAGAACCACTTAAGCAATTCCTCACTATTAGATTTCGCTTGTTGCTCTTGGCTGCAGCACAAAGCTGCTTTCCAAAGCAGGTGACAAAATGAATTCTATAAAGGCTCAAGCTTAAGACCTTATTTCAGGTCATTTGTAACTTCACAGATTGCTGGTTTAAAAAAAAAAAAAGTAAGAGCATTAACAGGCTGGTGTCATTTTCTTAACCCACCTGAACAGGGTGGTTCTCAGAAAGACCTTTGCCATCCATAAAGTAAGGGCTTCTGAGCCATACTGCCCGGGTGCAAATTATGGCTGCACCGTCTCCTCACTGTTTGACCCTGAGCAAATCACTTAAATCTCTTGATAAGTCCTAGACACCTTATGAGCAGTGAATATGTAAAGTGCTTAGAATGAAGTCTGGCCTGTAGAACTGCTATGTATGTGTTTTCTGAAATTATTAAGATTTAGTTAGTGGTTGAAATGTATTCCAAAAACCACAATGGTTCTAGTTGTTTTCCAATAGGTAGTAAAAAAGGAGCATTTCTAAATATTGCCAACAGCTAGAGAAGACCAAGATGACTGACTGCTCACTTCTCCAACCTAATATTTCCTTTTTCCTATCCACATTACCCACATTTCTGGGAAACATGCCCAATAACAAGAATAATTTGTTTGCAGGATCCTCCCAAGAGGTGTGAAAGGGCTAGTACCATCCAGGCCAGTGTGGTGTTGTCCCTGCACTGAAAGGTTGCCAGCTCCAATTCCTGGTCAGGGCACATGCCCAGGTTGTAGACTCAATCCCTGGTGGGACACACAGGGAGGAGGCAGCTGATCAATGTTTCCTTCTCTCGTTGATGATTCTCTCTCTCTCTCTCTCTATTAAAATCAATTTTTAAAAAATCTTAAAAAAAATAAAAAGAAGAAAAAAAAATAGAATAGTACCTGGTCTAATGTCCACTCTTCAAGGGAAATTTCCCTGACTCTTCATCAGCTCAGTGGGAATGATCAAAATTTCTTTTGATCATTTTTCTGCAAATTTCAGTGACTCTCATCCCAAATTGTAAGCATAATAAATGTGGATACCTTCTTTTTTTATCTCTCTTGCAAAACAGTTAAAAAGTCCGAGAGGATGTTCACAGTGGCACAATTCACAGTAGCTAAGATTTGGAAACAGCCTAAGTACCTTTAGCAGATGAGTGGATTAAAAAACTGTGGTACATCTACACAATGGAATACGATGCTGCAGTAAAAAAGAAGGAGTTCTTACCATTTGCAACAGCATGGATGGAATGAAAGAGCATTATGCTAAGTAAAATAAGCCAGGCAGAGAAAGATAAATATTACATGATTTTACTCATTTATGGAATATAATGAACAACATAAACTGATGGACAAAAATAGACTCAGAGACAGAGAAGCATCAATCAGACCGTCAAACCTCAGAGGGAAGGTAGGGGAGGGTGGGGGTAACAGGGAGAGATCAACCAAAGGATTTATATGAATGCATATAGGCCTAACCAATGGACACAGACAACAGCGGGGTAAGGGCATGGGTGGGGGTATGAGGGGGTAATGGGGTGATAAAGACACATATGTAATAACTTAATCAATAAAGAAATGGAAAAAACACACAACTATATGCCAAACACACACACACAAAAAAAAAAAAGTCCAAGAGAAGTCAATCTTCAGGCTTGTCTTCAAGAATCAGTTCTAAGAGAGGTAGACAGACTTCCTGCTCCAGGAACAGGCTATGTTCTCTCAGTGTTCCTCTGCTATCCCCACCAGTGCCCCCTGCAGGGAGATGGGAAATGCCTCCCAGCATTCCATTACCCAAACAGGAGGGCCGGGAGCCTTGGGAAGCATTTACCCAGAGCATGAATAAATCATCACTTCATATAACTTGCAACACAACCCTTGTTTAACATGCAAGTCAGATTACTGGAATAAGAGAGAGAGAACAAGAGAGACAGACAGAGAGACTGAGACTTTAGTAAGCTATGATAAGGACAGCCTAAAGGTCAAAATTGTAATATTAAATAAATCTTACAAAATTTTATAAACCTAAATTTATTGTCTAGGTGCAACTGGCATTTCAGTTCTTGGTTTAATACCAGACACTTCAAAGTATTCTTGTAGAAGAATGGTTGATAACCCTCTTGCACAGTATAATTGGAATTCTGCATGTTAGAACATTTGGTTTCGGAAAGATTTTTGTAAATGTTAATAGCTGTCTTTTAAAATGGTGTAAGTGTGAAATGCTATGAAAAGCAAAGGTTTAAATGTCACTCTGTCTATAATTTTCATATTGTAAAAACTAAATAAGTTTTTTAAAACAGAAAACCTAAAAGCCTGCTCCAAGTTTGAAGACATCAAGTCATTCATTCTTCCTCTTTGAAATAGATATGACATTTAACCAAATGAGCCAAATTTAGAAGAAAAGGTAATATGTTTTTCTAAAATATACTATTGAATGGAAAAGCAATTATATTTATAGTTCCCCACTTTTCCCCATGTTGCATGAGACTATGATTAAAGGTCTGTCTCTAAAGCCTGCACCTGATGAGCCACCCACGTATACCTGTTCATCACCTTCTGCACATTTGCTCTTGACTCAGGCACTCAGGGTAGGTGGTAAAGCCAGGCCATTTCCCCCCGGGGTGGCTCAATGATTTGACCATTAGGAAAATGGAAAATATTAACTTCCACCCCACCCTGCCCCTTGTCTTTTACTCTCTGCTTAGCTTTCTCTTCCTTTTAAATATTTATTGCATAACAGAAAAAAATGTTCATTTTCCTCCATTAGCTCTACTTGGGAACCTGAATTTTGCATTGCCTCCAGTATTTAACAGCCTGAGAATGCAGGTTAAGACTGAGCATCTTATAAAGTAAATTTGAGTCATCTAGTGTAGGGTGTGAACATTATTGCTCAGAACCCATTTTTGCCTAAATCCTGTTTAATGCACTGTTGCATTTCTCAAAAGTGATGTTGGTTCTATGGGTACCACTAGGAATTTGTTAGTCTTCATAAAGTACCAAAGGTTGCAGAGGAATAATTTTTTTGAAAATGTGAATGAGAGGGCGTTCAAGAATTTTTCTGTAATACATCACACTCATTGCTGCGTTTCGATAAACTTTGCTGATTGGAAGTGAAAGGAGCCCAGTTATAGCTCAAACACCAGGAAATGCACACTGTTCATGCCCTAATTTCACTCTGCTCCAGTCAGCACACACCCTACATCTCAGTATCCTTTGTCTTGTGCAGCAGACAGAAAAGTGCCGTAATATACACAGAGGCTATCATCGACTCATTTGTAGCTTTTATTGATTGTCCCTCAGCCTTTAACTCTGAATAGAAGCCAGTTTTAGGCTAAGCCTATATTAGAGGCAGAGTCAGCAGGTACACCAATGGCCAAATCCAATATTTTTTTTTCATTGGGATAAATTAGGGGTGGATGTGGTCTAACCCTCTTACATCTTAATTTGGACCTTCATAATGTAACTTAATAATTGATATCACTCCGACAGTAAACTGGGTGCTCTGTCTCCTTCTTCTCCAGAGAGGAGAAACAATAAGCATCCATCCACTTGCAAATGGGATATTTTTGGTGTTGTGTGTATCCTAAGCGAGGCCTTTAATAGATGATTAGCCCTGTTATTTTATTATGACACAAGAGCAGTGATTCTCAAACTGTAGCCAGCACCAGGGTTACCTGCAGGGCTTATTGAAACACAGAGTTTGCTGGATCCTATCTAGAGTTTCTGACTCAGTAGGTCTGAGGTAGAGCTGAGTGTTTACATTTCTACAAGTTTCCCGATGCTGCTGCTGCTGCTGATTTGAATTCCACACTTTGGAAAAAGCATGCTTTTCATAACTGGGTTTTCCCTGAAAAGCAATCCGGTGATAGCTAATAACCCTGAAGAGCAAACTTCCTAAGTCACCTAGGTGCATATTTTAGATCTTTTTTTTCCTGATTTACTAGAAAGATAAATTACACAAATCTAGGCATTTGCCAAATGATTTACAGAGATCACTCCTCATGGCATTGGTCCTGTAGTGTAAAACTGCTTAGAGCTTTCCAGCTGCATTATTTGGGGCCTTGATGATCCATTCAGTCCTTTTCCCTTTTCCTGAAAAACAAAAATAATAATAATTACAACTTCCATTTGTTAATTTCGTCTTACAACATTACTGGCTCTGTTTCAAACGGTTTAGTTGGTTTGCTGCAATCAATGAGGAGGCTTTTTTGTTCCCATCTGACAGACCTAGGGTCATGGCTGAGGGAGATAAAAAAAAAAAAAAGGACGTTTGGAAGTGCTGCTTTAGATATACTACAGATTCACCTTGGAGTAAACCAGACTACAGAGAACTTTGTCACTCACTGACTGATTTCTTTTTGTCCACAATGCTTCGCCATCAGGCAATCAGCCACACTGAGAGACCTCATAAGAAACAACCCTGTAACTCATTTGCTGCCTTCCTGTAAGGATGTTGTCAAGGCCATTGTTTACTTCATTACAAATGTCTTCTCTGGGAGGGCCTGCTGGGGAAACTTCTCTGAGGTCTCAGTGCCGGGAGTTTATTTCTCCTGAAAGCTGGATTCCAGCTACAGACAACATAAATCATGGACCCAGGCATGGTCTCCTTTAGCAACTGTGTAGAAATTGGCTTTACTTTATTTTTTCATCTTCCAACATCTCCACAATGTTTACTTTTTTAATGCTCTCAACAATAAGTATGGCTAAGACAATTTAAGGAAACCGATAATAAATGATGTGTCAGCTCAGTTGAGCATGCTTCCTGCAGGAAGATAGTACTGTTTTCAATGAAATGGGAAACAATAGAAGGAAGTAGGGGTAACTCTGAGGGGAGAAATGAATGGTTTTAAGACCTCTTCAGGGCTAAGTAGCATTTGTACTCATCTAATTCATGTGAAAAGACTTTGTAAACTATCATGTTCTCAGCATCTGTGTTTTCCCTATTCTTCTATCATCCCTATTCCCCTTCAACATTTCCTCTGCAGACCTGTCACCTTCCTCCATGAAAATAATGTGTGTGTGTGTGTGTGTGTGTGTGTGTGTGTGTGTGTGTGTGTCCGGGGGGGGGGGGGGCGGGGGGAGAAGGAGATGGGTATAGGAAAGTTCCTTGATTATTTTTTCAATTAATAATAAGCTTTGCGTTTGGGATAAGGTGGTAGAAGGGAAGGGTACTGACTGATTCTGCGCCAAGCTGCACACTACACAATAAGAAAAAGAAAACCCAAATATGTGTAGTCAACATGATTTCTAAACTATTTAAGAAACCTGAACTAGCTTGCTCTTCAAATATGTGAGAACATGGATGGACTTTGAGAATATTATGCTAAGCAAAATAAGTCAGTCAGAAAAAGAAACATATTATTTCATTCATATGTGGGATATAAAACAGAAATTTATTTACACAGACACAGTATGATGGTTACCAGATGGAAGGGGAAGAGGACATAGTAAAGGGTAAAGGGGGCCAAATATATGGTGACAGAAGATGATTTGACTTTAGGTGGTGTACACACAATACCATATACAAGTCATGTACCATAGAAATGTACACTTGAAACCTATATAACCATATTAAACAATGTCACCTCAATAAGTTTGATAAAAATATAAATATGTGAGAACAGCTTTCAGAAACTTGTTCTTAGAGCAAAGCCACCAAAGAAAAGAAGACTCTTCCCACAATTTACTAATTAATTATAAAGGGAAAAATAGCAGCTTAACAATGGAGAGCATGGGGGTGGGGGTGAGTTGCATCATGTGAAAAAAACACACTACCCCTTACCTTGTATTCCTGCAAATAATAATGAATAAATAAATACATCTGCATCCTGAACCTAACTATAGTGCAACATCAGATAAACCCAAACGGAGAGCTATTCAACAATATAAATGGCCTATGCCCTTCAAAACAATGTCACGAAAGATAGAGGTTAAGGACACATGCCAGATTAAAGGAGAATTAAGAGTCATAAAAATGAAATGAAAGCAAGGTCCTGAACTAGATTCTTAACTAGGGAAACAATGATTATAAAAGACATCATTAGGACCATTGGAAAAATTTGGATAAAGTTCTACAGATTAGATAATGGTATTGAATCAATTTTTAACTTCCTCATTATAATCAATGTTTAACTTCCTCATTATGATCATTGCACCATTCTTATGTGAGTGACTATCCCTCTTTGCCAAGGTTGACCAGCAGACCTTGAATGACAGATGAATGATTACTTTGACACACGTTTCTGTGAAAGAGAGGCTCAGGGACTACTTGGCTATCACCACCAAGTAGCCCTGTTCACCGGCCTTCATTGGATTTTATTATAACAACAGCTTGAACTAAAATTAATTATTAGATACTATCAGCAGGGTAAGTATCCTTGAGAAAGCACATTCTTCTACAAGGTTGGGTCTAAAAGACTAAACAGAGACCCTAGCAAAACACCCTGGGGAATTGGACTTGTTTGGAAAAGTCAAGATAGGGGCTGCCGCCTTCGGTAAGGTCCCCCTAGAAGACCCAGACCTTTCGGAGAATCCTCCTTACAGACATTGCAACCAAGTCCCGTGCTTCCCCACACCATTTATAAGAAATATACACTGAATTATTTCAGGGTAAAGAGACAATGTGTCTACAACTTACTCTCAAATGGCTCAGAAAATCAGTCATATAATCATTATATATTAAATATTTGTACATGTGTGTTTTTAACTCATGTTCATATGCAACACAGGAAATATATACACATACATATATATATATGTATGTATGTGTGTATATATATATAGAGAGAGAGAAATACGTGTGTGTGTGTGTGTGTGTGTGTGTGTGTGTGTATTTGTGTATATAGAGAGAGGGCAGAGAGAATATTAAAACAAATGAAACTATGTTAAAACTAGTGATTTGGGGTGAAGGGTTTACTTTATACTATTATTTCTCCTTTGTACTATTATTGCAATTTTTCTATTTAAAATTATCACACAATGTTACGTTTGTTTTGTTCGTGTGTTTTTTTTTTGTTGTTTCATTTTGTTTTCGTTAAAAGAGACTAGCCACAGAGTGTTCTTTTCCTAAGCAGTAGTGGATGGAGTGTTGTTTGTGATGTGGCAAAGCACATAGCTGCAAAATAAGGTCATTCACATAACCAGCATAGTCATCTTTAAAGCATGATGCCTAGTAAAAACCACTTGCTTTCATGCACAGACTTGGCTAAATCCTTTTGACAATGTTTTGAAGCACCAGGGTTTATTATTCACACCACAGAGTTCTCATGTGGTAGCAATGTTACGCACGCCATCTTTAAAACATGCCCAGACCTCAAAAAGCCCTTCCCCCATCCTCTGAAAACATCAGAGCATCCCAGAGAATAGCAGTTACCAGATGGACTCATATATTCTGTTTTCTCTGACAAGGGTAGTGCCGTTATAATCCAATAGGTCCATGTGAATGTGTGGCAAACATTAGCTCTGATTTTTATTGTGGAGCTTGATAGAAAAGAACATTTGTTCCTTTTCATTCCTGAATGTGTTCAGGGTGACATTTCTCAATCTGTGAGTTTGGGGTGGTGGTGGTGGTGGTGGTGGTGGTGGTGGTGGTGGTGGTGTGTGTGTGTGTGTGTGTTGCTTTCCTGTCCCCCCTCTCAAAGAGATCATCCAGTGACCTTGAAATCGGCTCTGGCATTTTGCTGGCAGGGAGGGAAACTCCCTCTCCTCATTTGCAAAATGAATAGCAATTTGATCATCCTTAAACTTCTAAAAGGTTAATTATGCTCTCTCTCCATGAGTACTGAATAAAAACCTGTTTTATCTCTGCCCAAATGAAACCCACAGGGCTCACCCTCCCTCTAACTCTGCCAGGAGACCAAGTCCTTCTGGCTGTCAGTTAACCACTATCAACTCTTAGATCTGTGTGAGCTGCAGTAGATTTTCTCATCCTAAAACTATGACAGTCCTCATTTGCTGGAGCTGTGTGGTAACTTTAAAAAATGTCTCAGCAGGAAAGTGTTATCAGACTGTTGATGTGATGGAAAGAAGAGAGAAGCAAGAGGAGTGAGCTAGAGAGAAAAAAAAAGAGAAAGAGAAAAAGGTGTTGGATTACTGAGGCTTCATTTCACTTCAAAGGTATACACAAAAACAAAAGAATAAAAACAGAAATGCATGCACAAAGATAATAAAAATGACCACCATTAAAATTAAAAGCAGCCAGCTGATGTGGCTCAGTAGTTGAGAGTCAACCTAGGAGGTTACAGTTCCATTCCTGGTCAGGGCACCCAGGTTGCAGGCTCAGCACCTAGTGTGGGCTGTGCAGAAGACAGTCAATCAATGATCCTCTCTCATCACTGATGTTCCTCTCTCTCTCTCTCTCTCTCTCTCTCTCTCTCTCTCTCTCTCTCTCCCCCCTTCCTTTCTCAAATCTGCAAAAATATATTTTTAAAATCTTTAAAAGCAAATGTAAAATCTTTAAGCTCTACTGTTTCCCAAAGCATTGGATACTTTCTGGTCTGCCAGTTCTCAAAGAGGCACATATCCCTACACTTGACTATAACAGTACCTATGAGCCAACACTTATGTGGGGTCATTGGTAGGAAAAGTTTCAATATCTACCATCCCCCCCATTTAAAATTGCTAAGCTGCTACTATTTCTTGCCTATGAACAGTCTCTTTTAGTTATAAGCCAGAAACCATATCTTAAAAAGCAAGCCTAAGAGATTTAGATTTTATTTTTATTATAAGAAAACCTTGTCTTTCAAAGGAAAGTAATAGTGGAAAATCGAGGAGTGGGGGTAGGGTGGGGGCAAGAAATACCTGCCTTCTGCCTGATACTCATGGCTCCTTGTTTTAATAACTTAAAATTTATAAGTGAACGATTTTATATAAGCCAACCCAATGTTATGATATGTAAAAACGAAAACAGAAGATGAAATAAGCACTATACTTTTTCCTAAGAGAAACATGTTACTCTATACAACAGTTCAGATGTTTTAACAGTAATGTAATTATCAAGGTGCCATGCAGGGCCTGATCTTTGACCAAATTGAAGTGGGCCACTGTATGTGTGTGAACAAGGCCTCTGTGTAGCATTGCCCTGTGTTCACATTGCCGACAAGTAAACAGGGGCCCTGAGTCTTTTATTCCTATAGCAACACCCTCTGTAGGAAGAGCAAGTGAGACTACAGCTTTCGGATGATCTCATGATACAGAAATTATTTTCAGTAAGAAGCATTCAGGCAAAGTACATAATTTTTGTTGTCCTTCTCCCTGGATATTTTTTGTAGTGAAATATACATGACATAAATTTACCATTTTAACCATTTTTGAGTGTACAATTCAGTGGCATTAGTGCATTTATAATGTTACGCAACCATTACCACTACCTCTCTCCAGAACTTCTCATCATTGTAAACAGAAACTCCATATCCATTAAACAACTCCCTACTCCCTTCTTCCCCCACATGCTGTGGTTTGAATGTTTGTCCCCTCAAAATTTATATGTTGAGCTCTGGCTGGCATGGCTCAGTGGTTGAGCATTGTGCCATGCACCAAGAGGTCATGGGTTTGATTCCTGGTCAGGGCATATGCTGGGTTGCAGACTCAATCCTCAGTAGTGGGTGTGTAGAAGGCAGCCAATCGATGTTTCTCTCTTGTCAATGTTTCTATCTCTCTCTTTCTCTTTCTCTCTCTTTCAAATCAATAAAAACATCTGTATTTTTTAAAAAGTGATTAGTTTAAAAAATTTATATGTTGAAATCCTAAATGCCCTTGGTAAAGGTATTAGGAGGTAGGGTATCAGGAAAGTGCTTAGGTCATGAGGGTGGAGCCCTGGTGAATGGATTAGTGCCTTTCATAAAAGAGACCTCACAGAGCTCCCTATCATTTTTACCATGCGTGTTTCAATGAGACGTCTGTGGCCCAGAAGAGATGAGTGTCCTCACCCTACCATGTTTGCACCCTGATCTTGGACTGTGAAAAATAAGTTTCTGGTTTTTATAAAATACCCAGTGTGTGGTGTTTGTTTGTTTGTTTGTTTGTTTGTTTGTTTCTAGCAGTCTGAGCAGATTAAGATACCCCAACTCCTGGTAAGCTCTATTCTACTTTCTGTCTATTTGCCTTTCTATATACCTAATTTAAGTGGAATCATATAATATTTGTCCTTTTGTGTCCAGCATAATATTTTTAAGATTTATCTATTTATTACTTATTTTGGTTACTTTCACCTTTTATGGATAATGCTACTATGAACACTGTGTATAAGTATTTTTGTGAGCATGTTTTTAGTTCTCTTGGGCATCTCTCTAGGAGTAGAATTGTTGGGTCATAGCGTGTCATACTGTGCATTTAGTTATTCTTTTGCTCCCTTTTCCATTTTGTGATGTTTCAAGATCAAGCCTTGCTGCTATCACTCTCTGTTCCCCTTTTATTTTCTTTGTGTGTTACTGCTTTTAGCATACCTTTCCATTTTTCTCAGGTCCTCACTGTTTCCAATTATTTAAGTTCGTTTTTTAAAAGAATCATCTTTAAATTGCTTTACTATATCTCCTTTATCCTCTCTTCCCATTCTCTTCAGGCTCTGATAATGCTTGAGTGAATCCTGCTGAATAGGTCCTAGAGCAAAGTCAGGCTCATGTGAACTGTAATTCCAGGAAGTAGTTCCACAGAGTAAGGACTTCAGAAACAGATATAGAAAGACAAAGGTGCCTAGACATAAGATTATAATAGTGTATATTTAAATGACCATTGTGGACATAGTTTTATTCATAGTATTTGTCAAATCAGACCCAAAAACTTGATGTTGACCTGCAGCTCTTTCCATCTGTCCATCCAAACTGCAAATAGGATGTGACTCCCAGATAATTGCTGCAGTGCTGCCCTGGGCTATGTCACCTTCCGCAGCACTAGCCCTTTGCCTCGGGCACCATATGGACAGTGACAGGCGAATCACCCTGATGAGATGAAGAACCTTAAGTAGATTGAGGGAGGACTTTGACTTGTCCCAGCCCCACTGCTTCCCAGTAGAACATGCCTCTGTCTTATTCTCATAAACTCAAGGCTAAAGCTGAGAAGCACCAATTTTGCTCAGGGAGACAATTCAGTCTTTTCCAAGTTTTTGACAGCTGACCAATTAAAAACCACATGACACTGTTAACAAGCTCTAAATAAGCCAGGGTATAGAGCAATAGAAGGCACCAAAGCTCCTACTACTGTATCCCACCATTCTCAGTGTGAGTTCCATAATTACAATGATGAAGATGATGTTGATGACCACAGGGATGCCAGGCAGGATTCAAATCATTAACTGTAAGGCAGCAAATTCCATTTCTTACAGCTATTTCCAGTGAGCCTTCCAATTTACTCCATTCTGGTATATTTTTGTCTTCAGAATTCTGAAATTGTATTCAATTCCCATTAATGATTTGAATCCTGCCCAATAGCCCTAAAATTTGCATCATCATTTTTACCAATATCATTACCATTGAATGTTTCTCACACGCATACTGAACATAGTCATATATTAGATGAAGTAATGGAGCAGATTTCACATGTAGCTTTAAAAGCATAGTTTCATCCACTTTTATTTAAAGCACATCGTTAGGCCATTCCTAACTAAGATATTTGTGAACAATCCCTTTGTCCAGCCTTTCGGTCTGTCAGTGGGGGTGCAGGGATATATTCCAAAGGAAAAGCCACACAAATTCAGACTATAAAATGTCATTCAGGTTACCATTTTGTAAACACCATTGGAAACCTTTCAGGACCAGGAATGACAGAGAGAGGCCTGAGCCCAAAATTGATTGGCATTGACTTTTATGTATAATTCTGATTATTATTCAGTGTATCAAGGCAACAGGACCTTTGTGAATATAGTGAATATGGACTATAAGGGTTTTTATTTTCATTTTTGTGCTCTTTATTAGCCAATATACCAAACCCCTTTCCAAACAGAGCTGGAGCCAACATCCATCAGTTTTGATCAGTGAGTGCCTCCTTTTCTCTGTGATCAGACTTCAGGGAGGAAGGTCGGAAGCGAGTGTGGTAACTGCTGGACTTTAGAACTTAGTTGTGATAAAAAGTGCACATTAAAGAAGTTTCAGATAGCACGGCATGATGCAAATTGCTACCATATGCATCACTTACCAGAACCACACCAATCTCAGTGGAGGTGGCAGGAGTGACATCACCAACACTGTGATTTGAACCACCCTCAGGAAAACATAGCTGATGGACCAGCGATGGTGGTTAGCACCACGCAGAGACCCAGCCATGCGCACCATATGAGACCAATCAACAAGCAGTTGCAGGGGTTCTCAGTTTCATTTCTCAAATTTTATAGCTAGCCACATAAAAAAATAATTATAAGAAAAACTCAGGACATTTTGAGGCAGTGATGAGAAGTGGCACTGTTCTTAACAAAAAGTGACATTTTGTTCTTAGCAAGTACGAAATCACCAGAAATGAAAACTTTCATAGTATCTGTATTAATAACTAATGGTTCTGGTCACCAATTCTGATATGTGGGTTTTTCCCCAACACCAAGCAAACATCATACACCAGCTGGGTGTCCAACAATTCAACTCAATTCTAACACTATATACCTGGAGATAGCATCAGATTCCATAGGTTAAGGGCTCAATCCTATAAGACTACCCAGATTGTCAGCTAGGCTTCTAACCAATAGGCTATAGATGGGTGATTCCAGTGACCCCTTCTCAGGTTTGATTAATTGCTGGAGCAATTCAGAAAATAATTTTTTAATTCATTTTTTATTGTTGACAGTATTACGGATGTCCCTCATTCCCACCCCCTTTACCCACTTCCACCAGCCCTTACCCCACCCCAGGCCTTCACTTTCATTGCTCTACAAGGTACATGAAGATTCATGCTTTAAGAAATATATTTTCATTAAGTTTTATGATTATCATTTGTTCTTCAATTTCTTGATAAGATCAAATAAAAAACATCTGCTTTTACAAAATTCAGTTAGAGAATGTTGGTCAGCAAAGAAGTAAAGTTGATTTAGCATGAATCAGCAAAGTGTACCATCTCAACACCTTTCACAATGTGCTATTGCCAGGCACCTGTTAAGCTTAAATGTCATTATTTAAAATAATAGTCAATATAAATGTGTCACAGGTGAATTATAATCCTTTTACTTAGCATATTATGATGCTCTGGATGCACTGTTCATTGGGCCATTATTATTGAGTATATCAGCTAAAATGGGGAAACATCTTCCCTCCCCCCAAAAAACTACATGCTTATCTCAAACATTTTAATATTCATTTGCCATTTTTCCAATACAGGGCTGATATCAAGGACTTCAACACTGGGTTTCTTATTTAAATCACAGCCAAAATGCATCACCAATTTTTCTGTAGGAGAAACTTAAACATGTTTATGAAGCAATCTGAATACAAACTACTTCTAGCTTTCTAGAATCTCCTTCCCACACTATTCACAATTATCTACACCATAACTAATCAACTGTATTTCCTGTATAGCAAGTATGTTCACAAGTATTCCTAAAACTTTCAATTTAATTTTTATTGATATACAAGTTTCTTTTCAACCTCATATTTTATTGGTTCACATAAATTTTAATTAAATTTTATAATTATAATACCAAGTACGACTTGCATAAACAGGTCTGGGAACAAATGTCACCAGCTTCATGAGGCATAAAACTGGTGGGAGAAGAAGGGCACAGACCATCCTGTAACTAGCATCAGCATTAAATTAACTGTGTTTTCTGTGCTGACTCTCCTGACATTTAGCATCCAAGACCTGCTACATGCTGTGCTCTCATCTAGAGGACACTGATCCAGCTAACATTCTCTGATGTTTCAGTCAATTCACCACATATGTCCAGGATCCACATGTGCAGAGATTTAGCAAGAGAAATTAAAAATAAATTAAAGAGGTGGGGGAAGACATTAACCTTAAAAACAACAACACCTCAAATTTTTTTACAAATCATCCCACCATAGTTATTAGCTGACACTCATTGACTATCTACTTTGTGGTAGGCATTATGCAAAATACTTTGCATACATTATCTCACTTAATCCCACAACAGGTCTTTGAAGTAGACACAAATATCATCAACCTTGTTGTATAGATAAGTTAACTGAGGCTGGAGAGCCATTTTGCAAATGGCAAAGCCATCATTGGACACTGAAAGTGGCTGTCACTTGGCTTCATTGATCTTCATTATTCACAACCATCAGAAGCCTCAGCTCAGTCTTCTATTGTTGGACTCCAAAAATCTTTCTCCTTATTTTTTAGTAGTAGCATGGAAAGGTTTTTGGAAGTTACCTAAATATCATGAAATTTTTCAAGAATTCACTGAGTGTCTAGCATTGTGCTAGAACCCCAAACAATGAATCAGTCTCAGGCCTCACAATTTCTTGGGTTTGACCAACTAGCTGGGCTATGGCACAGCCAGTGGGCATTCTGTCCAAAAGTCACATGGAATGCACCTCTTCCCCACCTAATCGTGGCACCCAAATTTGATTACTTGCATTATGTTTATTTTAATAGGACTTCTTTTCTCAAATATTTTAGAGAACAGGGTGAAATAATGAAGAAAGAATAGAAAAAACAAAATATCACGTGGTGATTGTGACCTACTCCTAAGACCCAGGTTATTGAATTCCCAGATTTCTTTAACAGTGAAAGATGTCATCTGTTTCACTTTCAGTTTTTCAAAGATACAAAACATTCCTTGTAAATAATGTCAACAATACAAAAAAGTGTCAGTGATCAAATAAGAGCATTAAAAGTCCCCAAATTACTAACAACCAACATTCACATTAATTTATATATAATATTTTGCATGCATAAATAACATTTTGAAAATGTACTGACTTCTTTCTCTGTAAATAATTATCTACTCAGATTTTTCACCTTTGCAAAAGAGAGATGCATCAGGTCTGCCTTAGGCAGCATCTGCAGATGGTCTTTCAGGACTCTCTTCCACAAATCCAATTGCAAAATAAAGTACTGTAATGCAGATACAATGATATCCTATTGCAAACATCTTAGTATTGAGACATAGCCAGGTTTATATCTGTCTCTTGTGTGTGTTTGTGTGTGTGTGTGTGTGTGTGTGTGTGTGTGTGTGTGGTCCCTAAATAAAATGGTCTCTTTTTTACTTTCTCCATAGAATGGATATGTGGTTAATTACATTGAATTCTATTGACTTATTGCAGTGAACTGAATTGAGTTGAATTAAAGAGAGACATATGGGAATTGCTGAGCAGTTGTTAAAACATCTCTCTACTCTTGTGGCATGTGGTGCCTTCAGTCTCATGGACATAACAATAAAATAAAAAGAGTTACAGTCTTATAAGATAGCAAAATCTTCTAAAGTTCCATCCCAGTGAACAATGTACTGTTACATCCAAAATGGCCAAAAGTAAATAAATGATACCACCATGACTCTCTCAGTAGTTGAACAAATCAGAGGAAAAGACATTTTTCTTTATTTACTTGACAGATGTATGTATTATCTTTATACTCAAAATTATCCCTTCTTCTTACCTTAGTCTATTCTTAAAATTCTATCCCTTCTAGGAACAGAAGTATAGCTAATAGACTTACAGTTGTGACTAGGTGAAACACAGTGTATTCTTGTATTATCATTTATTAATTATTGTATTATTTTCCATACGAACAACTGTAAACCTACTTTTACCTCCACCCTATATTTTAAACACCAAAATCTACTCTTAGGAGAAGTCAGGAAATCTATAATTAACTATCCAATTGGTATGCCTATTTCAACTTCTCCTGATAGGCCATTTTGGTCACTGGATAGGGAGATGCTCTGGAATTCTGGCTCTTTGGTGGAGTAGAAGGAATATATCATCACTCCCTCTGAAGTAGAAGGATCTCCTGTGCCCCCGAGTTGCCACTAATAATTCCTAACTTGGTGTTCTTTATCTAACAAGGAGATTTAAGAACTTTTTTTACTCCTTTTCACTGATATGGACTTTTTTTTCCTTCCCAATAAGAAACCAGAACTCTTTAACACATGTCCCAATCAAACTCCTGAAATGTATCCCACAGAGGGATCTACCTTGACAAGCACTCTGACCATCTTCAGAAATAAGCAAGTCTCTAACATGGCAGAGAAGAAGAGGTGTATCCCATCTGAAAAGCAATTTTACTCAATGGAGTGGGGCCTGGGAGCAAAAAAGATAAATAGAGCTCTTTCACCTCTGGATTCAAGATAAATAAAAACAGTGGAAAGAACTTAGAGCCCTATGCCTGGAATTGGCCACCATCTGGCCTCCATAAACTCCTTGGAAGTGGGGAAAGCATTCCAGGTACCGAATGGGACAAGGGTTACCAACCATATATTGAAAGTAGTGCACTTACAAAATAGCCATCACCTCAGTTACAGTTATTTGCAAATGGCAGTAGCAACAACTATTGCTTCCCAGCAGTCATTCTCTCTTTACATTTGAGTGCATCCATAAACCCAAATACAGGACGCTATTTTTTCAGCCTCCCTTGCAGTTAGATGTGACCGTGTGAGGAAATTCAGGACAATGATACAAAACCAAAATGCTATAAAGTATTTACAGATGTTTTTCTTACAAGGCAGGGAGTGAGCCTTTTTTCTCTTTCCTGCAGTCCTGCCATATAGAACAGAAAAATGGAGACCCTCCTAGGGAAGGTGGGATAGAGAGCTGGAAGGAGCTATACCAGTACTGGACTCAAGAACTACTTAAAAGAGAATTAAACTTTTATATTGTTTAAGCCACTTATTTGCAGCTGAGACTAATCCTGACTAATACAGATTGGAAATAAATACATCTTATCTAATAAAGGAGCAATAGGCAAATTAACTATCACTCCACTATACTCACAAGCCACGCCCACCAGCCAATCATTAGTGAGTATGCAAATTAACCACAACCAAGATGGCTGTGGCCATGGAGCAAGCAGGATGGAGGCTTGGGTTTCCCTGGCAATGGAAGAAGCCAACTTTTTCATACACCTTGGTGGGCCCAGACCTCTATTCAAGGCTACAAAGTTTCAATTATAAAAGATAAATAAATCCCAACAAAAATGGCGGCAGCTATGGAGCAGAAGAGAGCAGGAGGCTATGATTGCCCCCAGTGATGGAGGAAGCCAAGCTTCTGCAGCCCTGGCCTGTCTTGGCCTTCGCTTAAGGATACAAAGTTTTAATTGTAGAAGATAAATAAATCCCAGATCCCAGGGTCTCTGTTTGGATCTCTGAGGGACATGGCTGGACTGCAAACTACCACAGGCCCCTTGCCCAGGTTGACCCATGCCCCAAGGGAACCCCCACTCTGATCTGGGACACCCTTCAGAGCAAACCAGCTGGCCCTCACCCATGCACCAGGTCTCTCTCCTATCTAATAAGAGAGTAATCTGCAGATTGACTATCACTCCAACACACAAGATGGCTGCCCTCATGTGGACACAAGATGGCCACTACAAGATGGCCAGCAGGCAAGATAGTTGGGAGGGAACAGGCCTGCAAGGGAGGGCAGTTAGGGTGACTAAGCTAGCAGAGGAGGAAGTTGGGAGGGTCCGGGCCTACAGGGAAGGGCAGCTGGGGGGGCTCAGGCCTGCAAGGGAGAGCAGTTGGGGGGACTAGGCCTGCAGGGGAGGGCAGTTAGGGGCAAACAGGATGGCAGGGGAGCCATTAGGCATCAATCAGGCTGGCAGGGGAGTGGTTAGGAGTGATCAGGCTGGAAGGCAGAAGTGGTTAGGGGTAATCAGGAAGGCAGGCAGGTGAGCAGTTGGGAGCTAGCAGTCCAGGATCGGGCCTAAACAGGCAGTCAGACATCCCTCAAGGGGTCCCAGATTGGAGAGAGTGCAGGCTGGGCTGAGGGACACCCCCATGCACGAATTTTGTGCACCAGGCCTCTAGTATTTATATAATGCCCAACATGTATGGGTAGAGCAGAGGAAATAGCCAAGGGGGTATACAAGGGCTCATGGGAATGACTTCAACATACGTGCCCTTCCCAGCAGGAAGGTAAAGGGTAGGAATGGGACAAGGGGTGCCAAGCCCAAAGTCGAGGAAGACAATGATCACTGTACTTGCTCCCCCACTGGGCCTGAACATAGCCTCATCAAACTTTGTAATTCAGTGAAGAGTCAGGCCACCACTACGAATTCTTTGGACTGGACATAAGCCAAAAGAAGCATATAAGAAGGCTTTATGGCTTTTTCTTGACTTTTTATTTCATGCCATTCTGGTAAACAGGAAAAGTTCCAAGCCTTTGCCCTTGAGATAATGAGACATCCCTGAAGACTTAGTAACCAGCTATGTCCATGACCTTTGAGAATAACCAGAACAGAACTCCCATCAGCTGTGCAGGTGCTGCCAAAGTACTCACTAGGGGTTTTGCTCTTTGTGTAGACAGCAATTCTCACTGTTTGTTTTTCCTGCTTCAAGGAACAGCACAGATGACCATCATAATGTGAAGCACCTGTGGGCATGCCCAGAGTGAGGAGAAATTCCTAGCATGCTGACTGTAATGCCACCACTTTCAGTCCCACTCAAGAAATAGGAATGAGAATGACATTATTGCAAAACATATAATGATGTGACAAGTTTAAATGTGCTTTAATTTCTAAAGGGAGCAAATCATATCAAATTTTTAATAAATAACTAGTCTTTTAAAGATCATTTGTAATAATTTTCGAGCTTCAACATGCTGCGACACCTCCAAGAAAGTCACTCGTTTATGTAACTCTTCCCTTGCTGTCATCATACTGAAGACTCCAGACTCTTCCCCAATGATTCCCAAGCCAAAGAGAGGCTTCCAATAAAGAAAACCATTCACCAGGTAAATTGCTGAACAGGCTTCCCCATACAAATGAGTTCTGAATAAAAATCTCTTTAATGATAATAATGAGGATGGTGATCAGAGTCAATTATTTCAAGCTTCATCATTTGTATATTAACTAAACATCCTCATAATTAAGCACGTTAGCCCAGGGAAATGCCGTTCATTAAAGGCTCTCATATATTTTGCTTCTGAATTTTCTGCTGTCCAGTAGTCCTGTGAATAGGAAGTAAACTTGTCTATAAATAACAGGCAGCTGAAAGGAGGGAATGTAACCAAATTTGGGGTGTGATTACCATTATTATTATTTTAATGGAACCAGCAGCCTGGAGGGAAACTGTCCAGAGCAGACATTTTAGTTCCAGGAAGCTAATAGGGATCCAGGTTTTTTTTTCTATTTCTGCTCAGCATGTCCTCAGGGTAACTCATCTCGTTAGGGTTCTGCGATGCCTGCCCCACTCCAACTTCATACCCCATATCAAGCAGGAAGGGGAAGGCAAGGGGCAGCTACCATCAGTTTTCTTTCTAAAAGGCTTGTCAGGAAGCTCTACCTCGAAGCTTCCACTTACATATGGGTGACTCAGACTGTCACAGGGTCACCGTTTGCTACAGTGTGGGGTGGGGTGAGATGGAGAGTGGTGAGAGTGATGAGCAGAGGTGGCAGAGTGGGGGAAGAGAGCAATGAGAAAGGTTTTTAGTAGGACAAAATTTATCTTGAAACAAAGTCAGATTTCTGATAGGAAGGAAGGTGAGGGAACTTGAAATTAATTAACAATGAGTATTATCCATTATCCTAGCACTCAGAAAGGTAAAGGAAAATCATCCTCAAACACACACACACACACACACACCACCACCACCATCACCACCACCACCATCACCTCCAAAAACAAAAAGAAAAACAAAAAAATCTAACTCCTAGCCAGTTTAGGTCAGTGGATAGAGCATCAGCCTGCAGACTGAAGGGTCCCAGGTTAGATTCCGGTCAAGAGCACCATGTGCCTGGTTGCAGGCTTGATCCCTGGGAGGGGTCATGCAGGAGGCAGCCAATCCATGATTCTCTCTCATCAGTGATGTTTCTATCTCTCTCTCTCCCTTCCTTTCTGAAATCAATAAAAGTATATTTAAAAAACAAACAAACAAGCACACAAAAACCCAACTCTATGTTTGAGTCCATCAATAGAAGTCATCAAACCCTACATGGAAGATAGCCTATAACACTGGGAATCTATGTCTGTATAGAAGTGCCCACAGACCCACAGAAGATGACCCTAGTCAAGCTTCGGTGAGCCACGTAACAAATGTGAGGAATGTTGTATTTCTTTTAGTAAAAGATGAAAGAAGATGAAGATGTAATTCTTATTATATTAAACCTTCCCTTGTTTGGGGTTTGTCCCTAAAGCATGCTTGTTTTTATTTAAACTTCTATTTTCTCCTCTATCTGAATTAAAAACAAAAGAATCCCAGAAGTTATCATAATCATGTTTTCCTTATACTTTGTTCTCACCTACAATGTGTTCTGATCGGTTGGGCCCTTCTTTATTAGTCTAACCTTGTAGGTTTTTATTTGTCAGTGATGGAAACCCAGCTTGACATCTGACAATCAGACTTGGTGCTTTTGGCTTTGCCCGTCAATAACAAGTGGGACTGTTTTGGAATTAGCGCTTCGCTGTCAGTTTTGCTAATGATGTTTGAGGCAAAGAGGAACACAACCCACTCTTCTGGGAATATGATATATTGACTCTGCAGAGCTGACAATACTCAAATGTTGGTTTAATGCCAAATTCACCTTTCAGATATGTCATAAGTTCTAAACATAGGGGGAAAAAAAAGAATTAATAGGGCTTAACCCTATAGTGACACACTGTGTAAAACTAAATTTAAAAGCGGGCTTAAGAAGAGGTTATTTTAAAAATTACTATTAGCCCTAGCCAGTTTGGCTCAGTGGATAGAGCATCAGCCTGTGGACCAATGGGTCCCAGGTTCAGTTCCAGTCAAGGGCATGCACCTTGGTTGCAGGCTCCTCCCCAGCCCAGGCCCTGGTTGGAACTCGTGCAGAAGGCAATCCATCCATGCCTTTCTCTCAGATCAATGTTTTCTCTGTTTTTCCCTCTCTCTCCCATTCTCTCTAAAAGATTAATGGAAAAATACCCTCGGGTGAGAATTAAAAAAAATAATAATAAATTACTACTAATATCAGAAAATCTCCATTTTAGGTGACATACAGAAATAATAGAAATACTTGTTTTCATATATTTACCCATCCAAAATAAAAATAATTCATTAATATTTATAATGGCTCCTAAAGCAAGTCTAGATGAAGATTATATAATTTTTAAAATAAGTTGATATTATGGTTGAAAATATTCAATAACAGTTATAACTGGTCACTTTTGGGAGAAAGATGAGTCCTCTCCTCATGGTCTTTGGGCCTCATGCTATACTTGGCCTGATTCAAGCAGCATAATATAATGGATTGTTTTCTTACCCTGAGAACATAGATCTGAGAATTAGAATTTAGCCTTCAGCTTTTAGTTACAATTTGTAACTTCTGGTTTTCCAATGGAAAAACTCAAAATATACTGTTATTCTTTGAATCTTTGTTCACAGCATGCTGAAAAGGCTTATTCCAAATGCACAAATGCAATCTGAGCCCACACATCCAGCTTTGGGAGAGGACAGCAGTCCCTTATGCTTTTAAACTTCTGTGCTGTCTGTCCAATGAAACAAATGCATTCTTCATTTTCCCCTTTACCAAAAAGGTTTAATAAATCCACAATGTAAATGACTTAAGCGAATCAAGAACATATTCAAATTTTATTTATAGCACAGTTGGATATGTTTTTTAAAAATCACTCACAAAAACATGTTTAAAAGGCATATAATCAATAAAAAATAAAATAAAAGGCATATCAAGCACAGTTGTTTTTCTCTTTACTAATATTTATTTACTATTTTTAAAAATTACAGTTTACATTCAATATTTCTTTGTATTAATTTCAGGTGTACAGCACTTTTTTAAAGAATAAAACAATTGCAAAACCCTAAGGGCCTTATCAACTTTTCGCATAGATCAAAAAGAACTATATTTTCCCATGTATATTTTAAATTATTTTAATTGTGGTAAAATACAAAATAACATAAAATTTACCATCTTAACATTACTAAGTGGCATTAAGTACAGTCATGTTGTTTTGCAACCATCACCACTCTCCATCTCCAGAAATTCTTCATTTTCTCCAATTGAAACTGTATACCCAATAATTAATAACTCCCCACTCTCCCATCCTCTCCAGTCCCAGTAAACACCATACTGTTTGATTTTGTGTCCATTGATGTAAGTGGGGTGTTAAAATCCCCTGCTATTTTCGTATTACTATCAATCTGTTACTATCAGTCTGTTAATCTTTGCTTTATGTATTTAGATGCTCTTCTTTTGTTACGTGGATGTGGATGTTTATATGTTATATCCTCTTGTTGGGTCGATCATTTTATCATTATTTAATGCCCTTTTGTCTGTTGCTAAAATCTTTGTTTTAAATCTATTATGTCTGATAGAAGTATTGCTGCCCCTGCTTTTTTTCATTTCCATTTGAATGAAATATCTTTTCCATCCCTTCACTTTCAGTCTTTTGGTCTGAAGTCTTTTGTAGGCAGCAAACAGATGAGTCTTGTTTTTTATCCATTCCTGCACACTATGTTTTTTGATTAGAGCATTTAGGTCATTTACATTTAAAGTAACTATGTAGTTATTGATACTTTATGTATTGGTTTTTGGTTGTTTTTGTAGTTCTTTGTTCCTTTTCTCTTTTCTTGCTCTCTTATTCATTGGTGACATTCTTTAGTGATATATTTGGAGTTCTTTCTCGTTATTTTTTGTATATCCATTATGAGTTTTTTGTTATTATTACCAGGAGATTTGTGAATGACAAGCTTTGTTTATAGTAGTCTATTTTAATTTGGTGATCACTTAAGTTTGAATGCATTCTAAAAGAACTACATTTTGTATTATTAACCCCCCCATGTTTATGATTTTCACATTGTATTTTACATCTTGTATGTGTGTGTATCCTTTAATTTATTATTTGAGTTATACATGATCTTATTACTTTTGTCCTTTAACTTTCATACTAACTTATAATTGTTGATCCCCTATCATTACTAAATGTGTGACTCTACCAGTGAGGTTTTTCTTTCCTATATTTTCTATTTTTAGATTTGGCCTTTTCTTTTCCACTTAATCATTTCTTGGAGTGCCAGTTTAGTAGTAATGAGCTTATTTAGCCTTTGCTTACCTGGGAAATGGAATAATAATCTTGCTGAGCAGAGTATTCTTGGTTGTAGAGTTATTTTTTCTTTTATTACTTCAAATATATTATTCCATTCTCTCTGGCCTGCAAAGTTTCTGATGAGAAGTAAGCCTAAAGTCTTATAGTGGAATCCCTTGTATGTAACTAGCTGCTTTTTATCTTGCTGCTTTTAAGATTCTCTCTTTATCTTCAACTTTTAGCATTTTAATTATAATACATCTTGGTATGGGCTTTCTTGGGTTCATCTTGTTTTGGACTCTTCGTGCTTGCTTCCTGGCCTTGGATGTCAGATTAGGGAATTTTTCAGCCATTATTTCTTCAAATATGTTTTCTGTCCCTTTCTCTCTTTTAGCTCCTTCTGAGAACCTTATGTTGTGAATATTGGTTTGCTTGATATTGTCCCAGAGGTCTCTTAAAGTACCCTCATTTAAAAAATTTTTCTTTCCACTGTTTCAATTTGGTGATTTCCTCTATCTTCTCTTTCAGATTACCAATACATTCTTCTGCCTCATTTAACTTGCTATTGTTTTTCTGTAGTGTATTTTTCATTTCAGTTATTGTATTCTTCAGTTATGATTGGCGTTTTTTGTACTTTTCTGACTTTTCATTAAAGTTCTCACTAAGTTTATCTATTCTTCTTCCAAATATATTGAGCATTCTAATAACCACTGTTTTTATCTGATAGGTCACTTGTCTTCTCTCTTGTTGTTCCTTTTATCTGGGTTTTTGATCTGTTCCTTGACTTGGAACATATTCTATCCCTCATTTTGGCTATCTCTCTGTGTTTATTTGTCTGTATTAGATAAATATGATATGTCTTATGGTCTTAAAGGAATGGCCTTATGTAGAAGATGTCTTCTGGAGCTCAGTGGCTTAATCCCCCCTGGTCACCAAAGCCAGGTGTACTAGGTGTGTTCCTTGTGTGGATTGTGTGTACCCTCCTGTTGTAGTTGGGCTATGACTATTGCAGGCACATAAATGGGTGGGGTTGACCTTCTGGCTAACTGGTTGTGGAGGCCAGCTATAACTACTATAGGACAATCTGGTATGCAGGGGCTGGTCCCATGGAGTGGGTGGGAATCATTGGACTCTGGTCCAAGCTGTGAGTGACTGTACCACATGTGCTGGTCTTGGGAATATGTGGTGGAGGTATAATCGAGCTAAGGCTGGCAGCTGCTTGTACAGGCTTGGGGACATTTTGTGGGACCTGTGATGCTAGCCAAGGCTGACCAATGCTTGTGCTTTGCTTGTGGCTATTTGGGGAAGGCTCTGGTGTGAATCTAAGCCAGTGCCATGAGTGGCAGGTTTAGAGCCATTTGGGAAAGGCTCCAGTCATTGCAAGCATGTTGGTGGGGCAGAATCTTAGGAAGCCAGGGTAGGATGAATGGTATTATCCAGATTAAGGGAGAGTGACAGATTTTATGACCAGCCAGGATGAAGAAGAGCACAGTGAAAGAAACAATGCGCCAGCCAGTGTTTTCACCCCCAGAGAGCATTTTCACTAATCTCTGCCTTTCCAGCAATCATTCTAAAGTTAGCCAATTTCATGTTACCTCAAATGACCCAGTTGCTTCTAGAGCTGCTGCCTCTGTGTTCCAGCTTGGAGTGAGTGAGTATGTGTGTGAGCTCATTTAAAAATATCCTCTCAGTATCCCATAGTCCTTTGTCGCTTTATCTCCAGGTATAAAACATGTACATTTTAAAGCCTAGTGTTAGGGAAACTCCTCTTCCTTGCATATGTCCCCTAGGCTGAGAAGCCCAGTGTGGGGCTTGGATTCCTCAGGCCTTAAGGGTCACACTGCAGCTGAGATCCCTCCCTTTTGTGAATCCCCACATCGTGGGTTGCGACCTGATCAGACTACATCACTTCGCCTCCTACCCCGTCTCAATGTGGCTTTTTATTTTTACCCTTAGTTACAGGAATTCTGTTCAGTTAGTCTTCAGCTTGTTCTCAGTAATGGTTGTTCTATCTTTAGTTGCAATTTTGATGTGTTCTTGGGAGGGAGTGAGTTCGGGATTTGTCTACTCTTCATTCTGACCCTGCCTTTACATTCTACTTTCTATCTTTGTAAATTTAACTACTCCAGGAATCTTATAGAAGTGGAACCATATAGTGTTTGTCCTTTTGTAACTGACTATTTCATTGTATGCATAGGCTAATTTTTAAAATCCATTATCTATCTGGGGACATTTGAGTTGCTATGAACTTGGATATCTCTTTGAGTTCTTGCTTCCAATTCTTTTGTTTCCCATGTGTTTTTAAAGAGCAAAGCTGAATACAAGTGTTTGTTTCATATGTGTGGAAAAAGTTTCAGAAATATTCAGAACAAATTTTCAACCCTCTGCAGAAGAAAAGCAGAAGACAGAAGAATAGTTATCTCAGGGACTTCCCAGCTTTTTTGGCTTCATGAGAGTCATTTGTGCTCTAGTTTCCTCACATGTGCAATGAAAATCTTTAATTATGGGACTTTAGATTTCCTTTCCAGCCCTGTAACTCCTTGGCTTAATGGGTGTAATCCACTCAGGACTTTATGCACCAAGCTTATATGAGATGTCGTGATACTCCAGGGCCTGGTCCACAGCTTGAGAAATTTTTATTTTGAAGTTTACTTTTTAAGTTCTGAAATGTTTTCTCTTTGTAGTGAAGGAAAAACTGGCAAAACACTCATCTGAAAAGCAACTTGGATTTTTCAAAAGAAATGGTTAATGGAAAAATGAGTGCAACAAGGATAATCCTCTCAGGTTACATTCTTTCTGAAAAGAGAACCGTATTCACTTACAATATCGCTGTGCTATGAGAATTGGCAGTGTGACATCGTGTTTTTCTCAAAATTGTCCACTGCTGTGCTCTTCCTAAAAGAACTTCAGGTGTGTGATCCAAATGAGGTTTTTACCAATTACATTTTACTCAGTGTTTTGTGTGTGTGTGTGTGTGTGTGTGTGTGTGTGTGTGCATGTGTGCACACATACACACAAGAGAGAGGAAATGGGTTCCTCAAAACTGCTGTGAACATCTTCAGCTCTTTGAAAGTTTGGTCCATGTCTGAGAGCCTAATTACCCAGTTTGGATGACTCCTTGTTTCAAATAAGCTACCTAATTGCAAACTTTCCACTTCATTTTCTGTTGAATAAACACCAAGTTTCTGTGAAGGCTATGGTTTTGTAATACTACCAAGCCTTCTCTGCCATCCTGCCACAGAGGCCACTGGTCCCCAGCCCCTGGGTCTGGCAGAGATCAGGACAGCAGAATAGGTTGACGGTGGTAAAATATGCATGCACTGCTTTTCTCAGGAATTCTCAGAGGTAGCAAATTGCTCTGCTGTAAGCCTTTCCCTTCTGTGATTGGTTAGCACTCTCACTAAGGAGTCATGTAAGAAGCATCCAATTGGAGCAGAAAGTTAATTTGTACACTGGATGCTTTATTTCTGATCTTCATGCATAATGCTACCTCACCTTCCTCTTCCATTCCTGTGAAACTATATATAATTTGCCTCCATTTGTAGTTTTTGAGCCATGAATTCATCATGACATCTTAACCTCTGGCTGCTTCAGTTTCTGTAAAACGGGCATTATAAAAACATTCTCTCTTAAGGGATTTGTGAGAATTAATAAATTAGAAGCTAAATTAGTAGCTGGCACGAGGTGAATTCTGGGCACAAGTCAATAAGCATTATTACCATGACCCTTGACCCCTGTTTCCACAGTTTGTTCCACTGCTTCGATTTTACATGGAACCTACACCTGTGTTCTGATTCTTTTCTGTGGCTTCAGGCCCTTGCAGCTTGTCTAATACTTTGGGGCACTTATGCCAGAATCTGATCCATTTCCAAACCTTACTTATTACACTCTCCCAGGCCTCTACCCTGCTTCTGGGACCAGCTGTCCCGTGAATTTCCAGTGTTAACAATAGTCAAGGTTGGTCCTGATGAAAAGCTCTTTTTAATAGCCTGACCTGAGGGGAGACAGGCAGTGGCACATTAGCCTTAGACACTGTCTGCTGCATAACTTTCTGATCTGGTGAAAAAATGAGAATGCTGAAGCTCTTGACAAACCCTTGAACCTCTCTCCCCCCAGGTCCTGCTCCATAATGAGTGTGGGGTTGAAGCCATGTCTCTTGTCCCAAATCAACCAGGATGTTAGTAGCGGAGCCAGAAATCGGAGCCAGCTCCTGGCTTTCCCATGGTTATAGTCTACCCACTCAACTAGAATGCCAAAAAAAAAAAAAAAGGACACCACATACATTTCAGCAACCTGTCTCTTCTGTCAAATTGTGTTATTCTCAAATTGTGTAAGCCTTATGTAAACAATATCACTTCACACAAGGGGTTCCATAAGTACATTTTCTGCGTGTTTCCCACACAGCAGGTTTTCAATACATGGGTACATAAGAAGTTCCAAGATTTCAGACTTAAGGAAACACTTAAAGGGCAGCTGTCCAGCCGATTACAGTCACTTTTGCCCCGAGGCCCAGGAGCACAAGCTCTGCAGCGGGCTGTCTAGGTGGTACTCATTACATGCAGAGAGCTGTAGGTTTCCTATTCTGCTGATTCACTGAGACCGGCCGCTGACAGATTTGTCTGACATTTGCGGCACATTATTCTATACTTTCTTACTGCATTTTTCTTCTTTCTTTCGCTCCTCTTTTTGTCACTTTTCTGTTCCCTCACCCTTTCACCACTCAGAATAACCATCATGTCTCCTATTTCCATCCTTCCCTTCACTCTCTTAACCTGTAATATTCTGAGTTACCCATGTTTGTTTGATGTTATTATGTCCAGGGAAGAGTCTCTTTTGAAGCTCCCTTAAAAAACCAAATTCATTGCATAAAAATGGCGCAAAAGATGGGAAGTTCCTCCCTTTAGTTACTAGCTAGTCATTAAATTAGCCTTTGTTATAATAAAATGAAAGCATTTAATTGATTGTTAAATAGTTTAGAACAGGCTCGCCAAGGTATACTTCCACAATTTAACATATGTACCATAAGACAAAGATGCTAAAACCTTGACAAAGAGCAGCTTTGAAATTCAGAAGCAGGTATGATAATTTATATACATTTTGCTGATGAAGAGAGTATGTTAAAAAATTGACTTGCCTGATGCTAATCCCTTCTCTATCCAATCTATCTAAGCCATAGTTGCCTGCTTAATCTTCCAGAAACATCATTTTATAAGCATCACATTCCCTTCGGAAATCTGTGGCTTTTCATGATAGAGCACTGGTTCTCAGTGAGCATAACCTGGAGGGCTTGTTAAATACAACGTCCAGATCTGGAAGAAAAGGGGAGGGGGCTTGAGAATTTGATGAGAATGAGAATTAACCTATCTAACCAGTTCTGAGGTGAGGCCAAAGCTGCTGATCTAGAGACCAAGCTATGAGAACCATTGGTATTAAGTGTCAGGTTTTAGAATGACTGCCAACACCTTTTCTTACAATAATGTAGCATTTATTTACCTCTTCAGACGGAGGTCCATGTATCCCCACCACAGGAACCTGCTATTTTAGTAAACTCTTCCAGTCATCATTCCCAACACCGATGCTCCATTTATACGGAAATGGTTTCTGCTTAAAGCCTATGCCTACCTTTGCTATAAGAAACATCCCACCACTTCTAGGACATCTCTGTGTCCCACAGGATTGAAGGTTCTTTCATTTCTGATTATAGTGGCATTTTTTTTGCGTGTTTGTTTTTTTCTTTGCTGCCTATTTGCTCACAGTACAAACTACCTTATATTATTAATTATCTGTCTATAAATGTGACCAAATAAATTGGTTTGATTTGTGATACAACCAGCAAGTTTGAATATCTCAAGCTAGGTTTATAAAACAAAACCACAATTAACTGCTTTTTAATTTTTGCTCTTTTTTTAAATAACCACAATAATGGTCAATCATTAATCACTCTACAGTTTGCATCAGCAGTCCTCCTGGTAGAAGCAAAGGGGGCATGTGGTGATCCCACAAAACTCTCTGCCGTGTGCTAAGCAAGGACCTTCTACTGATTCATCAGTATAGAGCTATGATTGTTTTCTAGTGCTTTTTCTGCACAACATGACTAAGTAATAAAGCTTACTTCCATAAACCACATACCAATCTGTCACCTTAAACTTTGGATGGGTAAGATAGTTCAGCTTCTCATGCCAGTTTTGCTGTGTCTGTAAGTCCCCAGGCAGACTTGCTATGAAGAGAAGGAAGCTTAATTTTAAGGCTCATCTCTTGCATGATGCCTTCCATGTTTTGGTGAAGAGCTCTAAGTTTATGTGGTCATCTATTTCTGTAAATGTTGCAAAATTAAAATATTTTAAAAACTTCTTTTTTAAAGAGGGCTTCAAATTGTATAAGCATCAAATCCTATGTAACCTGAGTCTGGCCCTGAAGACAGTCCATGTTTATAGGTCTAAAATAAGTAAGGCAATCAAATCAGAAGCAAAATTAAGGCTCCCCAAAATATATGCTCACTCCTTCCCTGAGTGCTTTACTTTGCTATGAATCCATAAATATAATTCTATAACTACTTAATCAAATGAACACTCATGTTTTACTATTTGAAAATTGGCAGCATCTTATTATTGGTGAGAATGAACAATTTTAATTTGTATTCTTATTGATTTTATGTGATGGTATTATAAATGACATTACATGAAATATAGGCAATTATAGTTTTAGCAGTAGTTATCTTTGTAAATCAATATGGGTCCTATGGAAGTAAAAATCATGTTTTTATGACCATTTTGAAGAACAAAAAAGCTTAAGCCAATCAACAGAATAGTGCATGTTTGCATAATGAAAACATATAAAGAAGTGATGTTTTACTACCACTGATAACACATTACTCAACTCTTTGCTGCCACAAAGCACATAGGTAGAAGGTTTAGAAAGATCTGAATGGCACAAATTAGAAAAGTTTAAAATGGCACTTTAAGTTTATGGTAAGAGAAGATGATTTACAGATACTGGAATATGTCTGGTACTTACACAAATGTGTTTCAAAACCAAAAAATACCGCTTTTTTTCAAAGCAATTTATTGTGAGCAATTTGTCATCACAAACAGCTTCTGGCACTTGACCAATTCTTTTCAGAGACTTGCTTTAAAACAAATGGCCATTAAAATCTGACAATGTCACAAAAGAAAATTTTTGCTATGATTCATTCTTAATGTAAAATTTACTTAAATTACTGTATTCATTGAGATTACTAAACTTCATTTTATAAACAAAATCATTTTCTTAAGCAGTAAATCATAATCTAGAATTCTCTTCATTTTCATCAGATACATTTTTAGTTTTCCATGTATAAGATCTTAATTGTTTTTCTTCAAACAGTGAATATTTTCTAAGAACAAAGATTTAAATTTTTAACCTTCACTTCTTGAAGAAATTATGTAAATGAAGTGACATTTACATTACTTGTTACATTGAAAACTGGCTTACATTTTTAAAGCCAAGAAACACAAAATATTGAAGCCTGTAGTCATAAAAAGTGTTCAGTAAACTTCACTGTAATTTACATTAAATGGACACTATTAAATAGTCAATAAATGCAGAATCAGTGGCACAGAGGTATTGCCCCCTAAATGCTGCTTGCATGAATGACAAATAGATGTGTAAGTGACTAAGGATGAAATTAAAAATTTTAAGAGGGGCTGGCTCTTCAGGAGAAAAATGGCTGCTTAGATCCAGAGAAATCAGGAATGTCTCAGTACTGGACTCCTGATCACCTTTCCCTGACCTGCTCTTCTCCACAGCCTCTCCACAGACCTCCACCTCCAGAGAAGAAAATAGGGAATATCCTCATGAGAATATCAGAGCTAATAATCAAAGAATGAAGAATGAATGTCCTCAGGACAGAGAGAACTATATAACCAGACACCCAGAAAAGAGGAACCATGTTTGAAACCAGAGGAGCCAAAGAAAAATCCTGCATATGAAAGAAAAACAGGCATCACCAGAAAAGGAAGTAAACAAAATGGAGGCAAGCAACCTGTCAGAGAAAGAATTCAGAGAAATGGTAATAAGGTGGCTGAAAAGAATAGAAGACAATTTCAACAATATGTGTAAGAACTGAGAAGAAATGAAGAAGAACCAAGAAGAAATGAAAAATGACATCCCTGCTGAAAAGAACTCAATAGAAAGCATCAAAAGTAGACTAGAAGAAGCAGAGGACCCCATCAGTGAGCTAGAAGACAAGGTAGAAAAAAAATACCCAAGTAGAGCAACTTCTAGAAAAAAAAATTAAAAAGCAGAAGAAGAAGCTAAGGGAATTTTGGAACAACATGAAACAAAATAACACCCACCAAAATTTATTACCACCAAAGCAATGCAAGAAATGCTAAAGGGTCTGCTATAAAAAAAAAAAAGGAAGCAAACAAGGAACATAGAGGTAAAGAATAAAAATGGCACCAAATAAACACCTACCAATAATAACTTCAAATGTAAATGGATTAAATATCCCAAGCAAAATGGATTGAGTCAGAAAACATGACCATATATCTGCTATCTACAAGAAACCAACCTCAGACAAAAAGATGCATACAGACTGAGGATGAAGGGATGGAAAAATATTTATATCTGACAAATTAGATCTCAAAGTAAAGGACATAACAAGAGATAAGGAAGGCCACTTTATAATACTAAAGGGAACAATCCAACAAGAAGAAATAACTATGGTAAACATATATGCACCCAATACAGGAACAACTGAATACATAAAAAAACTCCTGGAGAATATCAAGGGAAAGATGGATAGCAACACAATCATAATAGGAGACTTTAACACCCCACTATCACCATTGGACAAATCCTCTAAACAAAAAATCAGCAAAGAAACATCAATCCTAAATGACTCACTAGACCAGATGGAATTAATTGACATCTTCAGAACATTTCACCCCAAAGCCACAGAATATACATTCTTCTCAAGTACACATTTCAAAGATAGATGATATGTTGGGTCATAGGCAAAGTCTCTTCAAGTTCAAGAAATCATATCAAGCATCTTCTCAGATCACAGTGGCATAAAACTGAAAATCAACTATAATAAAAACAATCCAAAAAAATCAAATACATGGAGACTAAACAGCATGCTATTAAACAATGACTGGGTTACCAGAGAGATCAAAGAAAAACAAAAAAATCATGGCAACAAATGACAATGAAAACACAACAATCCAAAAATCCATGGGACACAGTGAAAGCAGTCTTAAGTGGGAAGTTCATAACTCTACAAGCCTACTGCAAAAAAAGAAGAAACAATGGTAATAAATTACCTAACCCTACAATTCAAAGAGTCAGAAAGAGAGCAATAATAAAAGCCCAGTGTAAGCAGAAGGAAGAAATTAATAAAGATCAGAGTGGAGATAAATGACACAGAGACCAAAGAAACAATAAAAAAGATCAACAAAACCAAAAGCTCATTCTTTGAAAGGATAAACAAGATTGATGAACCTCTAACCAGGCTCACCAAGAAGCAAAGAGAGAGGACCCAAATAAACAAAATCATGAAAGAGGTGAAATAACAACAGACCCCACTGACATATAAAATATTGTTAAAAAAAATCTATGAATAGCTCTGTTCCAACAAACTGGACAACCTGAAGGAAATGAACATATTCCTAGAAAAATACAACCTTCCAAAACTCAATCAGGAAGACTCTAAACATCTCAATAGTCCAATAACTATGGAAGAAATTTCAGCAGTCATCAAAAAGCTTCCAGCAAACAAAAGCCCAGGGCCAGCTTCACAGGGGAGTTTTACCAAACATTCAAGGAAGAACTAAAACCTATCCTCCTCAGACTATTCCATAAAATTCAAGAGGAAGGAATACTTCCAAGTTCATTCTATGAAGCCAGCATCATCCTAATACCAAAACCAGATAAAGACAGCACAATGAAAGAGAATTACAGGCCAATATCCCTCATGAACATAGATGCCAAAATCCTCAACAAAATTCTAGCAGATCAGATCCAGCAATACATCAGAAAAATCATACATCATAACCAAGGAGGATTTATCCCAGGGATACAAGGATGGTACAATATCCACAAATCAATAAACATGATACATGACATAAACAAATTGAGAAATAAAAATCACAGTCATATCAATTGATGCAGAAAAAACATTTGACAAAATCCAACACCCTTTCTTAATTAAAAATCACAACAAGGTGGGAATAGAAAGATATGATAAACCCATAGCTAACATCATACTCAATGGGCAAAAACTAAAACCATTTCCCCTAAGAACAGGAACAAGACAGGGATGCCCACTCTTACCACTCCTGCTCAACATAGTACTAGAAGTATTAGCTATTGCAATTAGACAAGAAGAAGAAATAGAAGGCATCCAAATTGTAAAAAAAAAGAAGTAAAGATGTCCTTATTTGCAGATGACATGATATTATACATACGAAACCCTAAAGACTGCATCCAAAAACTAATAGACTTAATAAATGAGTTCGGCAATGTAGCAGGATACAAAATTAATGCCAAGAAATCTATGGCATTTCTATACACAAACAGTGAATTTATAGAAAGAGAGACTAAAATAGGAATCCCATTTACCATCACACCAAAAAAATTAAGATACCTAGGAATAAATTTAACTAAGAAGGTAAAGGATCTATACACGGAAAACCACATGACACTGAAAAAAGAGATAGAGGAAGATGTAAACAGATGGAAGAACATTCCATGTTCATGGATTGGTAGAATCAACATCATTAAAATGTCCGTACTACCCAAAGCAATCTATAGATTCGATGCAATTCCCATTAAAATACCAATCAATGGCATATTTCACAGACCTAGACAGAACTCTCCAAAGATTCATCTGGAATTAAAAAAGACCCTGAATAGCCACAGCAATCCTGAGAAAGAAGAACAAAGTAGGTGGGATCTTAATACCAGATTTCAAGCTGTACTAAAAAGCCACTGATTTCAAAATAGCCTGATACTGGCATAAGAACAGACATGTAGACCAATGGAATAGAATAGAAAACCCATATATTGACCAAAACCACTAAGCTCAATTAATATTTGACAAAGGAGGCATGAACATACAATAGAGTCAAGACAATTTCTTCAATAAATGGTGTTGGGAAAACTGAAGAGATACATTCAAGAAAATGAAACTAGACCACCAACTTACACCATACACAAAAATAAACTCAAAATTGATATAAGACAGAAACATAAGATGGGAAGATACTAGAAGAATCCACAGACAGAGAAATCTCAGACATATGCCAAAGCAATTTCTTCACTGATACCACTCCTAAGGCAATGGAAGTTAAAGAGAAAATAAACAAATGGGACTACATCAAAATAAAAAGCTTTTATACAGCAAAAGAAACCATCAACAAAACAATAAGAAAGCCCACTGTATGGGAGAATATATTTGCAAATGTTATCACTGATAAAGTCTTAATCTCCAACATCTAAAGCCAACTTATACAACTTAATAAAAAATAAATGATCCAATAAAAAATTGGGCAATGGACCTAAATAGAATCTTTAAAAAAAAAAAAAAAGGCCAAGAGACATATGAAAACATGCTCAAAGTCACTAATTATCCAAGAAATGCAAATCAAAACGATAATGCCTGTCAGAGTAGTAACCATCAACAAACCAACGAAGGACAATGCTGGTGAGGATGCAGAGAAAAAGGAACCCTCGTGCACTGCTGGTGGGAATGCAGACTGGTGCAGCCACTGTGGAGAACAGTAAGGAGTTTCCTCAAAAAAACTAAAAATGGAGCTCCCATTTGACCCAATAATCCCAATAATTCTAGAAATATATCCCAAGAAACTAGAAACACCACTCGGAAAGGATATATGCACTCCTATATTCATAGCAGCACAATTTACCATAGCTCAGATTTGGAAACAGCCTAATGCCCATCAAGCAGATGAGTGGGTTGGAAAACTATGGTACATCCACACAATGGAATACTATGCTGCTATAAATAGAAGGAATTCTTACCATTTGCAGCATCATGGATGCACTTGGAGAGCATTATGTTAAGTGAAATAAGCCAGGCAATGAAAGAAAAATACCACATGATCTCACTCATTTATGGAAAATAAAGAACATTATAACCTTTTGAATAAAAAAATAGATATAGAGGCAGTAAAGCACCGAATAGACTGTCAAATTACAGTGAGAAGCCTAGGGAATGTTGAGGAAGGAGTGAAATAGATCAATCAAAGAACTTTTATGCATGCATATAAGCACACCAATGGACACAATACACTGAGGTGGTGATATGAGGGCATCTGTAAAGGGGTAGAGGAGGCTGGGAGATAGACAAAGGGGAAAATAAAAGGAGATACATGTACTAATATATGTAATATTTTAAACAATAAAACATTTTTTTAAAAGTTAAAAAAAAGAAAAAAGAAATTTTGAAATGTTCGCCATACATCCTTGTATATAATAAAAGCCTAATATGCTGTGTCCAATCTTTCCATCGACCATTTGACCAGTCACTATGATGTGTACTGACCACCAGGGGGCAGATGCTCTGACCAGTATGTTAGTTTGCTGCTGGAGTCAGCTACCTAATAAAAGAACAACATACTAATTGACCATATCTCCGTGACACCCACCAGCCAATCACGAGTGAGTATGCAAATTAACCCAACAAAGATGGCAGATTAATTTGCATGTGCAGGCACTGAGCGAGGGGGGGGGATGGGATACTTGTGCTGTTGCCATGGGGACGATGCAGATGTTCCATACCACTCTAGCTGCTCCAGACTTCTGGACAACATGGGAAGGCGCAAACACTGCTCCAGGCCCAAGTGTAAAGGCAACTCCAGGCCCAAGCAGAAAAGGGTGCTCTGGGCCAAAGCAAAAGTGGTTCCAATAGCCAGGGGAAGGAAGGCCCATTCTTGCATAAATCTTTGTGTGTCAGGCTTCTAGTATATGTATACTATATACAACTGAAAAGTTTCTAAGATTTTAATAATTGGAAGATGCCCATTCACAATGCACTTAAATTAAAAATTTCTGACTCATCACTGGAGACTGAGTCTATATAACAAAACACTACATAACTCTTACCCATCATACATTTCCTAGTCACCTTCCCACAACTTACTGCCCCTAAGAACACATACCCCCACACACACCTCTTCTCCTTTGCCTAGTCACTTATGTAAAATTTGTTGCATTTTGTTAAAATGATACACAGTCCCCAGGTCTAACCCCTTCTTTGAGTTTTTACTTCTTTTCTATGAAGTTCCCATACACATAAAATGTTAATAAAAATGTTTATGCCTTTTCTCCTGTTAATTTATCCCTTCTGTCAGTTAAATTCGCAGTCCCCTTTTAAATAATCTAAGAGTGTAGAAGAAAAGTTTTTCCTCTCCTACACTGCCTTGGGGATGAGTTTGTGTCTTGGAAATGCCAGGGAACACGTTTAGGGATTGTTTAATGCTTTAAGTCTGTGCCAACTAGGAGAATAAAAAAATGCTTCTGAGCCACTATACCATGATTTACTATTTACTATGCAATGTGCTCCCACATTGGAGTAAAGTGGGAAGGGACTCCAGCTGAACGGAGGGACTTAGCTTTTAAACACACTGAGAACCAAGAACCTGCAAAACTGGTAGCTGTTGAAAAGAACGCACCTCTGAATTTAGAATAAGGTGGCTGTCATTCTACTATTTTAGACTTCCTGCTAGCTAAGAGCATGTCTTTATCTTGAAGTATTGATTATAGCCAGAAATAAGTCAGAGACTGCCTGGGTTCCAAGAAATTAAATGTTGCACTCTCAACAGCTCTGCCTGTGCTGAGGTCTGTGCCCAGTTAATACAAATTTACAAACAGAAGTGAGAAAGCACTTTCTCAGCATGGCCACAGTCACTGAAAACATTAAGCCAAAGCAGTGGCTGGGTCCCAAAACTAGCAGGAATAGCATCATCTGGCCACACCCAGATCTACTGAATCAGAAATTCAGGGGCATGGGGTCCAGCAATCAAAAATTTAACAAGCCCGGTGTGGCTCCATGGTTGAACACCGACCTGTGAACCCAGGAGGTCACACAGTTCTATTCCCAGTCTGATTCCCAGTCCCAGTCAGGCACATGCCCAGGTTGTGGGCTCAATCCCCAGTAGGGGACATTTGGGAGGCAGCCAATCAATGATTCTCGCTCATCATTGGTGTTTCCGTCTCTTTCTCCCTCTCTCTCCCTCTCTGAAATCAATAAAAGTATGTATTTTTTTAAATTAATAAGCCCTCCAGGTGATTCTAATGCAAGCTAATCATTGCTATAAAGAAGCACTCTTCTGTACTGAGCACTTCCTGTGGACCAGGCACATTTCTAAGCCTATTAGCTCATTTAATCTTCACATCAACCCTGTATAGTAGATATAATTTTTATACCATTTTACAGATGTCAAAAGTGAGGCTAAACCATTTAACAAAACTGAAATCAGTCAAGAGCATGGCATGGTTTTGTATTGGGTACTTGGGCACACTAGGGACCTCAAAAACACAGATGACTCCATCCTAATGGCATCCCAGTTTAGAGTAGCCACTAAGAACGAGCGAGATGTATGAGGCAGATTATAGAAGGAGGTATTTGAACCATAAAAATGGTTCTCTCTCAGCAGCAGCAAATTGGCATAGCTGCCAGTTGGAGGCTTCAGCTCCTCCTCACATGGGCCTACTCAGGCTGCTTGCATGTCCTCACCCACTGATGAACATTCCAAAGCAAGAAGGTGGAAGCGGAAATGCCCTTCATAGGATTGCTAGATTTAGCAAATGAAAATTCAGGAGACCTACTTAAATTTGAATTTCAGATAAGCAGTACATAATTTCTTAGTGTTGGTATGGCACCTGCAACATTTGGGATATAGTTATACTATAAAGTTTTTTGTTGGTTGCCTGGAATTCAACACTAATCGGCAGCTGTGTTTTACCTGGCAACCCAACATTTACAACTGAGGTTCGGGAGTCACACACCATCTCTAGTTCTGTGGTTTTTGGCGACACAGAGCAGCTCTAATTCAATGTGAGAGGAGCCTGCACAAGGATGCAAACACCAGGAAGTGTGGGTCCTGGGGGGCTATCTTGGAGGCTGGCTAAGACACCAGAGCTGTGACCTTTCACCAACAGTTTTTCTCCAAGGATCCATTCCATTTTCTTACATTTTCCCCAAAAGGAAATATGATCTTTCAGCACCTATTACAATGTTATAGTATCAAAGCACAAAACCAGAATAATGAGGGTAATTTCCCCTGAAGGAAGGGGAAGGTGAACAATGTAAGTCTTTTTGAAGCCACTTCCTTAACAAGTGAGATCGATGTTTGCATATGTGTCTGACTTTCATATCTATTCAAAATTACAGCTGTACCAACATATGCAAAAGGCTTTCAAACAACAGTGCTGCTTTTCTTATATTCCATTTACGGTTTTTAATGACAACTGTGGGTATTTTAATCACCCTCTATGCAGATCTTTCCATTCCCCCACAACAAAACATTATGTTGCTTTCCTTTTCAATATCCTTAAATCATTATGAACCTTCATTTTCTAGTCTAATAATATTGTTAAATGAAGGCTTACACATTTTCATAATATCAGTAACCTACTCAATGTGCAGTGTTTTATTTGAACTTAAGAAAGTTCTTGAACAGAAGTGGAAATATGAACTAGCATTTCTTAATGTTTGGGAAATTTTCAGACCTTTAAGCCATGTAGGTATTATATCTTGGTTTCCTTTTTCCTGTTGAATTTTATTCCACTAATCTATATTCTGAGCACATCATTTCACTGAAGGTTTTCAGAGCCCAGGATTTAAATACCAGCCTCATTCTGCCTTGCCTCAGGCATTAAAGAAGAGCAGGCCCTGAGTTAGTCTGCAGAGGTAGAAAGTAGCAACCCCGTTTTCACAGTAGGGTTGGCCAGGATCTGAAAACCAGGATGTTGAGTTCTGGGAAACAATACAACAGCATCAAAAGGCATGATTTAGTTTGATAATGATTTTATTATGAACTAGTGGCCTGGTGCACAAAATTCATATACGGGGTTGGGTGGGGGGGTATTCCTCAGCCCTGCCTACACCCTCTCCAATCTGGGACACCTCGAAGGATGTCTACTGCCGATTTACAGGGATCAGGCCTAAACTGGCAGTCGGACATCCCTCTCACAATCTGGGACTGCTGGATCCAGCTGCTCACCTCCCTGCCTGTCTGCCTGCCTGCCTGATTGGCCCTAACCACTCTACCTGCCAGCCTGCTCACCCCCAACTGGCCCCCCTGCTGGCCTGTTTGCCCCACCTTCCCTCTCCACTGGCCTGCTCACCCCCAACTGCCCCACTGCTGGCCTGCTCACTCCAAACTTCCCCCCTGCTGTTCTGATCACCTCCAACTGACCCCCACTGATAGCCTGCTCACCCCTAACTGGGCCCCTTGCTGGTCTGCTTACCCCCAATGGCCCTTGCCATCCATCCTGGCCTGATCACTCCCCAGCGACTTAAGGTCCCATGCCCTCCTTGTTTTCTTTATCTCTTTCTTTTCTTTTCTTTTTTCAGTGCCTCCTTGAGCAGAGGCCAGGGATGGCTGGAAGCAAGTATCTAGGACTTATTTATCTTCTATAATTGAAACTTTGTTGCCTTGAGCAGAGGCCAGGGCTGGCCAGGGTGGACGGGAAGCTTGGCTTTCTTCATCGCCAGGGGAAAACCAAGCCTCCTGCTTGCTCTTGCTCTGTGGCTGCCACCATTTTTGTTGGGATTTATTTATCTTCTATAATTGAAACTTTGTAGCCTTGAGCGGAGGCCAGGGCCAGCCAGGGTTGGCGGGAAGCTTGGCTTCCTCCATTGCCGGGGCAACCCAAGTCTCCTGCTTGCTCCTGCTCCATGGCTGACCACATCTTGGTTGGGTTAATTTGCATACTTGCTCCTGATTGGCGGGTGGGCATGGCTTGGCATAGCAGAGTGATGGTTAATTTGCATGTTTCTCTTTTATTAGTGTAGACTAGAGGCTTGGTACATGAATTCATACACAGATGGGGTCTGGGTGGCCCGGCCCTGATTGAGGCTGATCTGGGCCAGGCCAGCTGGGGAGAGGGGATTCAAGAGGTTGGTTGGGCTGAGACTGGTTTGGCTCAGTAGGTGGAGCATCGGCTTGTGGACTGAAAGGTCCCAGGTTCGATTCTGGTTTGGGGCATGTACCTTGCTTGCGGGCACATCTCCACTGTGGGGCGTGCAGGAGGCAGCTAATTGATGTCTCTCTCTCATCGATGTTTCTGACTTTCTATCTCTCTCCTTTCCTCTCTGTAAAAAAATCAATAAAATATATTTTAAAAAAAAAGAAAAAAGAGGTTGACTGGCCCCGCTGCCACATGGTCAAAGTCCCAGTCAAACTCCCAGTTGAGGGGACAATTTGCATATTAGGCTTTTATTATATAGGATGGTAATAAAAGCTCTCATTCATTGAGCATATGACATATATGAAATATTGTCCTAAGTGCCCACATGATATGGGCACTGGCCAACCTAGAGTACCCATATAACACTAATCTTCACATCAGCCTCCAAAGCTTGCCTTTTTGTTCTCCATTTTACATATGGGGAAACTGAGGTTCAAAGATACAAAGAAACTAATCCAAGGTCTAGTTTCCCCTTTTTTGAGTTTTTACTGGGAAAACTGGAAGGTTCATCCCCTGACACAGTTGGGTTCGGATTCCAGATCTTTTTGAATTCAAAGCATGTGTTCTTCCTATTACTCAACATTTCTTTGTGTACAGTCTATTTACACCCATTACAGTAGCGCTTAGCTTAGCCTAGCCAGTGCTTAGCACATCACAGCACTAAGTAAACACTGATTGATTGAGCAAAAGAATGGGTAGATAATTTCTGTAAGTTTGGTTGTATAATGATGATGCCTGTGGATAGTTAGAAAAGGTTAAAGTCATGAAATATATATATATATATATATATATATATATATATATATATATATTTAATTAAATTTAAGTAGAAATCTATTAAATATGCTGGTAGATGCTTAACAACTCCTGTGAGCAGCATAGGATGAATGTTTGGGGAAGGAGTGGGTAGGCAGCCATCAGCTGTATCGTTTGCTGATTTCCCAAAATGTCTGATTGCAAGCTATCATGCAATGTCACTGAATATGGAGTTAGAAAGAAATGTAGTACATTGTTATATTTCCATCACATAGAAACAATCAATGTAAATAACCTCAAAAGGATAATAGGAAATAATTAGGAAGTGGTAAGTTTTGATGTCTGACATTTGTTTGAATATAATTTATTTAATTGTAAATTCACATACGGTAATTTAGTTTGTAAGAATAACTGTGTTTAACAACCAGCTCACCAAAATCCTGGAAACTGAACAATCAGTTCTTAGCAACAATTGGCTACACTGGTTGGAATGCTCCTGGCTTGTGGAGCAGCCCTGAAGCTTTCTCCCACTGGCTAAGCCTGTCACCAGGCCTGGCCTAAAAGTAGAGCGACCAATCCGAGCAAATATCTCCCTGATACAGAAAAAGAGCAGGGCATACTGTCCGGAGACAATACAAAGTACCCAAAGTATTGAGGTGAGACTCTGGAGGAATTTAGAAACATGGTGAATGATTAACATTTATGAAAGTATTTCTAAGGTTGGCTAAATGTCACAGAAGAAAGCAGTATTCCCACATAATTGTGTGCCTTTATTTTAATTGACTGGTGAAAACAGTCTTCAGCCAATTTCCTGGAGAATTGTAGGAATACAGCTTAATCTATGTGTACTGATGTATATAGTGCAAGTTATAATATTGTTACCTTTACATACTGAAATATAACAAGCTGGAGAAATGTTAATGTGTGTGATATTCTGTTAGTTCTATACAACTGTTTCCTCAAATGAATTTCACAAAATAAAATAAATTCATAATTAGGAATGATTAGGAAAGAGACACTATAAATCTCTAGTTTCAAGGAGATTTATATTGTCTCAAACAATGATTTCAGGTAGAGTCAGATTTTTTTTTATTGTTGATGAGATCTGAACTTTATTTTGAAGAATAATTAACTCTAAAATTATGTCTGCAAGTAAAGTAATATGGATCCCAATAGCAATAATCTAGCATTGTTTCAATGGAAAGAACAATGACTGAACAGGCAGATCAACTCGACTCCTCATTTTTTCCAGGATAGACTTGGAGTAAGTTATGTCCCAATTCTCTGCTGCTAAGATTAGTTTCTAGGCATCTCTGTGACTCCTCTCAGGATAAAACAGGATCTAAAATGTCTGTCCAGGAGGTTCCATTGAGATCATGTCCTGGAATTCACCATGTATTCATGACCAGTGCCACCAATATCTACCAAGATCTTTAGGACACTACAGAGCAGCTAGACTTAGAGGGTGCCTTCGGTTGAAGAATGACATAGAGCTAATGAACAGGACCACCTCATGCATTCCATCAGTAGGTACAAATGAGTCTGATACTCTACTAGACATTCAGTCTCCATCCTGAGTAAGCCAGATGAATTCCCTCCACATTGCATCCCAGGGGCCAATCAGACCTTGCCTGGACTTAACATTATTCACAGGAATCAAACATAAACTTTGAGCAATCTCTCCTTATAAGGTTACATAATCACAAGAATTCATCAACAAGATTCCCCAACAAGATGGCAACTTTTTTATGTCAGGTTAATTGAGGTAAATCTTATATATTTAAAAAGTCACCTTTTTAAAGAGTACATTTGATGGTTTTTGGTAAATGCATACCATTGCATGCTTACTACTATCACACTATTTCCAGCTGATGCCATGCTACTGAAGCATACCATCTTGAATGAGTGGTGTTAATCCTGGAACTATCTTATGAGTAGCATAAATATGATCAGCATTTAATATTTTATAGGTAGAAGCATTAAATTTGTTCATTGTAAATCTCTAATATACTTTAATATTTTTAAGCCTATTTGGGGCATTCTTCATTTTTAAAATTATACCAGGCTATAAAAAAGTGCTATGCTCCTGGTCTCTCTCCTATGCTGAGAGGAGTTGGCCTACTTGTGTGGTAGGTTTAGTGGACAGCTTAAAAAACTGTGAAAAATAAAATATATGCATACAACACTTCTTTTGAAGAAATTTGAATTGGATTTCTCTTGCATGATCCTCATTGTACCCGGCTTCTCTCATCATCCCCCTCAACTCTAACAGTAACAAGAAGTTTTATCTCATAAAGTAATATTTGAAAGCTAGTGGCTCTGTGCATTGTAAATGTACGAGTGATTGATTGAGAATGGCCTATTTCTCCTCGCCTCTGCCTGATTCATCCCAACTTCCCCCTCCTTGAAAATAAATGAGGACATATTATTGCATATTATTGAGGTTTTTCAGGACTGTACCATGTCTACATGATAGCAATACTCCACCTCAAAAATAAAAAAATTTGGTCCCAGCATGGGGGAAAGAATCAATCACTTTAGCAAATAATCAGGTAAAAATTAAGCAAAAGCATTTGATAAAGAGTTGCAGGCATGGAGAGTAGTGGAAAGATAGAAACTTTTGGTGAATCTTCCCCCAATTGTGTTCCCAGTGACGCCCCATGTGCTGCATACTTTGTCTTTCCAAGCAGAGATCTTCTCATCTGTGAAATGTGAAGAATGCCTGTCTCTCCATGGAGTTGTTGGGAGAATGATCTGCTTACCAAGAAGAGCCCCTAGCATACAGAATACACTCAGTCCTTTTAGTCCCTTCTTCCCTTCCTCCTCCAAAATTAGTATCTAAACTCTCCTGAAATATTCAAGGCTATTTATAGGCTCAAATTCCACATTTAAATGAAATACATTCAGTAATAAGGCAGTCAATAGTGCTGACCCTTAGCAAAAGTAGGAGACCATTTTGAAAGTACAGATTCCCTCTGGGTGGATTTTGTGTTTCATAGCTTCTTACTTCAAGAAAACAAGAGCCTTATGAGGAAATCCGTGCCCCCGTGAGCACTGAGAACAGATTGTCTTCAATCTAAAGCAAACAAGAAATTGCTTAAGTAAAGATAGTGACTTGTATGAGTCATAAACCACTTTCTCAGATAGCAGCCATTAAGTAAGTCTGTGTACAGATTTGACAATTTTTATTTCACTGCCTTTTGACATCCCTTCCGAAAGGTTTAAGAGAACAAGATCTGACTATAGCTTTCAAAAATTCATCACTGAATATTTGTTAACCTTGCTCCCTGTGATAGCTGAAGAACTAAGATAATGCCTTTTAAATGGAGATAAATTACAATCTTTCAAAAGATTATCACGGTCTTAATCGAGTTTGCTCCAGCAGCTGAACAGCCTGTGACCTTGTTAGTTATACAACAAACATATCTGATTCTTTATGTTTCTATAGGTAGTAGGGTAGGACTGTTCATCTAAATGTTTTTAAAGAATGATGTATTTACTTCAGTTAATGTTTTGTAGGTAATATAGAAGATCCAGTTTATTTAAAAAGAGACCCTGGGCTCCAGTAGAGGGAAGGTGGAGCTGACCTGAGTCACATGAAGAGTGACGACTGAGGTTGGTGACTCTGGAGAAAGAGCTGAAGAGGCAGCTGCCAGGGCCCTGGGCTGAGTCGTTCCCCCACCAGCAGATGCCATTTTTCCTGGGTGCAGCACTACACTCCATAAGATATCAGTCTGAGGAATGCACTAGCCCCACCCTTTGTACTCCCTCTCACCCCTCCCTGTGGAGCTCCAGCCCTGCTGAGGAAGTTGCCTGGTCCAGGGTGCAAAGGTCTGGGCAGACTCAGGGGATGTCAGTGACTAAGTTGTGTGGCTTTGGGACAGGGGCCTTTCCCCCACTTTCCTGTGAACCTGACTGGAGCCTCTCCCTCACTGAAGATCCACTAGCCCCACCCTCCAGTCTTCCAGAGGCCCATCCTCAGATTCCTGGATGCTCAGACAGACTGAGTTGTGTGACTCTGGGATGGGGGCCACTACTCCTACTTCCTCGAAGCCTGACTAGTACCTCCCTCTCATGGGAGATCCACTAGCCCAGCTCTCAGTGACCCTGCCCTGCTGAGATTGGGCTCCTGGCAGAATTTGGGACACACTGAGTTGTGTGATGGGAGCCATTTTTCCCTCACACACCCAAGGGGTGCAGAGCCCTCCCTTTGCACAGCTAACTCTTGGTCTGTTTGGACTTGATAAACTCAGCTGGCCTGGCCCTAATGACTCCCTAAGACCCCTATCCCAACAGAAAGGTGTGCGAGCATGCAGTGGGTGGCAGCTAGGCCTGGGGTACCTTGGGACATTTGCTGAGTGGCTTCAGGCTCAGCACTGGCACTGAGTTTGAACTTGTGTCAGTCTGGTGAACATCACTCATCCCTACCTGGTGACTCACTGAGAACTTACCTCAGGCAACTCAAGTACCACCAGAGGCCCTTTCAGTGGCTGAGCCTGATAGGCAGCCAGCAGGCATGCCTTGAACCTTTTGCTGACATGCCCCTGGGCCCAGCTGGTAAGAGCTGGCCTTGGTGTGCAGCTTGGCCCTTTCTGTGCACACCCAGGCTAGCAGAGACAGCCACAAACGGTGGATTGCTTTGTAGCTCCAAACAGGTTGCCCAGGGCCAGTCACAGGTTGCGTCTGACATTGGCCTGCACCAGAGTCACTCCCAAAAGGCCCCAGAACCAACACAGCCAGTGGCCAGCTCCAGACACCAGAGCAGGACCCAATTAGCTTCACAAGAGGCACATTCAAAGGGAGACCGGTGCAGGCACCAGGCCCCACTGAGTCAAATTCCATTTCGTGCAGTCAGCACCTGCCCAGAAGCTCCTATCAGAGAAAGACAAGTACCATATGATTTCCCTCATATGTAGAACCTAATGAACAAAACAAACTAAGAAACAAAGTAGAAAAAAGACTCACAGGCCCAGAGAACAGAATAGCTATCAGAGGGGATGGGGGATAGAGGACTAGGTGGAAAATGTGAAGGGATTAAGAAAAAAAAGAAAAGAAAATCATGGACACAGACAACAGTCTGGTTATTACCAGAGGGAAAAGAGGGCTGGGGGACATAGGAGAAGGAAAAGGGGGGATAAATAGTAATGTAAGGTGACTTGATTTGCGGTGATGAATACACAATATAGATGATATAGAACTGAACACCTGAAACCTTCAATAATTTTCTTAATCAATGTAGCCCCAACAAATGCAATTTTATTTTTAAATATATATTATTGATTTTTTACAGAGAGGAAGGGAGAGAAATAGAAAGTCAGAAACATCGATGAGAGAGAGACATCGATCAGCCGCCTCCTGCAGGCCCCACTGTGGAGATGTGCCCGCAAGCAAGGTACATGCCCCCAACCGGAATCGAACCCGGGACCTTTCAGTCTGCAAGCCGACGCTCTATCCACTGAGCCAAACCGGTCTCGGCAACAAATGCAATTTTAAAAAATGAGTTTCAAGCTAGTTCAGATATGATTCAGATTTTTAAAAAAATAACTCATGGTAATATAATTTCAGAAATACAGAAAGTTGAGAGACAATTACAAAGACTCTGATACCTGTCACTCAGGTTCCCTAAATTTACCATTTTATAGATGTATAGTGTGATTTCAAGGAAGAGGAAGGTGATTCCAGGCTCAGAAACAGTCATCGTCTTATGTAATTCTGTGAGAGCGTACTATTATACATCTGTAAAAGAAGAGGGATTTCACAATTAACATATTCAGGAGAATGTTAGAGAATCCATGTTCACAATTTTCTTAAAAGAAATAATTTGCCACTTTTTATCTATAGACATAGCTACTGCAGGTACATGAATGATTCCAGCATATGGCCCAGTGCATGATAACTACAATTACCACATCTTGGGAAATGGGAGTGCTGTTATACTGAATGTAATGCTGCCGTAGCATGGAAATCAGCACGCCGGGTGTTCAGGACGTCAGCACATCAGCACTTATGCTTCAGCGCCAACTTTCCATGGGAGGGAGGGGGAGCTCGAATGGTATTAATTATTAAATGGTAACATTTAATCCTGGATCCTTATTATCTGTGCCAAGAGAAAACATCTGTGGGCGCTTCGAATAGGCAGAATTGGAGGCTCCATACAGATTCTGTTAGGTTGTGATGAAGCCTCCCAGGGTGCAAGATAATTTGGGGAAGTGAAGCATTTCTTCTCCTACTTCCACCCTTACTCTCTGCAAATGGACGACTCTACAGTCCCAAGGAGGACTTTATGACTTGCCCCACATGACAGAGAAGAAAAGGGGCAGCGCTTTCTTTGAACTTCTGCCTTGTCAGGGCTATTGAAGTGAGTTCAATGCCAATCATCACACAAGAGATTGCTCAACATTGCTGCCTGTGTGGCTCCAACAGTGGCCGCCATCCCTGTGACAATATCCATTCACTGTGTTCCCGGACACCCCTGGCCTCGCTGGTTTAGTGTTCTTTCATAAGTGTTCCTGACATTTTGTTTACTTTCCTTCTAAACATTCGGCCAAGATTATGACTGAAAATGAGAGGGAAAAAAAAAATCCCTCCACATTTCACTTGTTAAAGCTGTTGCAAGGGGAACCATTCAGCACTATCCTCGAAACACCAAGACCCTTTCAGGACACTCAGAATCTATAGAGAATTGTGTGGGCAAAATCAGGGCTGCAGTACCAGTGTGAAAGGGACAAGATATGTTCTCATACATGATGCAACTCAGATGAAGTCAGACTTTTAATTGATGTTCTATTCTCGCCATTGTTTGAATGACAGTCTTTGGGAAAACACTTCATTCTCTCAGCCTCACAAGTGCACACAGACACAAAGCCCTCATACTCCTCATGGGGAATAAACATGGATGAAAGACGACCCTTTTTGATATGTATGAAGGTATTTTTGAGAACGTGCTTTTAGGATGTCATCAATACAATCTGAGATTTCATTAGTTAAAACCTAAAGAAGGTAGTTAACTTAATGAGGTCAGTTCTAAACATTTGACAAGAAAGCCTTCCCTTTTTCTGATTGTAGCAGCCTAGCAACATGTTCACTTTGTTTGATTTCTGTGATTTGTCTAGCGATGGATGGCCCACATGTAGTTCATCACCATTCTGTGCTGAAAAAATTGCAGCTCATCAACAAAAGGAAGTTTATAAGGAAGTCAAAGAAAAACAGTTAACAAAAGAGCCTAAAGACTGCTTTGGAGTTTAAGTCTTAACTGGTATTGTAAATCTAATTTCCATGTTATCAGATTTCTTGTCCTTGCTTTTTATTAATTAGATTGGTTGGGTGCCCCAACTCGCCTCTTCACCATTTCTGACATTTCCTTGATCTTTTCACCACCTAATTTGAACCATGCTTTTTCTTCCCGAGACTTGGGTGATATTTAGAAAAAATGATAGAAAACTTCCAGCAGAATGACCAAAAGTTTTTGTAAAATCACTGTATATAATATATATAAATCATTAAAAAACACTTAGGCCAGTTTTGCAGATGTATCTTAACTAAAGAATAGCCACAAAAAGTCATTCCACATCTTTATAGATATCCTTCTCAAACACTTAAGAATGTCCAAGAATGTAGACTTCATTGGTTTGCTTAAAACCTCCTAGACTTGTGTTTATTTTCTAAGTCTGTAAATGCCTGGGAGCCTCTCTCTTCATTGTTGCAGCATTAAGCTCTCTATCATCACAGTTTCTTGTCATCATCATCTTTGTTATTCCATCTTCTTACCCTTCAGGCTACTAATGTTGTCCCATGTGACACGCTCTCAATACATTAACCCATTCTTAAATGAGCCCCTTAAGACAAGGTTCTTCTACTCTAGTTGCTCCATCAAAAAATGTTCATGTGGCTTTTCTCATATCTACAATACCACACCTATCAAGAGAGGACCTCAAATGAAGCCACATTAATTGTAATAAATTGTTTCTCTGACTTCACATTCTACCTGCTATTATGAATCCTAGATTCCATGCAAAGCCTCAACTCTGAAACCTCAGGTTGTCTCTGAAGTTCTTATAAACAAGAGTTGGTATCAAATAAATATAGTTGGTAATTAGATTTTTAGCCCACATTGCTGTGTGATCTTAGGTATACTATTTCCGGAGCTGCTAGAGTGGGTTGTGTCTCAAAAATGTATGTCTACCCAGAACCTTAGAATGGGATCTTAATTAGAAATAGGGCCTTTGCAGATACAATTTAAGTAAGTATCAAAAGGAGATGCCACATCCAATGTGTGTGTTTATAGGGACAGGAAAGGACACAAAGGAGAAAAGACGGAGTGAAGACAGAGGCAGAGATTGAAGTCATGCTGCCACAAACCAAGGAATCATAGAAACCATCTGAAAGAGGCGAAAAAGGATTCTCCCCTAGAGCCTTTGAGAAAGCAGGGCCCTGCTGACACCTTGATTTCAGACCTCTGGTACAAGACCAAGTTCAAGTCACTACTTATCACCCATTAGTGATGTTAGGGAATAATTACTCAGATTCTCTGAACTTTAGTTATCTTAATTATTTTCAAAAAGGTAAAAATAAAAAAAAATTAAAAAGAGGGGAATTAATAATGTCTACCTATAAACACAACAATTCCTGGAATCTAAGAAACTTGTGAAAAGTCAGAATCTGTGGCTTCATTCCCCCTTTTCCCTTAGACTACTGGAGGTGGTAGAATGGAGGGAGAAACAAGGTAATCAGAATATGGTTACTGTAATAAGAAGACTGACCACTTGCACATGGCAATACCAGAAGAATAAGAAGGAGAAGGAGAAGAAGAAGGAGAAGGAAAAGGAGGAAAAGGAGGAGGGGTTGGGGTGGGGGGATTTTATTGTTGTTGCTATTGTTATTCTGGTATTATCTTTTGAGTTTATGTGCTATTCTCTAAATCCAGTTTTCAGAAGTGTTGATATTGACATCACTAAGCCATACCAATCTCGCTGTTAATAGAATTGGTCAAAAATCACATCATAGCTTCTCTTAATTCAGCCACTCCAGATTTACCTCCCACCCTCCCTCCCTTCTTTCTTGTCTTCTTGCCAACAGTTCTTCCCATCTCCTCTCTCTATATGGTATAGCGCTGTGCTGATGTCATGATTGCGGATGACTCTGAAAAGGGAGCAGCCCCAGTTTGCTCAGTCAGGATGACCCATTGTCCTCTGGGCTTGACTGTCCGGAGTATGATAAATCTCATCCCTGATCTTGTGGCAGGCTCACTAAGAGCTGGGACAGCTTGCTTGAGAGAAAATATGCAGCGTAGAAATAGGGTAGTGGGTATTTGCGAACAATTCAATGAATTGCAATGATCCACAAGACCAGACTTGGGGCTGTAGCCCAGGGTATCAATTCATAAGTGGTGACCATAAGACCACCAAAGTATGGGAGAGGAATCAAGCCAGGGAAATATGTGACAGGAGCACAGCCTTGTTCTCAGCCATTTATTCGGTGACCTTGAGTTTGCTGGCATCTCTGGCCTCCGGTGGCCTGAGGAGAAGCACAGGAAATACCTAGGGATGGGAACCCAAACGTCCTGACACCAGGTTCTGTCCTAGGGATGCTGATCACTTGCTCAGCAGAGTCTGAGGGGATTACAGTGTCCAAAAACCACCCCCAGAGGCTAGAGAAAGGGTTAAAAAGCTTTACATTATAGGAAATATATGGCTTTGGAGTCATCCAGTCCTTGGTCCTGACATGCACTTAAGTGGCCTTGAGAAAATTACTTCTTTAAGCTTCAGTTGCCCCAAATGTAAAGCAGAGATAAAAATAACCTACCTCACAGGCTTGCTGTGTGATTTGACTGAAGTTATATAGGAAAGCACCCTGGGACACAAGGTTAGAAACATTTTGATTTTGTCTTTCTTCCTCCTTTATTCCTGAGTTCTTATAAAATCCCTTTCCTAAGATAAAGAGAACTTTTACATTCCATATGAAACAATCTATTTCTTGTTCATTTAAAATTAAGATCCAAATGGTTCTTTTTATCTTAGTGAAAACTAGAAGGGGACATTAGTAGTATCTTGTACAGATATTCATGTGTTTTTTAAAACTGGTTGCCATCGGAGTGTAAGCTCCCTCTACTTGTCGCTGGGTAAAGTATCCCCTTACCATAAATAGAACTAAGCTACAGCCTGGCTACTGTGGCTCAATGGTTGAGCATCAATCTGTGAATCAGGAGGTCACAGTTCAATTCCAGGTCAGGGTATATGCCAGGGTTGCAGGCCCAATCCCCAGTGTGAGGCATGCAGGAAGCAGCCAGTCATTGATGTTTCTATCTCTTTCTTCTTCTTCTTTCCTCTCCCTTCCTCTCTGAAGTCAATAAAAAAATATATTTAAAAGAGAAAAAAAAAGAACTCAGCTACACATATAATACATACACTTTGATGATTCTAAATTCTTATTTGTGATGGGCCAAGAGTAAATAAAGAATAAGTGATAAATATAGCAAATTAACAGTCACTATATTATCTGGTGGTGATAATGCTGACAAGGAGATTAAAAAAAAAAAAGCAAGATAAAAGGCCAAGAAGTTAATAAAAGATACACAAAAGCAGGGAATGAATCATGGCCTTGAGTGAGAGATTGAAGCTTAAAGAAAATGAATCACTTGGAAGATTTCAGCTTCCAGTCACAGAAAACTCAGCTCAAAATTACTCAGACAGTAGATGTATTGGCTCATCTATCAGGGAGTCTGGATACAGCGAGGGCTTCAGCACTGTTGGACCCTGAGGTTCAACATACCAACATGGGTCGAGGTTCTTGTAGTCTTTGACTCGGCCGCCTGACGTCAGCTAAGCACCAGGACTCATTCGGGTTATTCATAGGCACGCCCATAGCCAGCAGAGCTGTGGGTGTGTTCTTGTTCACATGCAGGGGGGAAAAGGAACAGCTTCTTGTCTTTCAGAAGCCTCCCACAATCTGTCTTCTTCACTTTATATTAACTGGACTTGAGGCACACACCCACTCCTGAAGAGAGAAGGACTTGGCTCTCCGCCAATCAGGGCCATCCCTGGATTGCGTGCGGGTGGGTCAGCTTCCTTAGGGAAATTTGGACTGTGTCACGGGGCTTAGTTACCTGAGCAAAACTGGAATTTATCAGGAAGAAGAAAGTCTGAATGGGTCCAGGTGAAGTCACCAACCTTTTAATTCTGGAAGATTCGAGAGATAAACTTTATAAATTTCCAAGGGCCCATCTTTTTCCTATGTGGAGAGAATCACTGGCAAGATCAGATTTAGACTTTTTTTTTTTTTAAGTCACAGGCAGTAAATTTGCTTTGCTGTGTTTTGTATTGACTGGGCTGTGTCTTAAACAGGTTGTACGAAACCTTCTCTCCCTAACAAGTGCATGCAATGACGGATTTCCAATTCAGAAGTCCTCAGTCAGTTCCCAAGCCCAAGTGTCATAGAGTGCACCCACCACAGTTGTCACCTCATCAAGAACTGTTGGATCACCTTATTTATTTAAAATACACCTGCCTTGGCTCCCTTGAGTGTTTCCCATGCACCAAAAGGTCACAGGTTCAATTCCAGGTCAGGGCACTTGCCCAGGTTGGAGGTTCAATCCCCAATCCAAGTGTGTGCAGGAGGAAACCAATCAATGTTTCTCTCTTAATCATTGTTTCCCTCTCTCTCTCCATCCTTCTTTTTTCCTCTCTCTCTAAAATAAATAAAAACATATTTTAAAAAACAATAATAAAAGTATACTTGCCAGAGACCTTGATTCAGTAGGTAAGAGATGAGAATTGGACATCTCTATATTTTTAATCCTGGGTGAGTGGGAGTTGGAGACTATAAAAACTGAAGATGGGGGTGGGAGAATGCATTATATCACTGAGTACTTTTTGTATGGCTTGATTTTTTTTAAGGTATATATTATTCTCTTCCTTTCCCTTTCTTCTTTTTTTCTTAAACCCTCAATGTTTCTGGGGTGCAGCCAGGGCTGAGAACTATTTCTCTATGTGCTCAAAGAGCAAGCTTTGGATTAATATACCTAGAGGTCAAAAGTGTTCAGAGTCATAGAGGGAGCAAACTGCCTCATTAACAAAAATCTCATGGCCAACCAAGGTGTCAGTGCTAATGCCTGACTCAGATCCTGGGATCATTTTTTCTCAGGTTTCTGCATAGACCACACAGTCTCAAATACACCCTATTTCATGAAATGAAGAAATGTGGGTGACCTGCAAGTTTTGTTGACAGACGGAAAAGTTGAATCCCGCAGAAAGCTGCTCAGCTGCCTTTGAGAGAGTGAGCAGAGGGGAGGGATGGTTTATAAGCAGAATCAGCCCAGACTGTGCTGCTCTCAGTCCAGGGATGGATGCACATCTCAATGGCAGAGACCAGAGTAAGATGATGCTGTTCCTTTCAAGGTCTCATCGTGGGTGTTCTTACCAAAATCTCTTCTAAGCCATTGCAGACTCTGCTCTCTGCTCTTCTTTGAAGTACAGCCCTAAGAAGCAGGAATCACTAATAGGATGTGTTAAAAGCCCTTCTCTCTGGTAATTTATATAGATCAGAAGAGATGTGTTTAGAAACCATTAAAATGGTAGATTTTGTTTTCTGAAAGGAACACCCTTTGTTCACTCTTTCATAGCTAGTTATGTTCTGATGGATATCAACCACAAATTTACTGTAGCCTAACTTTCATAAGAATAGACCAGACCGCTTGTAGATACAGCAATTACTGTCTCCTTGTGCTTCACACAGGATATTTTTGAACCTGAATGCAAATCTATAGATATACCATATGTGGGGAATCGTTCCTCCTATAAGAACAAAGTCTTAGCTTGACCTAAAGAACTGACTAGAACCCTTTTAGGTAATAAGTGTCCCTTTGTCTATATGTCTATATTGCACTTTCTTCCACCAGAGTTCCCTTCCCTTAGAACCCCTGTGTAGAAATTCCTCAGTAGCCTAACTAGAGAGGAAAAAGCCGTCTGTTTGCAAGATGTGAATGCCAAGTAGTTCTGGGGTCGAAGAGCTCCAGAGATGTCACACCTATGAAATCTGTGTGATGTAATAAGGGACTCAGGCTGAGGAAACATTGATCTTGCACCACATTGCCTACAGCTCTCTTGATGTGGCCTAGCCTTAGCCTGGGCCTAGGCCTGGTGGTTCATCCTAGATGGACAAAAGATCAGTATAATTCCAGAAACTGATAAAAGAAGGTAGAAGAAGGGAGACTAACATTTTCCTAAGGCCACTTTCCCCATGAATCATTGATAGGAAAAAAACAATCTCCTTTCCCCTCTTCCCCAATTTTTTCTGTTCCCATCATCTAGCTGGGCCTTCAATTTCTAAATATACCAAACTAAGATTATTCTTAAGAGCAAACCAACTTCTACAGAAAAGATATCTTTGCTAACTGAAATTTGATATTTAGTATTTTATACTACCTTAAAAATTAAGGAATTTTTGTTGTTGTTCAAAGAAGGGGACAGAGAACCAACAAGTTGAGCTCCTATTGTGATTCAGACATTTGTTGGGTTTTTATGTTATCTCATTTAATCCTTATAACCATCCTACAAACTACGTAGTTACATCAGATTATTTACTATTGATCCCCAGATGGTGACTACTGTGTGTTATCTCTGCTCTAGGGACCGTTTCAGGCTCTGGGGGCATTGTGATCCCACCAGGAGAGCTCAGTCTGATGGGAAAGAAACATATGAATGACTAATTATAACACCAAAAGAGGAGGGATGCCATAATAAATATACACACAGAATGCTGGGGGAACGTGCATTTTAGAAAATTTAAATCTCATTAATGTAAATACCAATCAAAATGATAGTCATGCCCAAAGACAAATTCTGTGATAGTTACAAAGGGTTCCAATATTTTGATACAATCTTACTAAAAACAGGTATATAATTAACTAGGAATATAAGCTGTTTTTTATCTCTTTTTTCCCCCCTTAGGGTACATTAGGAAGGTGTCTGGATCTCTATTTTTTCTAACAAAGTAACTTAAAATATTCTGAAGAAAATTCATTGATTCATTTATACCCCCATATTGTTAACACGGCTTACAAAAATACATACAACACAAAGGGTAAATGAAAATACTCAGCAGCAAAATGACTCTATCTATGTCGGTTTCCTCTTACTATCTATTTCCTGTTTCCCACAAATAGCTGTTCCTGTTTCCTGGTGTCAATTCTGTTTGAAGTCACTTGGCTGGCCTGGCAAGCTGGTGTTTCCTCTGGAACTGACTCAGAGCCCTGCACAGGCCCAGTGCCTGCCTGGTCTCCACACAGGGTCTACATTGCCTCTTCCTCAAGCACAATTAGGTCTCCTAACTACTCAGGCAGGAACTTTTATCCCAAAGAAATCTGTTTATCAGAGAGCAATTGGATTGCATGTATAGAAGCGTCAACAAACAGGATGTTCCTTTTCAAATGTTATGGCCTCTTGGCTTCCACGAGAATAACTCAAGGAAGCACATGATTCGGACTCCATGGCATGTCATCAACCACATGATGATGGGAACAAGCGAGGCATCTGCTCGTTGACAAGTACAATTAGTGCCTTTTATGAATTTGTGCAGCTTTTGCAGTATTAATTTCAGGATGGAAAATCATTAATATTCTTAATTTAAAGAGGAAACCTTTGGACAAGAGTCTGCAGCTATAAATCAATAATAAAGATTTTCTCTGAATTATGATGTTTTCACCTGCCACTGAAATTGGATTTTTTTTATTTTCCTTTTCATTTCTGAGCTTTTGAATTTAACTTAACATACTGACTCTGTCAGGTTCCTGTGGTGAATTGATAATGAAATTAGGAGAGGCAGAGTCCATTGACTTAGAGGACCTATGCCATCAGTTAAGTCTCCTCTCTGTTTCTGCAGCTGGTCTGACACCCACTCAGTCACCTTGTTTTGGCACTGGCCTCTGACACTGACACTGGAAGCTGAGCTCAGCATGGAGATGAGGAGGTAAATAGATGTTGTCAACACACACACACACACACACACACACACACACACACACAAGAAAAGACAGGTGAAAATCAATACTTCCATTAACATCTAGAAGCAGACTTTTCAAAGAACATTTATATGTTTGGCTGGCAGTAATGTACTAAGGTTCACAAGTATGTGACTATCACCATGGTGCTATTTTAACCTTCTCTTCATTTGGCCAACAAATTTCACCAATAAATTTTAAAACTAAAAACAAGCAAAAAACAAACAAATAAACAAACAAACAAAAACAACATCTCCCCAACCATGAAAACCAACAACAACAACAACAAAAACAAGCACTGCCTAGCAAAAAAAACACTGAAATGAAGGTTACATTTTTCAAGAAGGTAGATAAGATAAACTTCTAGTACCATACACCAAAATATTAGCCATATTCAATGAAATATCTGTTCTCTTGAAGTCTGTTGTAATAGGCATTGATTTATATGTATGTCTTCTTTATAATGGCATTACTTTTACAATGTTTATGACAGAGATGATTGATTTGCAATGAATTGTAATTTTCTGGTTTTGTTTTGTTACACTCTCATTCTCAGATCTAGGTGTAATTCCTGGCTACTGTGTTCCCTGACTCCGTGACTTAGAGAAGCTATTATGCTCAGTTTCCACATGTGTTAAAATGGTATTGGGGGGGTGAAGGGGACATATCATAATTGTGTGTAAACGCCTAGCATAGTGCCTGGCACACAGTAGCATCTCAATAAATATTATTCCCCCACCTCCCCATTTTGTGCTTCTTCATTTTCTGTTTCTCCCATGTTAGTATCTTTACCGCCTCTGCTTTATGATCTGCTCTATACATTCAAAGGAACACATCTGGGAAAGGGCCACAGTATTTAATGACAAGGGATTAATCCAGTTGCCTCTCTCCAGTGAAGGGGCTAGACACCTTTCCTGAGGCTGCCACCACTCCCACTCTCCTGGCATTCTTTGCTGGCTCCTGTGCACCAGAGCCAAAGCTCGGTAGGACCTCCTGTCATCATTAGGCAGGTGGATTTGGGATCCTCTCTCACCTCTGAGTACAGTGGTCCTCCACCTAGCAGATAAAGAGATGTAGATTGTCTGCTTGGACTTGGAGGATGCAGTTATTCTACACTGGAAAGGGCAAGTTTAGAACAGAGGAGTGGTGAGAACCTTGGGGGGAAATGAGAGCTTCTTAGAATCTAAATGTGCAAAAGAGAGGAATGTTAATCAGTGTGTCGGACATGTATCCCAAACTATGGAAGAGTAAACTTGAAAAGTTCAAAGAAAATGTATTTTTGGTCTCATGGCCAGAAGGTTTTTTAAGGGTGTAGAAAGGTCCAGAAGGAGTAGAAAAAGGAAATTCTGGCTGTACAATAAAAATCAGTCAAATATGAAAGAAAAACTAAAGAAATCAATGTGGTTGCTCAGAGAACTTTCTGAGCTCAGAATTTAAAAAGAAAACACGTTGGAAAGATCAAAGAGTTTGTAGTCGAGAACAAAAGCAATGCAATGTCACCAACTTGGAAGAACAGTGTCATAAAAATAAAATAAAAAAATATGCTTGATTTTGCTGGGGGGCTGGAGGGAGAGAATTTAAAAAAAATGACTTTTTACCAATGCCTGAGGAGCAGGAAGAACAAGGAACTATTAGATGTGTTTCTAAGAAATTATGATGTAATGTTCACAAGACAAAGAGAAACTAGAATTACTCAGCTCCTCAATTGCTTTGTCTTCTCCACCAGAATAATGACCTTCAGATGAAAATGTAAAGATGGCTGGCAGATGGGCCTGAGGACTAAAAACGCAATGTCCATTTTCAACAGTGCTACTATTAAGCAGTCAATCCCTCACAAAGCACAAAGAAATCCACAAAACTCTTGATTCCCTCCACTAGAGATGTATATTCCAATTGTGTGATGTCCACAGGAGGAGGTACATCAATGGCTCCATTACTTTTTTTGTTAAGTGAGTCTTTTTATTGTTGTTTTTCATTTTTATAATTGAAGGTCTCTACTGGTCCCGCTTCCATGAGTGGTCACGACCAGGTGGAAAAGGTAGTGGTGAGAAGGGTCCTCTCCACCACACTCCATGTATACACAGGACTGAACAGATAAGCACAGAGTCACTGTTGTGGTTAGAAGTTGGCAGCATGGCAAAGAAGAGAAACAGGTGGGAAGTTGGGGATGTGAATAACAAGTACTCTCATCCCCCCAAATGGTGCTTGGTAGGGCGAACTTGGTCTGTTTCAACCAAAGAGAAATCAGAAGACTGAAACCAGAAGACCAAAATCAGTTTGGAAATGCAGCCATCTGGAATCAGCCAGAGTAGGGCTACCCTACAATGGTCCACACAGGGATAGTGAAGGCCTGAGGTGAGATAGTACAGAGCAGACAGAAAAAGAAGGTAAAGTGGAGAAAGGCTGAGAGGAGAGAATTAACCAAACAACCCATTGCTAAGGCCCTAGATCTGTGGTTGGCAAACTGCAGCTCTTGAGCCACATGCAGCTCTTTGGCCCCTTGAGGGTGGCTCTTCCACAAAATACCACGGCCTGGGGCAAGTCTTTTTTTAAGAAGTAGTGTTAGAAAAAGTTTAAGTTTTAAAAAATTGACTCTCAAAAGGAATTTTAATCATTGTACCGTTGATATTTGGCTCTGATGACTAAAGAGTTTGCCGACCGCTGCCCTAGAAGATCAGATGTGCTGTTTGAGGTGAGCTTAGAACAGGGTCTCTCAGATCTTTTGTGAAAGTACAAAGCAGACAGGATGAGGGAGTGGAGAATGTGAGGGGAGACGTGGACTTGGAGACAGAAAGTTGAGGATGTTTAAGACATAGTGGGAATCCAAGTTTGCCAGAATCGCAGGTTATGATGTTCAGTGAAGGAGCTGGATAGAGTGACCATGGATGAAGGGATCAGGTCTAGTTCCAAAGGGCTTATTACCTCTCAGAAGGTCTGGAATGAGGGCTCCACACATGATGAGGAGCTGGAAGAAACAAGGAGGAGCTGACACCTGACTGAGTGGGCAGATGAATTGGATGGATGGCACTGAGACTTTCAAATTTCACAATTTTGTGTATGAAGAATCTGGTATTCCAAGAGGACTTCTTTTCAACTAATAGATGTGTTCCTGGTGGCAAATTATTTATTTATTGTCCTGTGGAGTGTTCCTTGACAAAAGAAAATATCTATTTTTTTTTCTATTTATAAGACCATAGTTCTCAAACTAGTACATAGATAGGCATTTCAATTTGTGTTAAATCAAATCACAAGGAAAACTTTGTGTTCAGTCTATAAGGTGGAAACAAAGAACATCAAAATTTTACTGGGTCTTCATTCCAAAATGTGGCACAAGGGACTTTTAATTTACTGTTAGACGGCCACAACCAGTTTTTAAACACTCTTTCGTCAGTGGTAAACTGATTGTTCTTTAACTGAATCAGCCATGAACAATAAGGATCGGTTAGGAAATTCAGATTTCTTTTTCCTTTCAATGGTTTTCCTCAAAATTCTCGGTGACAGCACTGATAACCTGAATTATCTAGGCTCTCACAATGCAGAAAAGAACCAAAGGAGACTGAGGAGAATACATTGGCTCATTTCCCCGAGAATTTAGCCAGGCTGATTTGTTCAGTGGTTGAAGAGTAACAGCAACTAGATTAACCACCAGAATGGTCAGTGCAATTAATGCAATTAAAGTAATTAGTCCTGGCAGCTGTAAGGTCAAATAGAGGTAACTTTGTAACAGCAATCTGCCACTGCAAAATTACTGACATTTCCAACTAAATTATATTCTCTAAATTGTTGCCTTAATGCTAAATAAATAAAGTTATGCTAATGTAGGGACTGATTACAGATTGAAATTAGCACAATTGCTTGTTATACAGTCTGCTAGGGTTAACATTTTTTAAAAACATAATTAATGGCCTTTGCTTACTGTCTCTGGTTATAGATCCTGCAGCTCATTTGCATTCTTTTGCAATATGCTGACAGAGCTAAATGTCTAAGGCAAAAGGATCTCATCTGCAGGCGGAAAAAATGCACTTTTCACGTCATCTGGCCAAAGCTTGTTATGGTTTCAGGCCAGTGTTAATAACATAGATGACCAGAAAGAGAACGGATAAGAATGAGGCTTGAATCCATTTTTCTTTTCAGTCTCGTCATCTAAGCCTTTTCTGGAGTCAATGTGAAATGTAATTGCTCTTTTGACCTCTATCTTCTCTCTCCCCAGGTCTGAGGAAGAGCTACACTGGTTGATTATTGCAGGACTGAAAGGCACTCTGACCTTGTCAACCAAACGCCTTGCAGCTTTCAATGTTGCCCATTATACTGAAGGCAGGCAACTCCTGGAGAGAGGCGGAATCTACAGGAGAGCTGCTCCCCGGGCAACCTGCCAGAAAAGGCTTCATCAGCAGCAGTTCAGATGTGGCCAAACAGCTCAGGCAGCAAAGGAAACAGCTAAGGGGGGAAGCAGAGTATATAAAAATATTGTTAGCACACAGCTAAAGAGCTCTCAGGCATCTGCGCGATAGAGCACCTTTGCTAATACCACCCCTTGTCATCTGTCTGAACTGAAGATCCACCTGGGAGGGTTTGCCGAGGAAGGAAGCAGCAACCAAAGTAAGTGCAGCTCCTAATTTCCTAAAATGGGCTGTCGCTCGCTCGCTCACTCAGAAGGGTTTATGATAATACTCTTATGTAAATAGGAATCTAAAGTGGTTTTCTAGCAAAAAGTAGGTCGGGATATTTAGCTACAACAATTGTTCTATGTTATAAATTACTCACTGCAAACCTGGTTGGATCATTTTTAGAATTTATGGTTAACGGGAGGATTAGGGGACAACTCACAATGAAATTGACCTTTCTCTTTTTAGCTGCACAGTTAAAAGGAGGCTTTCTTTAGAATCAGGAGTGGTTCTTTGCATATCTGTTAGTTCTATGCCAAGTTTATTCAACCAGATTTTATTGAGCATTTATTATGTGCCTACACATTGTGTGAAAATGAATGACGTGTGGAGTGTGCCTGTGAATCAACGAGACGGGTTGACCACACAGATACAGACATGGTGCCATTTGCTTTGTCATTTCATGTCATTCATTGAGGGCCTGCAAGGCATGGTGTTTGGTCCTTTAGATTCTGATTTTCACTCAAGTTTTACAGTAATTTTCAGGTTTTTATTGTCATCCCCACTTTAGGAAGAATAGATTTACTCTAGTACTAAAGGCTTTGGAATCTAATTAGCCAGACTTGGGTTCAAATTCAATTCTGTCACTACAATCATCCTCACTTATTTATGGAGGGTACATTCCAAGACCAGTGAATGCCTGAAACCAGGAATAGTGCCAAACCTTGTAGGTACAGTCATGTGTCCCTTAGTAATGGGACATGTTCTGATAAATGTGTTGTTCAGTGACTTTGTTGACGAGTGCACTCACACAAACCTAGATGGCACAGCCTACACACCTAGCTCATATGATATAGTTTTTTGCTCCCAGGCTACAAGCATGTTATATTACTGAATGCTGTGGTCATCTGTAACACAATGCCAAGTATTTGTGTATCTAAACACTTGTAAACATAGAAACATACAGTAAAAATACAGTACAAATGGTAAAAAATGGCACACTTGTTTAAGGAGACTTACCATGAATGAAACTTGCAAGACTGGGAGTTGCTTTGAGTGAGTCAGTGAGTGAGTGGTGAGTGAATGAAGGCCCAGGATATTACTGTGTGATAGTGTAGATGTTATAAATGTTGTCCCACCAGTCCTCCCCCTGCTTCCTTATGACAAGATCAGAAATAGAACAGCAAAGCTGTCAGTGTTGCTCCGTGAACAGGGATGTGGGCTGTTGGAAATATCGAGAGAAACTGACAGGATAAGGTATAGGTCACAATAATAGTGACTGTCAGGAGGGAGTGAAAGGTGGCCCGAGGATCAGTAGGAATAAGAAACAAGATGGAGAAATAAAGGAACGTTGGGGATAATCCTGGCAATGTGGTTTTGGCTGTTGCAGGTTGGAGCAGTGGTCAGATTAACATGGAGAGGTTGTAGATCTAAGGACTCCATATTTTGACTTTGGAAATTTGTTTTTGTCATTGACTCTGTTTGGCACCCAGGGCTCTCTCTGGCATTGAACTGATAGAAGAAATAAAACTTATCCATGTTTTATATCATTACAACCTGAAATTTTCCCAAAATACAGAAAGAGGCAAGCTCCACACTACAACAGAAAGCTTTTACTGAAGTGGCAGTGGCACTTCTTATTAAGGTAGCTCCTGTGGTCCAGTGTACTTGTACAGGATCTTAGGTTGTCAACAAAGAATGTATAGCCATGTCCTCAGAAGACCATCGGGCCAGATCTGGGAGGGCTGTAGCACCCTCTGATTATGTAGCCCTGGGGAACAAGACTCCTCTGTGTGAAACAGGTTGGGGACTGCCTGGGATGTCATTTGTGTGCTCACATTCCTTCCGCTCAGGAATACTGAAATGGGTATGCAAATAGAACAAAACTTCTTTTCTCCAAAGGGAAGTCAGTGGAACCCCTACCAGACCGTGAACATTTGCTTGTCTATTAGTTACCTATAACACACAAAGTTGTAAAATACCTCAACAACAATGAAAGGTTAGACACTGATAACAGGAAGGGTGTGCTGTATGCAGACAAAGCTTAGTTTCCCACTGAAGCACAATGTTTTTTTCTACAGTGAAATAGCTTCAGATGGAAGATGGCATTTCCTTGTGATTTCTGATTCTAAGCTGGATAACTAAGGAAGGATCTCGGTGGGGTCTTGATGGGGAACAGGTATCACCTGGGAAACTTTTAAAACAGAATTACCACCTCTAGCCTGCATAGAGGATTCTAGTAAAAGCTCTGAACATTCAGAGAGCCTCTTCTGTTACTTTTCTTTGTTTCTTCCTTTCTTTCTTTTTAACATATTTTTATTGATTTTAGAGAAGAATGGAGAGGGCAAGAGAGAGATAGAAACATCAATGATGAGAGAGAATCATTGATAGGATGCCTCCTGCATGCCCCACACTGGGATCAAGCCCACAACCCAGGTATGTGCCCGTGGCTGGAATTGGACCTGGGACCCTTCAGTCCATAGGCTGACGCTTTATCCACTGACCAAAACAGGCTAGAGCCTTCAGTTGCTTTTTGGTTGAAGTTATGATGGGGAGGAAAACTAGAAATTCAGTTGTGTGCCATATTTGTAAGTGCAATGTTTCTTTCTCGTCCTTTGAGGAATATTTTGTGACTTTCTTTTTAAAAAAAAAATATTTTTATTGATTTCAGAGAGGAAGGGGAAGGGAAAGGAAAAAAGAGATAGAAACATCAATGATGAGAGAGAATAATTGATTGGCTGCCTCCTGCACACCCCCTACTGGGGGTCGAGTCAGCAACCCAGGCATGTGCACTTGACTAGAATCTAACCTGGGACTCTTCAGCTCGCAGGCTGACAGTCTATCCACTGAGCCAAACCAGGTATGGCCTTTTGTGACTTTCTTGATGTGGTTTAAGGGTCATGAAACTATTAAAGAGTTTAGTTCACCAAGGACACAGGACCAATATGCACATTGAAAGCACTCAAAAGTCAAAAGGAAAAAAGTGGGAATTAAATAAATAAAAGTAGGAAAGGAAAAAAGTGGGAATTAAAGAAATATAAAAGAGATAAGAATCAGATAAGGAAGAATGGAAATACGGACTAAGAAAGGAACCAGCTGAGACAGAGGAATGCCAAAGATGCCTCTTTGTTAAAAACACCATCTCAAAGTCATGCCTTTATAAAGAATACTAGAGGCCCAATACATGAAAATTCATGCACTGGAGGGGGGTCCCTCAGCCTAGCCTGTTTCTTCTCACAGTCTGGGAGCCCTCAGGGGCAGGAGGAGACCTGGCCATCAGAAGAAGGTGATGCCCCATCACATCTCTGCTGCTTCCACTGCCAGTAGCGCAAGCCTCTGCCGGCACCTGGTTACCTGAGCCTCGGGTGGCCTTGTGTGGGTGGGCAGCTTCCATCCGAGGCTTGCCTTTGCCTCAGAATGGCTCTGGGTAGCTGGGGGCTGAGGGGACTGGGTGCCACCATCTTGTGGCTGTGGGCGCTGCCATCTTTGTACTGCATGAGGGTCGATTAGCATATCCCTCTTTATTAGATAGGATGAATAAAAAAAATGTTATTTCAAAAGCTCTGTTGCTTTGTAGGTTTTCCACCTGTAAACTACTGGAAATCTAATATGGTCAAATGTTTTATGAACTTAGGGAGTTCATATTCTAATTCCATTATAATATATGAAATGCTCTCAAACACACTGTTTCTATAATTTACATGTTAAGGTTTTGTCCTCTCTTCTACACTTATAATGAAAACGATCAGTTTAAATCAAAGTCCTTTCTATTGTAATTATTTTTTAAAAACCCACAATATTGTAAATGTGCTGGACAGAAAGAGATAATAGATTTTTATAGTTCTGAGAGGGAAATGTGTGAAAATGCCAATCCAGGTTTAGCTTAGCAAATAAAATGAAATGTGCAAAAGAAATAAAAACTGAGATGTGAGAACGTTGCCGTGGTTCTAGGATGATATGTCTTAGTGGAATGATACCTGCGATGGAGGAAAAATGGCATAGACCCAGGGCAAGCTAGACTTTCTATTTAGTAAAGCTTTATAACTTTCTGAAATACTAATCTGGAATAACTCTTGAAATAAAATTTGAAGAAACTAAATAACTCTCACAGGCTAACTCAAAATGGGAGGCGCTCTGATATTGACTGACTCCTTCAGGGACTATGGGCATCAGGAAAGGAAGGAAGGCCCCTTGGTTTTTCAAAATGACATAGTGCAGCTGGTCACCAAACTCCTGGTTGGTAGTGCAGTCACTGTGTTTGGACAAGTTAGAAAGGGTTAAACCAACTAACAGCATGAAACAAGTGAAAGAATGTTATTTGAGCCTCTCTGCAGTCAAAATCACAAATAAGTTGTTTAGACCAACAGAATAGTTCTTTTCATTGTTTTAACCTCAAGGATGAAGAAAAATAAATCAATGTCAGATTTAAAAAAAAAAAAGCTTTAGTAGCTCAGCTCAACGCAATATATAAAATGAAAATAATGATTTGCTTGTGGGGAGAGGAGAAAGCCAATAAACTAATAGTAGCTTCTTTCTAATAGTGCACATTTTATTTAAAAGAAAAAAAAAACCTTTAGAGTTATTATTCCTCTTCTGATCTTTCCTCAAAGCTAAGAGGTGGACAAAAATCTACCCAAATTGCATTGCTTTCTAGCTGTCATGTTTTAAATAGTATCATGCATATACCTTCTAACTTTTGAAAAGCCCATTCAATGTTTTATATAAAGGCTAGTTATCAGAAATGGGCAGAGAGCACACTGCTATATATAGCAACCTAATTACTGTCGTGCAAATTATCTCCTCTGTGTAGTGTTAGAACAATGAGACAAAAGGTTTATCTTGACAATGTTTGAATTGATTCAGAATAGCCATAATTTCTCCATCCACAGGCAGGGGGAGGAGGGAAGAGCTCCTTTAATTTCAGTATCAGCAAGTCCTTCCTGTTCATTTGCATTTGGGGAGTTTTTCCACAGCATATTCACTGGCTAGTGAGATAATGTGTCCCTGTGCGATCAGATAAGAGCGGGATAGAATTGCTAATGATGAAAGGAGGCAGCACCAGGGCAAGAAAGCAAAGCAGCCCTTCCTCTTCTCACCTGATCTGGGTGGATCTGAATTTCAAACATCTCAGTTGTTTGTTTGTTTTTCTCATGGTGATGGGGGAAAGAGGGAGGTATTTTCCAAAGCTAGGTTAGGATATTGCAAATTGAGTTCTACAGATTCTTTAAGTGCCATTCAAGAAAGGAAAGTGATGTCATCATGCTGACTGGCTTTTCTGTTCTGGCTATTTGTACTTGTCCCTTAATACATTGAGGACAATTTAATTCAGCCATCACTCAATACTCATCAGCTGTTTTCCAGGTACTATGGAAATAATCAACACAAAGGTCATATCCTTTTTAAAAAAAAAGTGAAATAAAAAGTTAGAAAATTATTATTCAAAGGAATGTTGAAATTAATGATTAGAGTAACGGTTATTTCTGGTACCAGAGAAGAACACAGATAAAAATATAGGCCATATTTAAGAAGTAAAGATGAGCCTTGGCTGGCTTGTTCAATGGTTAGAGCATTAGCTGTATCACCAAAGGGTCACTGGTTCGATTCCCAGTCAAGGGTAAATGCCTGAGTTGCAGGTTTGATTCCCTAGTGCCAGTCAAGGTGGGTGTGGGAGGCAGCCAATCTATGTCTCTCTCTTCTTCCCTTCCTCCCTCCTTTCCTTCCTCTCTTCCACTGTCTAGAAAGAAAGAAAGAAGGAAAGAAAGAAAGGAAGAAAGAAAGAAAGAAAGAAAGGAAGGAAGGAAGGAAGGAAGGAAGGAAGGAAGGAAGGAAGGAAGGAAGGAAGGAAGAAATCAATGAAAAATATATCCTGGGGTGAAGATTAACAAACAAAGTAGAGACAACATCTTATCCTGTGCTGTCTTCAGGCTGTTAAAAAATAAAATTCAACTGAGTAAATTTTAAAGATTAGATTCCTTTATTCAGTGATTCATGAATTGGGCAGTATACCATCTAGCGAATATAAAGGAGCTATGCTGAGCTGTGGAAAGAGGAAAGGTTTTTAAAGGTAAAAGGGAGGCAGGAAAAAAAAAGGAAATTATTAGAAAAGAATGCATTGTCTATGGGGCAGATTGCCAGGTGCTGACCAGGTGACTCCAGGGTGACTGACTAAAGGTTACATTCCTGAAAAGCTGAAACCACATTGCAGTTCAGGAGTAAAACTTAGTTTGCTGACTTGGGGCCTAGCACAAGTGTCTCCATTTTGAGCCTGTTGTCTCTTTTTGAATAAGATAAATGTAGAGATTACCCAGAGTGCTCAATGGACAACAATTCAAGACTCCCTAGGACAAGGCAGGAAGCCAATACTGGGCACCAGAGCTGAGAAGCAGAGTTGAGCGTGTCATGAGTTCAGGGGTTGCTGGCCTGCAAAGTAGGCAATGAACCTGGCCCTCGTTTTCCTTAATGTTAGTTTACCAAAGTCTCCAGACAGGAAAACTGTATCCATGTAAGAAAAATATGGGAAAGCAACAGCATCATGATTAGCATTTCATTGGCATAGGTAACATGGAGACCAATGAAAAACATTCTTATATAATAAAAGGGCATTACAATAATGCACAAGGAGAGACTGATTTGCTTTGACTTATCTGGGAGAGTTTTTAAAGATAGCTCGGAAGCATGAAGCACTGGATTGGCTGACCTGACATAGGAAGACTTGGCAACTTTTCATCTATTGCCTGCTATCCTTTGGGTCAAGTACCTCCCTGAAAAGTAGAGCACTAGAGTGAGCATCATGACAAATTTGAAGCCACTAGACACCAGTACTCAAGGTGTTGCTACTACAACAACACCCTTATGCCAGCTCATGGTGATGGAGCCTTGTTTGGTATTGAAATCCACCAGGATGAATAATGATATCATCCTGTGCCTTGTCACCCCTGGAGAGCAAAAGAAACTAAGAAATAGAGTCTTATAAAATAAATAAATAAATAAAGTGGAACATTGAGGTTCACTAAACAATTGTTACAAATGAAATGTAGCTCTAATCAAGGAATTTTTTTAATATATTTTATTGATTTTTCACAGAGAGGAAGGGAGAGGGATAGAAAGTCAGAAACATCAATGAGAGAGAGACACTGATCAGCCGCCTCCTGCACGCCCCCCCACCGGAGATGTGCCCGCAAGCAAGGTACATGCCCCCAACCGGAATTGAACCTGGGACCTTTCAGTCCACAGGCCGACGCGCTATCCACTGAGCCAAACTGGTCTCAGCCAATCAGGGAATTTTTTGAGGGCTATTTGTCCAAGGTGAGAATATAATAACAATAATCCTAAAGTGTGAGACTACAATGATGAAGGGATCTCCTGCAACCCTCCACCTCCCCATTCTAAATGTATTCAGTTCCTCAAAACATCAGACCTTAAGACTAACCCACCAAGAGAAAGCAGTATTATACTACTATTTTTCAAGCACTGCACTACCCATTTTTCAACCACAATCCGCTGTCCCTCTGAGCCCATGCCTGAACTAGGCCAATGGCAGAGGAGGTAGAGAGAAGTGGATGGAGGAAAGACTGCCAAAGATGGATTGTGTATATGGTCAGGTTGGGGTGAGATAAAAGAATGTTTCAAAGATAATTCCTAAATTTCTGAATGGAATGATGATGATACTTTTATTGAGATAGGAACGCTGGAGGAACACTAGGATTGGAAGAGAAAGACCATGATGGGGAAGAATCAGAAAAGAGAAGCATCCTGAAAACAGAAGAAGGGAAAGAACTGATGGAGGCCAGACCCAGAGAAAAGTGTAAAGAACAACTCAGCATACAGACCGAGGGTTAACCTTAGAAAGAGAAAGGCTGGACACTCTTCCTCTAAAGTAGAAAACACATTGCTCCAGGCTAGGAAATTCCTTCCTTAGAAACAGGGAACCAACATTTACTGATGTTTTTGCATGTACCTAGCATGATGCTTCAGCGCTTTCCCATGTTAGGATGCTGTTAGAAGAGAACAGGCTATCATATGACAGCCTTTATTTTCTTTGTGTGTACAGGACTAGGATGCTGGCTAAGATTATAAAAATAGAGATCAGATTAAAAGAATAATACATTTGGGGGTATGCAGTGAGGAAGGTGAAAGGAAAAGGACTAGGGATTTTCAAAAATGAGGAATGCCAAACAGTATTGAATATTGAGAGCTGGAAATGCATAGGTGAATGTCTTAACTTTTTTTTTAGACAAACTAAAAGCCATGTCAACATAATCCAGGCTCTTATAGCAATCAGAATGGAAAATTGTTTTCTTAATTCTTAAAATGCTTATATTCTTTAAAAGCTAGGCTGAAGAGGAACTGAGAAAATACGTATTTCTGAGCCACTGCTGTAAAGTATGGAGGATTCTTCAAGCCAGGCCCTTCCCAGGTCAATAGGCTATACACCAGTCTGTGATACATTGGTTCAGATACCCGGCTGCATTCCCAGGGAGTTAATCGTGCGAATTAGTAACACTGGCGACAGGATCCCTGCATAACTCCATGCGCTCTCCTCACAGGTGTTATGTGAATCTCTGAGCGGTACAGTACAAAGAAGTACTAGTAAAAGCCAACCTGCTCCAATGGACCGAAAATGTTACATAGTTCGGCAGAAGCAGTTTAATAATCCCTCTTTTAATGCCCAGTGGGACAAGCAAGCTTATTCAATTTAACAAGTATTCACCAGGCCCCCCTTGGTGTGAAGCTCGGTGCTGGGCACCGGGGATACTGTGATGATGACGATGGTGAGGATAGAGGCTCAGCTTCCTGGAGGGCTTCCTCTGCACCAAGCGGTATTCTAAGCTCCCTACATGCATCCATCTCAGGAAGTCCTTCTAACAACCGACTGAGGTGGGGCTAATCCCATAGTACAGAAGCAGAGATTGAGGGGTGCTGGTCACTCTCTCTACTCTCCTGAGGCTCAAGGCAGTGAAGGTCAAGCCTGCAGGGAAAGAAAACTTCTTGCCTCTTCCACTTTCACTATAAAGGTGTGAGCCAGGCAGTAGAGCTCAGAAGTTACCAGGGAAATAAAGTAGTCTTTTTTAGAAAGTCTGGATGTTGAGAAAATAAACCAATCCTTTATTTTCATATCAGACCCTATTAAAACACATAATATCAGATTATCTTGATCATTGTAAAATGTATTTTGAAGGGTTACAAACAGCCTTGTAAAAAAAGTTGCCTTTTGATTGTTGATTGTTTTGGTTAATGGGTAACTGCTGGGACAGCCATATATACAAGACAATCTCTTTTTTAAAAAAAACCTGTAGATGTCTAACAGAAGTGTGAGTGCTTCTACCGAGAACATGGAGTAGATGCGTAAAAAAGCATGTACAAAAACATTCTATTGTGATAGTTCATATTTTATTTGAGTCTCTTCTAATTAAAAAGAATGAAATTATGTCTACTGAGAAACATCCAGAAACATTGTATATTTATGTCCCAAGACAGTCTTAGGTGCTTCTCTACTACCAAGATTTTTAAGAATCATTTCTGTATTGGAACCATTCTTTCACTAAAACATCTACCTATCATTCCATTTAATTGCTAATATTAGATTTCTTTTAAGCCCACCAAAAAAAAACAAAACAAAACAAAAAACATGTCAGCGAATACTCACAGCCCCAAGAGTATATACAAATCTGCTATGCCATCCTTGGAGGAAAGCTTGTAAATGTTTTAAGTGTTAATGCTGAGTTTATTAACATTATTTAAATAGTAATATAACCAGTGCTGATTTGCCACCAGTACCTTGGAAATATTTAAACATTTTTATAACTTGGCTCTGCATTCCAGTTTTATCTCTAAAATTCATGCTTTTAGGCTCAATTTATGCCTGTCAACAAGTAATGATCATAGATGTGAGCTGGCTCATAATCCAGAGGTACTAGGTTACAATGTGTTACCATGGAAACTGTGTTTTATTGCATTTTCTCTTCTTGATTTAAGGCATTTGACAATCATAGCAATTGTTTGCCAGTCTTCCCACATCATAAAAAATTCAAAAACACAAACAAGCAATGGTGGGTAGGGGGAGGAAGAAAAGAACAGAGTGCGTGTATGTGTGTGTGGGGGGACCCTCTACTGTTCTCAGACCTCAGTAGGAACATAAAAAAAGAAAAGACAGGCTTATAGTTAACGTAGACCTTCCGTGAATAGTTTATCTCTCAGAAAGTCCAGGCGTGTTGGAAAATTCAATCAGTGGTTAGTCATGGAATGGACCTGTCTGCCTGTGTTCATTTTGTTTATTGCATCATATATCTTTTATGATCCCTGGGACTTTAGCCTGAAACAGCATTTTCTTTAACAAGAGCCATGTTTCCTTTAACGCTGTTTATTGCATCAGAAACATTACTCTTTGAAATCATGGTACATATTCTATCGAGCAAAGGTCTGCAACCAAATCTTGCATGAATGTGTTTATTCAGGACCTAGAGCTAAAAAAAAAAAAAAAAAAAGGCAGTGCGTCCAATTCATGTAGCAGTAAGCACTTGCCAGTGTTCAGCTGAGGTCATTGCCACATTCCTCACAGTCTTAAGGCGAGTCCAGATTAATCACGTGCACTAAACCTTGGAAGGGAGCATGTGAAAGGGATCTTACGCTCGACATTTCTTACAGGACAGAGAAGGGACTGTAGCAAATGGGCTTACTGGGCGGCAGCTTGTCTTTTACTGCCTGCGGTCCATACAACCACTGTGAGTTTGTAGGCTTCCTTTTTCCTATTTCTGGGAGTTTATAGGTCAAATTTAAGGTCTTTCTGAGCATTCACCAGGAAGACTCATTCAGGAAACTTTTTTAGTATGTGCTAACCACCAGGCACTGGCTGGGATCTGTCCATACAAAATGAATGAGGCCTAGTCCTTCCCCTCCCGCCTCCCCCAAGAAGCACATGGTCCACCCAGGAAGGCCGGGTCCAGATGTGCACAATGTGCATAGAGGCGGGGATGATTAATTGTGATGGGAAATCAGAAAAGACCATACTGTAGTAACTTTACAGGGGAGAGAGGGGAAACAGTCAGCCGGAGGGAACAACCAAGGTCTAGTGAGTGTCCTCAGACTAATCAGTGATTTAGGGGGCCACCCGGGGAGAGCTGAAGGGAGCAGCAGAAGATGAGAACAGTAAGTTGGGGCCAGATTGCAAGTTTCTGAACATATTCGGTTTGTTTGTTTGTTTTTTGTTAATCTTTACCTGAGGATATTTTTTTCATTGCTTTTTTTTTTAGAGAGTGGAAGGGGGGAAAGGGAAAGGAAGAGAGGGTGAGAAGGACACATTGATTGGTTGCCTCTGGCACACGCTCTGACCAGGCCAGGATGGAACCTGCAACCCAGGTACATGCCCTTGACTGGGAATTGAACCTATGACCCTTCTGTGCTCAGGCCGAGACTCTAACCATTGAGCTACACCTCCCAGGGCTATACTTAATTCTAAATGCAATGAGAAGTCTGTGAAAAATTCCAAGTAGGAAAATTTGAGTACTGAGATTTTATTAAAAATCGATTGAAATTTGGGTTGAGGACAGGAAAGAACTAAAATCACTGTCTTCAAAGAGAAGAAAATCATCCAAAAATGTGATAACAGATGAAATTTTACATAGAAAGACTATTTCATGAAACCAGATGTAACAGGAATTGTCTACTGAGTTCCTGAAAGAAGCCAAAGGGTAGATTGTGGAGTAAAGAACCCTGAAATGATTCTGAGGAATCTAGCTGGGTTGAATATGCAGGTGATAATGCAATTCATCAGAGCATCCGAGGTCATGGGAACATTGAAATGTGATTTCTATTAGGACATTGGACAAATATATGGCACAATAGGACCGGATAAAGTCATTTGGTGATTAACGTATACTTGGTTAAGTCATAGGGGAAGATGAGAATTTCTAAGAGCAGAAGGTAGAACAAGAAGGAAAGATGATCCATGGAAGAGTTTCTGAGAAAGAAATTACTTCTCATTTGTATGATAGTTTTTACAATTGAGAAACAGTAGTAGAGGCTTAATGAATTTTATGATTTTCTCCACCTAAATGAGAAGTAAACTTGGTATATAAAATAATACTTTCTAGAAGAGAGAGTTTTAAGTGTAATTATTAGATTAAAAATATTTTACCACTGGTTGCTTATATATACATAATTTCATCTGTATTTAAGATGCTAGTGAGTTTAGATTTAGAGAGTAATGTTTCATGTAAGAGGCTAACATTATTTTGAACCATTGCAGCTTTAAATGTTCATAATATGCATATTTAAATATTGTATGTGACAGATTTACATACATCCCATGTCACCATCATACACTTGCACTAGATTTATTTATTTAAAAAATACATTTTATATTCCCATAAAAAAGAGAAATTAAATCATAAAAACAAAGTTGGTGTTTATAGTCTAACTTGTACTCCTACAAAACAAACACACACAAAAATCAGAGTTCACGGCTGTTTTTCAGTGTTGAGTATAGAGAAAAGGCTCAGTGAAGAGCTTAGTCTTTGCTAATGAAACCTTGCATTTCACAGACTAAATTTTCTTAACAACTTACTTATAACAAATGCAAGATACAAAACTGATACTTTCTATAAAGCAGAAGGTTGAAATTGTATCATTTCTGTTTGACCTCTCCTGCATTAATACTGAAAACGTAAGAACTGCTTATCGTCCAGTAGCAAATCCACACTTTATGAGTGGATCTGAAATGATGACACAGTGCTTGCATTCAGGGAATTAATTGTCTTGGTGATAAATCTCAGGGTGCTTTTGTGACTGGTGCTCTGTACTACTCCAGAGGGAACATTCACACACAGGCTACAATGTAGCCCTGGAACAACCCCAGCCAGCCAGTTGGTATCCTCATCTCCCTGCTCAGTGATTAGCTCAGAGATTGGCATGTGACCCAAGCTAAGAGGATTAGAGGTGAGGACTTGTTCCTTGCAACTTCTAGGATGTTTGCTGGAACTTCTCTCTTCCTGAGAGTAACCAAAAGGAGTCCATCTTCCTCCTAGATTATGGGATGTGAGGCAGAGGAGGTCAGAAGTTGCCTCAGGGGTTTGACACTAGGAGCTATCTGCTTGGCATTAGTTAGTTCCAACATGTGGAGCATGTGAGGAGGTGGACAGAGCAGGGGCAGGAAGCCCCAGGACCTTAGGGACACCATAGGAGCAGTGGAGCGAGCCCCTCACAAGGCCAGGACTTAACTCACTGGCATTAACCCATAAATTCCCTTTTGTGTTGTTGTTGTAGTTTGTTTACGTCAGATTGAATGCGATTTGTGAGGAACATTTATTTATGTTTTTATTAGAGTATAGTTGGCATACAATATTACATTAGTTTCAAGTGTGCAACTTAGTTATTCGACACTTATACAGTTTATGATGTGATCACTACCACAAGTTTAGAGGCAACCAGCTATCACCATACAAATGTTTTGCTATTATGATATTGTTGATTATTGAGTGGGATTTCTTGTCACAATTGCAAGAATCCTGATACAGTAACCAACACTAACATGTCCCTTAGATGTAGCTTTGATGCCCAGTCAGGAATCTACTGGTCATGCTTTTTAGATGTGTGTTCCAGCTGAGGATCAGGGAGAGAATGGAGAAGCTCAGCTTCTCTGAGCATTTGACCTCTAAGTGCAGAGGGGAGCCAGCTGCTTCCCAATCCATCAGTTCTCATTCAACCTGAGTAGAGATGGTGACAAAAAGAATGGATATTAAAAGGAAGTGTTTGACATTCAAATCTAACCTCCCAAGGGACTCAACACTATCCTCCTAGATTTGGAGGTCTTTTTGTTTTTTATATCCTCAGTGACATATAGAAAGGTGCTTAGCATTTTTGCAGTGCTTGATAAAGTTTTGCTTTAAATGTGTTTTTATTGTGGTCAAACACACATAGCCTAAATTTACCATTTTAGCCATTCTAAGTGTCCTGTTTAGTGGCATTAAGTATATTCACAATGTTGTATGACCATCACCACTGTCCATGTCCATAGCTTTTCACCATCCCAAGCAGAAGCTCTGTACCTATTTAATAATAACACCCCTCTTCTCCCTATAGCCCCGGTAACCTCTATTCTACTTCCTGGCTATAGAATTTGCCTATTCTAGGAACTTCATATAAGTGGCATCACACAATATTTGTCCTTTTGTGCCTTATTTCATTTAGCATAATATTTTCAAGGTTTACACATGTGATAGCATAAAGGTTTGCTTTTAAATGTATTCTTCTCTTTTATACCCCTAAGAGTGTATACTTTCTGCTATTCAAAAAATAACATAAATATTGGATCAATTTTTAAAAAATTGAGAACATACTCAGGAATTGACACTTATTTAGGACCCATAATGTAGTACTCACAAGCCTAACAGTAATGTTGCTTTCAAAGCACCAGAGTTGCAACATCCCATGGCATTGTACGTATGATATCCGTTTTCTCTGACATAAAGCCCATGCTTTTCCCATTTTTTTGTTTTTTTCCCTCCACATTGAAATGTTCCAGATCTCCAAATAAGAGTAGGTTTAACCATAAGCCTATTCTGAATTTTTGAATAGCTTTAAATTTTCCAGAACAATAGATGTATCTTTCTAATTATGATTTATCTGTGATGATGTAAAAACTAGGTCACTGTAGCTGGGGTTCACTTACATCTTTGGCTTGGGGCTCCGCCCCCAGAAACCTGCTGAGTGACAGATAATCTTACCTGGAGACTCAGCTTTCTGTGTCCATGCCAGAGGTCACCACACACCTACACACACATACACAGATTGCTATTTGTCTCAGTGCCTGCCGTGCTTTGAACACACTACATGCCCAATAGATTTTCCCTTTACACATGGTTTCTCAGGAAAGGATCTAGGCTCAGACCTGAGAGCTTATGGATAGCCATGACCATACTTCAGCAGCATACAGAACCAGTGCCCATCTCAGGGAGAGGTGGAATTTGCCCCTGCCTCTCCTGCCCTCTATAATCCCTTCATATTCCCTTTTCTTATCCCTTTACAAACAATTAAATGCCAAATGACTTGTGATTTTTCCGGCTGCTTATCATTATAGCAGAGCTCACCATTCTTCCTGCCTCTCTGTGCTACCCTCTGGCCACCCTGGAGGAATCTTGCCCAGCAGCCCGAGAGCAGAAAGACTAGGCCCACATCCCAGCTCAAATCCTATGTGATTGTCTGGAGGCTTCTAAAGAGCGAAGGAAAAATTCTTCTGGCAAAGATATTTTGTTTTCTAGAGGCAGAAAAAAGTGGGTCAGAGGTTTACTGTATAAGACATTGCTCAATTTAACAAGCAAACCTCATTGCCACATATGTAGTTATGAGAACCATTTCCCTAAGTTTGGATCATCACTAAATGTGCAATCATGCATTGCATTCTTCACGCACATATAATTGAACCTTGTCCGTGGCTCCTGTGGGACACTTCAGGGAAGCAGTGTCTGTACTGGCCAGCGAACAGGCAGTGCTGTTAGCAACCCTGGATTGGAATCCCACTCCAACACTTGACTTCTTCTGAAATTGTGAGCAACTCTCTGAACCTCCCTCCAGCATTTATGTATTTATCACCCTGTGACAAAGCAGCCCCATATTTAGTCGAATTGAAACAATAACAATCTTTTGGGTATGGTTCAAAAGTTTGCACTGGGCTCTGCTGGGCAGTTTTCTGGTCTCCCCTGAGTTAACCATGCAAAGAAGGTCATCCAGTGGCTCAAATGGGGTGGTCTGGCCTAAGGTAGTATCACTCACATGTCTGTCTGGGGTACCTTTGTTTGCCTCCTGTTACCATCCCAGCAGGCTAGCTTGGGCTTGTTCACACAATAGTCTGGAGTTGCAACCACTGCCAAAGAAAGCAAACCCATGTGCAAGGACTTTTGAAACCTCTCTCACACTTGTGATGTCCCATTGATCAAAGCAAGTCTAATGGGTTCAAAAGGTGGAGGAATAAATTCTATCTCTGGCTGTAAGAAAAGGCAAAGTCACTTGGCAAAAAACAAACAAACAAACAAACAAAACCAAAAACCCCACAAACACACTGGTGTGGGAATAGGAACATTATTGCAGCCATCTTGAAAAGAAACTCCCTTATTTCTCAATGAAGGAGAGACAGTAAGATGTGGACATAACATTACTGTGAAAAGTAAACTTATTCCTCTTTGTTAGCTGGGATAGTAGGGCATAGAAATGGGAAGAGTGTGGGATAAGATGGTTTCAAATCTTATTATTGGGAGTGGGGGAACTTGGAATGCTTGACTGAGACATTGGTTGATGTTTATCTTAGTCAGCAATAAGAACTTACTGACACATCGTGTACCAGTTGAACAACATGATCAGAATTTGTTTAAGCTATGATCACTATCCAGAGTTATCTGCTTCATTTGTTTATTTATTTTTTGTTCATGATCTGTTTTTTATTTACCTACTAGACTATAAGTAACATGAGGCAGAATAAGGACTTTGTCCAGTTTTCTACTCTGTCCTCAGCACATACAGCTTTGTCTGGCTCAAGAAAGTCTTGCTGCATGATGAAATGGAATTCAATCACTTCCAGCTTCCTCTTATAATATGACTTACAAACTTTTCAGCGCACTCACCCATATCTAGATGCATGATATCCTCTTGCCCTAGGTGTCCTCCAGCACAACACAGTCCCCTTGGTATAGTCAATCACAGTTAGAGGAGAGAGGTATCTCTTGATTTGGTTACTGCACTTTTATTAATGCAAGATTGAATTTCTTGGCTCATATGGAACTTGTAGGTAACAAAAATTCCTAGGATTTTTCTCCCACCAACTACTATTAATCTAAATCTTAGTCTTATCACAAAATTGTCACGAAAAATAATTTTTAAATACTACGAATAAGTGCTGTCCTTGTTCAATTTGATCTTTATTTCTGGCTCAGCATTCTAATTTGCCAAGATTTTTCTGAATTCACATTATGCCATTAATAATACTTGCTTGCCTTCTGAGTTTTGTACCAAATTTTTATTTGGCAATTACACTTCCTCTGTCTTCAGCAAAGTAGATGGCAGAATGTTGGCAGCATTAATATAAAGACCTGCCACTACTATATCACTAGAAATCTCCCTCTGAGTTTAACCAGCCATATACCCACTCAACTCCCCTATTCTCCAGTTTTCATATTTCTACCCTTTCTCAGCATTTTGTTGGCCATTTGTCATCTGTCTTGCTGAAGTTAAGATGTCAAATGTTTATAGCATTCCATTTTATACCTACCTAATTAACCAATCCCATTTTGAAAATAGTTGGTCATGCTTTATTTCCTCTTCTTGTTCACTGATCTATAGCTGCACCTACACCTGTATCCATCTTTTTTTTATCTTACCTCTAAAGAGAGGCATACCTCGAAAAAGAGGATGTTTTCAGGAGGAAATAGCCCTAATTCAGTCTATGTTCCACCTCTCTATTAGGACTCCTATCATCTCAAATTTTCTTGCATTTCCTCTCTTCTGTAATATGTCTTCCTTCTCCATTAGATTGTAGCCATTACCACTGCACTATTGGTTCTAATACCTGATTTTGTGTCAAAATCACCAAAAGGGGTCATTAAAACACAGATTGCTGCATTTCACCCTCAGAATTACTTATTCAACAGATCTGAGGTAGTAGCCAATACTTAGCATTTCTAACAAGTTCCTATCTAATGCTGAACCTGCTGGTCTGAAGACCACATTTTGAGAACTGCCAACCTACTACTATATCCCATTTCATTTAAAACAATAACACTCCCCTGATTTAATAAATACCTCCAAAATTGGTGCTCCAGTTCTCTATTCCTCTTCATAGATAAACTTCCTCAGAATATTATCTAATTTCACAATATCCATTTTCTCACCTTGTGTTTACTTGACACCATAGGAACATTTTTTAGCACGTTCACCAATGATTTTCTTGTTGCCAAACCCTAAGGTCATTTGTCTGACCTACTCTATTCTATCTCTATGCTACATTAAGAATGGGTTTTTATGGCCTCAACACACAGTTTCACATGTAAAAGTTTAGGCCCCTTGGTCTCTAAACTTATAGCTCTGACCACATGGCTCTTCTGCCTATTTCCCTGACATCTTTCATGACTCCTAACTTACAGATTTTAAAAAATGAAAACTGAAGAAAAAAATAATGGTTTTTAAAAATTATTTTCTTCTTCTAATAGTTTCTCAGGTACCATGTTCTTTTATGCGTGGCCTCCTAATTCACTGATTGCCTCTTAATCTCTTTTGCTGCCTCCCCCTACTTTACCCAAAGTCTAAATGCTGGAGTGCTTAAGGGCTTAGTTGTAGACTTTCTTCTTTATCTCATTCTCTCCCTAGGTGATCTTACCCAGTGCCATGGTTTTAGATATATATGCAAGTGGAGATCCAACATACACATCAAATGTCTCTCAGTCACCTCAAAGTTAAATCTCTATCATTTTAAACCTAGTCCTCTCCCAATTATCCCTCTAGTAGATATAATTATAACCTCCCAAAGATGTTTACTTACTAATTACTAGAACATGTGAATGTTACCTTTTGTGGCAAAAGAATCTTTGCAGATGTGATTAAGATTAAGGACTTTGAAATGGGAAGATTATCCTAGATTTTCTGAGTGGGCCCAATTCAATTCTTAAAAGCAGAGAAACTTTCCCGACTATGGACAGTGGCAGATGTGATGATAGGAGGAAGCTCAGAGAGATAAGATGCAAAAGACATGTTATGAGATAAGCCAAAAAATGTGGATAGTCTTTAGAAGCTGGAAATAGCAAGTAGACAGACTCTTCTCTAGAGCTTCTACAACTGGACACAGTGCTGCTGACACAGGATTTTATCTAGCCCAGTATGATTCATATTGCACTTTGACCTGTAGAAACATAACATAGTAAATTTGTGTTGTTTTAAGCTGCTAAATTTGTGGTAATTTGTTACAACGGTAATAGTTAATGCTCGTCTCTGGAAATGGCACCAACATTGCCCAGGCCAAATCCTTACGTGTCATTCTTGATGCCTACCCAACCCAACCCAACAACAGGTCCTGACAGTTCTATATCCAAATAGATTTTGAATGTCTATCTCCTCTGCCAATACTCTTAGGCCATCATCATCTTGTATCTAGACTTTTGCAATCCCCTGCTACTTCATCAGTTTGTTTTTATATTGGCTCCCCTCTAACAGATTCTTCATTTGTCAATCAATGATCTTTTGAAAAAAATGTACATCACTTCTCTGCTTAACACTCTTCAATGTCTTTCTATCACAATTAGAATAAAAACCCAAATTTCTGCATGTGGCCTACAAGGTCTTCCATGACTTGGCTCCTGCTTATCTCACTGACTTTATCATTTCCATTTATTCTAACTCCTTTCGGTTTCCATATTGGACTGATTTCTGTAACACAACAAACTCATGACCAAGAAAATAAACAAATAAAAAAGATAACTCTAGATAGTGATCATGGTCCAAACAAATTCCAATCATGTCATTCAACTAGTACACGATTTGTCAGTAAGTTCCTGTTGCTGACTAAGATAAATACCAACCAATGTCTCAGTTGAGCATTCCAACCTCCCCTATAATAATCCATCTTATCTCACACTCTTCCCATTTCTATGCCCTACTGTCCCAGCTAACAAAGAGGAGGGAATAAGTTTACTTTTCACAATAATGTTATGTCCACATTTTACTGTCTCCCCTTCATTGAGAAATAAGGGAGTTTCTTTTCAAGATGGCTGCAATAATGCTCCTATTCCCACACCAGTCTGTTTCTTTGTTGTTGTTTTTTTGCCAAGTGACTTTACCTTTTCTTCCAGCCAGAGATAGAATTTATTCCTCCATTAGACTTGCTTTGACCAATGGGACATCACAAGTGTGAGCAGAGGTTTCAAAAGTCCTTGCACATGGGTTTGCTTTCTTTGGCAGTGGTTGCAACTCCAGGCCATTGTGTGAACAAGCCCAAGCTAGCCTGCTGGAATGGTAACAGAGAGGCAAACAAAGGTGCCCCAGACAGACATGTGAGTGATATTACCTTAGGCCAGGCCACCCCATTTGAGCCACTGGATGACCTTCTTTGCAGGGTTAACTCAGGAGAGACCAGAAAACTGCCCAGCAGAGCCCAGTGCAAACTTTTGAACCATACCCAAAAGATTGTTATTGTTTCAATTCGACTAAATATGGGGCTGCTTTGTCACAGGGTGATAAATACATAAATGCTGGAGGGAGGTTCAGAGAGTTGCTCACAATCTCAGAAGTCAAGTATTGGAGTAGGATTTTAACCCAGGGTTGCTAACAGCACTGCCTGCCAGTACAGACACTGCTTCCCTGAAGTGTCCCACAGAAGCTATGGACAAGGTTAATCTTCCCATGTATGACTTTATTTTTCAAGTCTGAAATTCTGCTTGAGTACCCCCACCACTGACTTAGTCATCCTTTGTCAGTAACTGGTTCTATAATTATTGACTTTGCTCTGTTTGTTTTCTTCATCCTCTCCCACCCCCCAGCTAGAAGGCAAGCCTCATGACTCTTGCCCCACTGATTCAGCATTATATCCCTGGCACTATTTCACTGCCTGACACACAGTCAATGGTAAACAGATACTCCTCAAAGTCATAAATGAATGAGCTGAGTGAACGGAGTGGATGATGCGATCACAGTTTTCTTCATTGAGGTAAAATGCACAAAACATAAAATTAACAATTGCAAAGTGAATAATTCAATAGTGTTTAGTATATTCACAATGTTGTTTACCACTATTTAATTCCACAATATTTTCACCACTCCAAAATAAAACCCTTTACCCATTAAACAGTTACATTCCATTCTCTATTCCCCCCAGCCATCCCCCTCCCCCACCACAGCTCCTGACAATCACCAACCACCAATTTGCTTTCTATTTCTGTAGATTTACTTATTTCCTATATTTCATGTCAATGAAGTCATAGAATACTAGGCAAACTTTTGTATCTGACTTCTTCGCTTAGTATCATATTTTTTGAGGTTCATCCATATAATAATAGGTATCATTATTTTGTTCCTTATTATAGCTGAGTAATATTCCATTGAGTGTGAGTGTAGGGGGGTAGCAATTTGTTTATCCATTCAACTGTTGATAGACATTTAGGTTGTTATCACTTTTTGCCTATTGTGAATAGTGCTATTATTAACAAGGGAGCACATTTATTTTTAACTTGTCATAATCCCATTTTTGCACTTGGGATTTAGGCAGTGATTTCTAGAGCATAAGCCTTATTTCACTCTTACTTGTTTCTGATTTTCTACATCTCTCATGCCCCAGGATTTCTTGGAGTCATTGAGAGTAGCTTTATGATCATAACTGCTTAATTATCATAGAACTCATAATCAAATTGTTTACTCTGTAGATTCATACAGTAGGCTCCAAACTTAATAGGGCTGGTAGGTGGAAATAAATTAAGGAGAAGAGTGGTAGGTGTAATTAAAATTATGATTTAAAAAAAAACATACATATTACAAGATAATCAATGTGCTCATCCAGTGATAAACTCGGTTTTCCCTCCGAAGTGTTAGTAGCTGCCAGTATTTTCTGAATTAAGCACTTGGAACCCCTGGGTGGTATGTTCAATGCCATCTCCAGTGTTAGGAAATTTTAATCTGCAATTAGATATATATTAAGCCATTAAAATATCATTGCATTTTAATGATTTGAATCTATGAAAATATGTAAATTAGTAATGGCTTATTAAACTTTACAGTTTCGGGTTATTGTACAAAAAAGATCTGTACATATAAAGTGTTAGGGGGGAAAGCCTTTTGTGTATTTTATGACATGATTCTTCAGTGAGGGTGACAACAATGAAAATGTTCATGCAATTAATTTTTAAAAATAAATGTTAGCTATTATGAATAGAAACTATTTCCTTGAAAGCTGAGTGCAAATAGTTGTTTAGGTCTCAGCACTTTAGCTCAATTCCTGGCACTCTATTTTGTGCTTTGGAAAGCTCTACTCAATTCAAAACATAAATTTGGAAAAGGCTTCCTCCCTGGAACCCCCTGAAAGCTGTAGTTATGGTGGTTACTTAAATATTATTTCCATAGCTACGCTGGCTTCTAGCCACGGCTGAAATGCATATCAACAAGCCTGGTGTGAACATGGGAAGGGAGGGGAGAGGAGAGGAGGCAGAGGACACTAATTTTCCTTCTTCCGAGTGGGAGGTATAATGTCTTTATAAAGTAATAATTAAAAGAAAAACAATTACAGGAACCTTATCAGGACCATGCAGCTGTACTTCCTCCTTTTGCATTAGCAGTGTTTCGAAGGTTATGACAAACCATGAAAATGGCATCTTTAGAGGAATTTTATTCCTTTTCCTATGATTTGATTGAAACAGACAGCTACATTTTGTGTATGTATAATTAGGCAGGAAAATAGGCTTTGAAGGCAGGTTTCCATTTAGTATGTGAGTCACATGCACAACAGCCTTTCATTCAACAGCCAAAGACTGATCTTTTTAATGCCTCAACTCGCTCAACATGTTTTCTGAATGCTACATCTTGCACTGAGGGGGAAAAGGGAAAGGAAAAAAAATCAGCTTTGGCCCGTATTTCTTTCTTTTTTTCATCTTCCTTCCAAAGGAAAAACAATCTGAAAAGCCAATCTAGGAAGTCTTTGGTGATTTAACCTTATGACAAACTGATTTTTATCGTCCTTTTTCCAGATAGTGCTCGGGGCACCAGCGACCGCTGCACCAGCCCTTGGCGTATCTAATCCCTCTCATAAAAGGCCATTGTGGCAGTAAAACTGAGACCAATGGCTTTTTCATTCTCCACCTCTCAGCTCTCCAAAGTAATGGCACTGGGTCTCCTCCTCGTTTTTTTTTTTTTTTTCTTTTCAGATGCATAGTTCCCCCCTTTAACAAGGTTTCTTAAAAAGGGAGGGGAGGTCCAGGGGGGAGAAGAAACACAATCCCATTTTCTTAGTGCTTGCTGTGCCCATATGTGGCACTAAGTGCTTTTCTTTTTTCTGAACCTAAATTAGGAAGAGCATTTGAGATGCAGCCCATTTTATGAAAGAGATTTTCCTCAGAGATTTTGAGCACAATGAGAAAAACCCGGGGTGTACTTTTTATTCTCGTAACAGAAATCAGGCCCATCAATGGTGCATCATCGGGCCTTATCTGATGAAAAAGCAGTCGCCTATTAATCTCTATCCTTTCATCTCACTCTATACCATTTGCTATCTCCCGCCCCATTCTGGCAAACCCTGAGATGGAGAGAAATAATATGCAGCTACTTGGCTATTTTATGCAAGTGATAGTTTGTGTTTGTAGAGTGCCTTTCATCTGAAGACCTCAAAGGGCTTGACGAACATTATCAAGTCGCTAGGGCCCAGCTCCCAACATAAAGGGCACAGGACAGCCATAGTCATGTAAATCTCAGTGTCTAGAGTGACTGGTACCCTGTAAGCACCAGAGATGAACTAGGATCTCATTTTTGATGTGAAATTCAATGCCCATGCAGGAATTTCAATTTCCAGTTCAGGCCCCATCACAAGATAAACCACTCGGTATTCAATTTGCCTCCTGAGATGTCCCCCTGGGGAGCTTGCTCCCCGAGACGAAGGGCTTCACATGACAGGCAGGTGTATATATTTCTCCAATTGGCCTAATCTAATCAAGCGGGACATGATTTATATGTGCAAAATGTTGCCATGCTAAATAATTTAAAATGAAACGCCTTTCTGAGTTGTGCTACAAATAGATGTCAACCACCATGTGATGGTGCCCGTATCCCATAGAGAGTTCAGACAGACAAGAGGGAAAATACATTCCTTGTTCTGGATCTGAGGGGAAGCTCTGGAGACAGCTCTCTAACCCAAACTGAACTGGGCCCTAACGGAATGAAATCTTTCAAGGTGGACTGTCCTTGCTGTTTCTGTTGTTAGGTGTAGAAGGAGTAGCTTCCATTGAGGACTGTGGCAATGATCAGGATTTCTATGTAAATCTAAATAAAGAGACTTCACTTGTAAGAGATGTGTGTGAATAGGCAAGCCCCTGAACCCCCGACCAAAAAAAAAAAATCTGCTTCACTTCCTAGCAGTCCCATCATTTTGCTGACTTTTTATAGTCCTCTTCACATTTCTCCCTCATTTCTACCTTATACTCTCCCTAGTTCCAATCTCTTTCCCCCAACCTGTGGAGTTTCAAAAAAAAATTTTCCCCCACGAAAACAATAACTTGAGCAAGTTTTTCATTGCAGTGCATCTCAAGTAAGAGATACAGCTTGCATTCATCATGTCCATTCTAACCTTATAGATACAACAGGGCGTCAGTTTGTAAAAATAAGATGTCCACATCTCCATAGCACTATGCTTCTGAACGTCAGCGATGGTTTGCATTGACAGTGTCCTCCCTTATTCTGTGGGTTTGCTTTCCAGTTTCAGTGACCCTCGGTCTGAGAATACTGCATGGAATATTCCAGAAATAAACAATTCATATGATTTTACATATTGCATGCTGTTCTAAGTAGCATGATGAAATCTCACATGTCTCATGCTGTCCCAGCCCATGATGTGAATTATTCCTTTCTCCAGGTACCAGGCTGTGCTCACTCCCCGCCCACTAGGCACTCAGTAGGCATCTTATTCAGACTGACTGTGGTGGTATCACTGCTTGTGTTCAAGCTGCGGCACAGTGCCCATGCATTCACCTCGCTTCATCTCATCACCTAGGCACCTTATCATCTCACATTAGCACAAGAAGAAGAGTGAATACAGCACAATATGAGATTTTGAAAGAAACTATACCACATAACTGTTATTAAGGTATATTGTTATAATTGTCCTATTTTATCATGAATTATTTGTTTATCTCTTACTGTCCCTAATTTATAAATTAAATTTTATCATAGGTATATATGTATGAGGGGGTACATGGTATATATGGGGTTCAGAACTATTTGCAATTTCAGGATTCCACTGGGGGCTCTCAGAACGTATCCCTCATGGATAAGTGGGGACTACTGTATGTGATAAAGTATAACAGGCATGATTTCCCATTTGGAACTTCTTGGCTTATGGAAATAAAATGGCAACATTATGAAAATGACTTCAGCCAATATTGGGAGTTTCTTGATAACTTCAGAATGCCAATTTACTAGTATGTTATCAACTTAGCCTAATTTTATCAATGGATACGATAAAACAAAGAAAATTTATGTCCTATGCCTTTATGTATAAGCTAACCAGAATACAGCTATCAGTTATTCCATCGATCTTTAACAGCTGACTAGGATCTCAGTGTATGCTACCAGGAAAGAGACTGTGGCCAGTGGCCAAGGGAATAAAATATGTCCTCCTCCCATGAGTCCCTTGGTCACACAGAACCAAGACAGGATTTCTCTGGGCCTGGCTCTCTTTCAAAGGACAGTGCTTAATTATTATTCCCTTTAATATAAGCACATTTTTGGTGCTTATTTTAAACAAAATTCAGAGGAATATTCTACATTTAGGAAGGGAGATTTTTATTGATTTTTAATGAAGGCATGGGGGCAGTCAGAGTGTTAAATTCCTCCTGTCCCCATCATGTTCCCTCACATCTTCCTCTTCTATTTTCTTCAAAGCATTTCTTATTATCTGAGATTATCACATTTACTTACCTGTTTACTTACTTATTTTTCAACTTCACTAGAATATAAACTCCATGACAGCAGGGTCTTTGGTGCATATAACAAATACACTTTGGGTTCCTATAACAGAGCTTGGCATGTAATGGGTATTTGCTGAAGGAATTAATGAATGAATATTGATAATATGGTTAATGTCCAGAAATAGCTTCTTCTAAACAGATATATTAACATTTGATAGTTTTTTTATCCTATCTATAATAATAAAAGTATAATATGCAAATCAAGCAAACGGCTGAACAGCAGAACAACCATCCAGATGACCTTCCGGACAAAGCCGGGGCTGCAAGGGCTGAGCTCCTTGCACGAATTTCATGCATTGGTCCTGCAGTAATTCTATATTTAAGTAATATAGAAATGACCTGATTATTTTGATTATTGTTTCTTATAAATATCAATCCATTAGAATCATACCTGGAGAAAGGGATGATTCACATCACAGGTGGAGACATTGTAAGCTAATGTCCATTGATTCTCTATATCCACTTTATCACTAAAGATGAAAAAAATCACATGCTTGTAAATGACATCAAATCAGTGCAAAATGCTAATGTGAAGTTAGAATTCTGAAACAAAGTTTAGTGTAGATTCCAGGTAGTTTACAGTGGTCAAATTTATTGATGTGTGTGTGTGTGTGTGTGTGTGTGTGTGCGTGTGTGTGCAAGTCACACACTATGACCCTACCAACTAGTTTGTGAATCAAGGACTGGTGATGTACTTATTCTTACTGTTCCTCTCTTCTTTTGACATCATGGATCTCAGTAATTGAGCATGTGGTCTTTGGACTATGCAGGCCAACCTCCAACTCTCCCATTATGCCTCCTCCATTACCTCTTCCCCCAATGGGATAATTGTTCCAATTTTAATTGTGTGTGTGTGTATATATATGTGTGTAAGAAAAAAATTTTGAAGAGAGTTATGTAAACCACCTAACATCATGCCCGGCACAAAATACTCAATAGAAGTTAGTTTTAATGTATTGGTAGCAGTAGTAGTGGCAGTGGTAGAATTATTATATTATTGCTTATTTCCAAGCATATTTTGGTTAGCCGGTCTTTTTAAAAAATATGTATTTTTATTGATTTCAGAGAGGAAGGGAGACAAAGAGAGAGAGAGAGAGAGAGAGAGAGAGAGAGAGAGAGAGAGAGAGAGAGATATCAATGATGAGAGAGAATCATTGACTGGCTGTCTCCTGCACACCCACAGCCCAGGCATGTGCCCTCACTGGGAAACAAACCATGACCTCCTGGTTCAAAGGTTTATGCTTAATGACTGAGTTATGCCAACACACCTGGTTAGCCAGTCTTAATAGCGATTTTCAACCTTTTTCACCTCATGGCACACATAAACTAATTAGTAACATTCTGTCACACACAAAAAAGTACATATTTTACCAATCTGACCAAAAAAAAAAAGTAGGTATAATCTGATTCATTCACACTAAACAGTTATTGTTGTGCTGGCTGTTGTTAATTTTTTATTTGACAATCTAAGGGAAAGGGTGTCAGTGTCCCTGTTTAGTTAGGTATTGCATGTTTTAAACATTCTTTTGGCACACCGGTTGAAAGTTGCTGCTCCAGAATCTACTTTTATGTCTTCATTATCTGTGTCTCAAGGTCTTGCTTCAGACAGCCTGTTCTTTCCTTTAGAATTTGTCTTGCTCACTTTTGCTCTTTTAATAGAATCAATTATTCAATAAATGTACCTTTACTCATGGATGTCCATGAAGTTCATTTAGTCTTATAGCATTGTCATTCCAGCATTATCCATTTTACCCATCTCTGGAATGCCAGGCTCATTTTTTTAATTTTAAATCTTTATTTTTAAAAGTATTACATAGTCCCCCTTTACCCCCCCCATTGACCCCTTCTAGCCTGCCCTGTCCCCTGCCCCAGGCCTTTACCACCCTATTGTCTGTGTGTCCATGGGTTATGCATACATGCATACAAGTTCTTTGGTTGATCACTTCCCACCAATCTACCCTTCCCTGCTTTCCCTCTGAGATTCCACAATCTGTTTTATGCTTCTTTCTCTGGATTTATTTTGTTCATGAGATGGAATGCAGATTCAGAATCCAGTTACCACCTTCAGCCAGTCTCTCACTTTAGACTCAGAGTGGTTTTAAGAATAGCTTTGAGTAATCTTGCCACTATCTCATGTGTGGTCTTGGACAAAACACATGCAAGCTGAGTTTCCATGTTTTCAGCTGCAAAATTAAGGGAGTGGAATTATAGTAGTCTATGAGTTCATTTTCATCTAAAAATATTTGATTCTAATTATATCATATTTTCTTTACTCCCATATCTGTGCAGGTAAAATTTTCAAAGAATTTTTTTCTGTAACAAAATGTTCAACCTCACTTTATCAAATGTTAAAATAACTGGTCTAAATTCCTTATTTCCTAGTATGTCTTTATCTCAACATCTCTAGAGCTATCAGTTTTCAATATATCAGTTTCTTAGTTTCATATGTTTAGAACTCTTTTGACTCTATCAATTCATACTGGAAATACAATTTTAGTGTATAATACTAGCAATTTTATTATATCTTAAAATCCATGACACTTAAGATGGGATATCATCCAACTATAGGTATATTTGATAGTTTCACTAGTCAAGTTACAAAATGAAAATGCATTGCATTTACAGATGGTTTTATGTTTTAAAAGTACACATTAACTCCAATGACCCTCACAAGAAACTAATGAGGTAAGTAGAGCAAGCCTTATTGTCCCAGTTTATAACAAAGAAAAATTAGGGCACAGCAGAACACTTAAGTGGCTTGCCCTAGGCACCACAGTTGATTAGTGACATCTAGGACAAGAACTCAGGATTCTAACTCAGATTCTTTCCATGGTGTCTGCCCCCATTCTCAGCCAGCTTGCTCATTCCACTAGGTCCACGTGCAGAGCTCCAAATCTTACACAGGTGTAAGAGACCTTTCTTACCCAGCAGCCATATTGCTTTGCTTGGGCAAAATTAGATAAGGAATTATTACAAAAAAATAGAAAAGCATACACATACACACACACACACACACACACACGTGTGTGTGTGTGTGTAATGTATATATAGTCCCTCCAAAATGTATATACATACTTTGAATAATTATAAAGGCAGTGTTTATTAAAATACATTTCATTTTCAAAATTGAGCTACCAGCTATTAAAGTGTATATACATTTTGGGGAGCACCCTATAGTCACAGCTTAAACCCTATAAAAGAAACATAAGTACCATTTTCCCAATTGAAGTCTTGAAAGACAGGTACATTTAAGAAGGCACCAGAGAAAAAATACATGAAAACCTGTGTAACACTAGGTCATGTAGTACACAGTGCAAAGAAATAATGAAATCAGAGATGTAAAAATTATTTGAGCTAGAAACTATGGTGGGTTTGGGTTTGGGTTTACTTTTTAACCTTGGAAGAAATATCTGATTTGGATTGTGGAAACCAGTGAAAGGAATAGTGAATTACAGGTAGTCATATCATGCTGATTTTAGTAAGACACCATTAAAAAAGGGGGGGATGGAAGAAGGAGCTTTAGACACATATAGACCTGGGTTAAAATTCAAGTTTGGTAACATTCTATCCTCAATAATAGAAATTATTAGTCAAATGCTTATTTTGTCCCAGGTTCTGTGTTATATGTATTATTTCATTTAATCCTCTAAGCAACCTTGTACTGAGAAAACACCTGGCACATAGTAAGAGATCAATAAGTGTTTGTTAAATTATTTAATAGTGGAGCATGGTCTTCCATTTTATTTATAAGGAAACAAAGCCTCATCAAAGTTATTTTACTTGCACAAGGCCACCCAGCTAATAAAAAATAAAACTGGGACTTGAACAAAATCTGTTGAATTTAAAAAATGGGGATAATATTTTTCCAGGTTGGCCATGAGTGAAATGAAAAAAATTAAGTGCTTAAATAAGTATTAGGATAAATATCTCACAGAAGTAAACTGATAGGGGCTGAATAAGAACAATAAGGACAGCAGTAGCAAAACTGTTTTTGGATTTTCAACAGTTTAAGGCAATGTGTTCAAAGTCGATAGAACTTCAAATGACCCATGTAAAGCAAATATTTGATGAGATGTTTGTTTTCATGCTCAGCCATGGCTGTTACTTAGTTGTTGTTTTTTTTCTTGGGTTTTTTTTTTTTTCGGTCTACTAAATTTAATCCTAAGCATAAGAGAAAAAACGTCTCCTGGAATTGTCCCCACTTTTCATATTTAATAGTGGTTTAAGAATATTTCCCACAGTGATATAAAATGACATTTGATGCTTCCAATTCATACAATACCTTAATGACTCTCTGAGGTGTTGAAATAAAACATAAGCTTTTTGTAAACAACTTAAATATCCAGTGCCAGTCTGTTCAGGCTGCTATAACAAAATATATGCACTGGGTAGCTTATAAACAAGAGACATTTATTTCCCACAGTTATGGAAGCTAGAAGTCCAAACAACCAGCTTTACTTCTTCACAGATGGCTGTGTTCCTACTGTAACCTCCCATTATGAATGGGGCAAACTGGGTCTCTGGAGTCTCTTTTATATGGACACTAATTTCATTCATGAGGGCTCCCTCCACTCTCATGCCCTAAGCACCTCCCAAAGATCCCATTTCCAAATACCATCACATTGAGCATTAGAATTTCTTCTTTTTAAAAAAGTTAATTTAATTTTTTTCTATCACCTTTGATCCCTTCTATGTTCTCTACCACCTCCACCCATGTCCCTTCATTCCCACAATCAACACACTGTTATCCATGTTCATGAGTGCTCTCTCTCTCTCTCTCTCTCTCTCTCTCTCTCTCTCTCTCTTTATTTTATTTTATTTTTATTTATTTATTTTTTGAGCATTAGAATTTCAACACATAAATTTGGGTGGAGGGACACAAACATTCAGTCTATCAATAGGAGAATTGATATAATAATAGTATGTCCATCCTAAATATATTATGCAACTATAAAAAGAATGAGATTATTTATATGTACTGACCTGGGGAGATATTTATCATTTATTCTTAAGTGAAAAAGCAATTGCAGAAAAGTTGTAATAGTGCAATTCCAGTTTTAGCAAGAAAAAAAAAACTCTAGATGCCTTGTATAAGCTTGTAAATTCATGGGGCAAAATGTGTAGACCGGTTCATAATAAATTTTCGGGAGAAGTTTCTACTGGAGAAGGAAATGTGGTTAGGAAGAGGTTGATAGAAAGTTTATCCTTTTTTGCTTTACGTATATGTGTTTTTTCCTTAAAAAAAAAAACTTTTTGAAATGAACATGATTCTTTTTATTTCTTTCTTTTGAAACTCAATAGGAATTATATCAAGACAATGTTCTAAGCATCTATACTAATAAAAGGGTAATATGCAAATTGGTCACGACACTCTCACAATAACAATCAAATAGCAGGCTGTGTGGGGAAACCAGGCCAGCACGGGGAATGACCAAACAACTGACCAGCAGGTTGCATGGGGGCACCCAGGCCAGTGGGGGCAGGGGGGCCAGTGAGAGGTGACCAGCCCAGCAGGGGGACAGTGAGGGGCGACCAGGCTGGCAGGGGGGGCAATTGGGGCAACTAGGCCACCAGGGGGGCACTAAGGGGTGACCAGGCTGGCAGGGGGGCAGTTAGAGGTGACCAGGCCAGCAGAGGGGGGCAGTTGGGGGTGACCAGACCAGCAGAGGGGAAGTTAGGGGCAATCAGGCTGGCAGGCAGAGGCTGGGTGATCATGCTGGCAGGCAGGTGAGCAGTTAGGAGCCAGCAGTCTGGATTGTGAGAGGGATGTACAACTGCTGGTTTGGGCCCAATCCCTGGAGCAGTCAGACATTCCCCAAAGGGTCCTGGATTGGAGAGGGTCCAGGCTGGGCTGAGCCCCCATCCCATGCACAAATTTCATGCACTGTGCCTCTAGTATCTATATAATTCCCTTCTACCCAAAACTCCATTGGAATGATAGAAAATCACCTTTAAGAGTGTTACAAAACCATATGGGTTGCCATATATTTTGAGAAATTCCTGGAAGATAGAAACCCATGAAGATGGAAATCAGGATAGATGAAAGCTACTACAAAGGTGATATCGGTCATCTCAACAATGGCCTAAAGTGTATCAAGTTCCACAAGGGCCCAGGGTAATCCTCAAGGCACCTGAAGAACCACATTTGAAAAAGCTTCACTAATAGGGTTCAACTTCTTGCTCCTTAGCCATATCATCAGAACAGCTGGAAACAAATGTTTCCTACTTTCAGATTAGTGCCCTAATTGCTTTTAAAACAAAATAAGAAATGGCTAGTAAAGGCCCCCGGAGTGTGAGTTCAAGTTAGGGAGAAACCCTATGTAATACAAGGTCTAATGAGGGGAAAATATATGCTGGATTCAGTTGCCCTCCTTTCCTTTTATATAACATGTGCTCCTAGGATAAAACCTTGAAAAAGGCTTTAGTATTTCTTATAGGTGTGCACTGGAGGCAAGCTCCCCATCCCCCGCCCCCCCATAACTTACAAATTCTAAGATGACCTCTGAACACAGAAGATAAACCAGGAGTCTACTCTTTCTTCCCAGATGGTGACAGAAACATGAATTGCTCCTCCCTGCATGCCCCCCCTTCTGGGGCTGGAGCCCACAACCCAGGCATGTGCCCTGACTGGGAGTCTAACTAGTGATTTCTTGGTTCATGGCTGGAGTTCAACCATTGAGCCACACCAGCTAGGCCCAACAGTAAATCTTGATGCCTTTTCTGTCTCCTGTTGATAGAATGAAAGTTTGGGTCTGGATCAGAGTTTAGAAGCTGCCTTCTAAACATCTCTTATTTCTTTGAAATAAGGAAATTGAGTCTCAGAGAGATTAACTGGCAGGTTGTTTATTAAAACATAGTTTCTAGTGCTCCCTTCTGCAGCACATATACTAAAACATAGTTTCAAATTCTTTGACACTCTCACATAGATCTTCACAGGGGTGGGATCTATATGACCTCCTTTTGAATCTGGGTGGGCCTGTGACCACTTCAGGGAGGTTTACCAACTCTTCTGGGTTTGCCAGGACTGCTCTGGATTTAGCACTGCACCTCCCCCAGGAAACCACTCAGACCCAGACAAACCAGGATGGTTAGCCACCAGTGACTTATGTGTCTTCCAAGGTTGGATCAGGAAAAGCAAGCAGCTGTCACTCTGTTTATGAGAACACTCCCTCACTCCCCTCTGAGTGCCACATGAGGAGTCTATCCTGAGGCTGCCAGGCTGGAACCTCCATGTGCAGGAATTTCAGTAGACAGTCCCAGTTGAGCTCAGCCCCCTCGCCTAGGCATTTGCTCAAGGTGTCAGAAATGTGCGTGAAGGCATCTTCTACCCTTTAGACCAGCCCATGTTCCAGCTGAGTACTACCATGTGGCCTCTACCATGTTGACACCACGTGGAAGAGGATTCATCAGCAGGGCCTGCTCTTAATACCTTCAAAATAAGGAAATATAGATAATTGGTTGTTATTTTAAGCCACTAAATGGAGAGGGGGTGGAAGGGTAGTGCTGTAGATAATTAGAACGGTAGCTAAAATGCTCAAGGTCTTCAGGTGCCTTCAGTTATGGCCCAATGTTTGGTCTACCATAATTCAGCACTGTGGTTGTTTTTTCTTTCGAAATTAGTACACATTCTCTTCCCATATTGAGCCATAGCTTTCAAAATATTAAATGCAATTATTGGTCTATAGTAGTGAATATTAAAGTAAACTGTCTTTAAGTTAGGGAATGATTATAAGCATTTTTTTAAAAAAGCCAGTACTTTTGGCTCATAGTATATCTTTGTATCACTCTGCATGTAATCAGAGAAAGAAATCAAATATTAAGTTAAACAGGGAAAGATTAATATAAATAATTGTTAAGTATAATGGGATTGTAGTAATCAAACACTGGCTGGTAAGCAGTTAAAAGAACTTTAAAGAATATAAGAATAACAGATGTATAATGTAATGCCAGAAATAACAATACAGTGGAATCACTATCGCTAGTGTGGAGGTAAGATTCAAGGAAGAGTTCTCTTCCCAACATTCTCAGATCCTGACCTCTTTGGAGACAACATGGTCTTGGCTCATTGGATGGAAAGGAGTCATTGGGGGCCATGCCAACAGAAAGTGCTTCCTGCTCCCCCAGGAATTGTCCCCTGGTGTGTTGGAGAAAACTGTACTCAGGAAGGTGTCTCCTAAGGGGCATGTAGCTGTGATATGGTCTATGGGGTGCCATAGGAAGCTACTGGTCACTATGCACTGTAGAAACAGTGTTATGCTACAGGAACCAGGAGGCAAGACCCTTTCCTTCTACACTGTCTCTCTAGTGCTCTCTACTAATAAGGCTCAGCTTTGGCCAGCTGGCAAAGGGAAGTATTTAAAGAGATCAAATCCACTTTTACAAAGAAGACAAAGGGGTTAATTCAGAGTTGAATGGCAAAATAGACCAACAAACAAAAACCTATCATAATTATTAACTATGCATCGGGATTTTACTTTAATCATTTTAATCTTCTCATATCAAGTTCTGTAAAAGGTTATCCAGATGTTTCCAAAGGTGAATATTTTAGATAGTAATGGTCATATATTTAAATACCATTTTATGGTCATAACTTTTATGATCATGACTTTTATGTGACCACCACTTTATAGTATACCAAATCATTAAGTGTTGCTTGTAAAGTTATTAAAAATCTCATTAGCGACTGTAAATAGGCACAAGACTACTTTTTACTTTTTAGGGTGATAGAAATATTCTAAAATTAGATGTGGTAATGGTTACACAATTCTGGAAATACTCTAAAATTTATTACATTGTACACTTAAAATGGGTAAATCTTATAGTATAGAAATTAAATTTTTCTTAAAATCAGACAGTAATTATATGACAAACTTTTCAAGTGGAAACATATATATACATTTAAAGATCTGTAAAAAATGCTAGGTAACCTTTTTTCCCACTGATAATGCATATAATAGTTTTAATACTGTTACCACATATTACATGCATATCCAATCCCTATATTTTCCTTTGAATAATATTTTTTTCAGAACAATAATATTTATGGCTTCCATAAATCTATTCTGATTCCTCTTGAGAATACTATACCACTCCTAATTATTTTTTTTTCCATTAGAATAGCTGAATGTTTTGAAAAAGAATCTTAGAATATTTATATATTCATCTTTAATATATAGTTTGATTCTATTGGCAGCAAATGATATTTATCATCCTAAGAACTTCACTCTTCCTTACTTACCACTTATTCTATTGAATTAAAACAAATTTTCTGAGATAACTGTTGAGGTTGCACATTATATTTGCTTTGTTTTCTTCTTGAAACAGTTTTATCTTGGAAGTTTTGTTTGTGACCTGGGGTCACCTGAGGTTTTGACAGCCTGGGTCCTGGAACCATTTGGGCTCTAATACTAGGTTTTGATACTGACTCATGCCTCAGCTAAGGGAGACAGGAGGTCCATTAATTAGATTCTTGTTTCTGGAATGAAAGATTAATGACTTTGTACAATCACGTGCATCATCCAACTTTTAAAAATACATATTTGAAAATAAAATATAAAAAGTGGGTCTTTATCAAGATTTAACCAACAAAGTTGGTGTGTTGTTTGTTTGTATTTTGTATTATTAAGACTAGAATATAGCTGGTGTTTAATAAATGATATTTAAGTGAATGAATAAAATGACAATATAAAGTGGTGAGATTTTATTGTTAGCAGCTTCTCTTTGCATTCAGGCAAGTGCTTCAAATGTGGATCAATGACAAACATTTACTTTTGGTTTACATACAGCAATTTGGTTAAAACAAAAACCTTTACCTTAGACAAATATGACCTAAATGGAATGTAAAGTTGGAATGTAAAGTCCTAAAGTTCCTCCTTATTTTTGTCATCTGTTTTAAAAGAGAGAGACCAATTTACAACAATACACTCATTACATTTTCATACTTTGACAAAATGAATCTGTTCTACTATACCAACTTTCTTAACTTTCTTAACTCATCAGCTTCCCAGAAAGTTATAGAATATACTGAATTATCAAGAGCTATAGGTGTTTGAATAAAAAATTCTGATGATCTTGGGCTCTTTCTTGTTACCTATCTCATTTCTACTGCCTGCAGGCTGGCCTAGGTTTCCTGATGTCCTTGGGCTACCTTGCTGAAGTGGCTTCCTAAGTTTCCACTTCCTCCCTCCAGTTTGAATTTCCTAAGTTAGTGATGACTGAATGGTGGTATGTAGTCACAACACAAAGGTCTTCCCTTCCCCTCTAAATATTCTCAGTTAGGATCTTTGCTCATCAATTGATCTCTAAAATTTCAACTACTCTCTCTACTGACTCCTTTCTCTCAAAATATATGTTGAAAGCAGTTTCATATTAGAAAAATACAAAACAGCAAAATTCTCCCAGACTATTTCTTCAAAATACCTCTCTCTATCCCCTTTCAACAACAAGTTTCTAAAAAGAATAAGCCTCTTTTAAATGATCTGCTCCCCTATATTTCAGTTCTGAACCCATTGGTTTTTGCTAGCATTTTATAATTAAGTCCTCCCCTAAATAAAAACGAATGGAAGCCTTGAGTCCTAAACTTACTTGATTTCCCTGATGTAATTGGAATTGTTGATCACTCTCTCCTTCTCAGAGGTACCCCTTATCTAGTTGGTTTTTTTGTATTTGTTCTTTAATCTTTCTGCTCACTCACTCATCATTCAAGCAGTTACCAGGGATATTTTCTCCTCCAAACTTAGATGTTGGTGTTCCACAGGGATCCAATTTTTGACCCTATGTTCTATTTGTTGACATTAACTGTTGCTTCAATCAACAAGTTTTGTTCATAAAAACCTATATTTCAACAGGTTTTCATTCATAAAGACCTCTTCCTGCTCTGGTTAGTTTAATTTGGCTGTAGACTATTTGTGTAGAATTTTTACTTTCTAAGTTGAAGGTTTCTAAGTTGTTTTATTCCATGCTCATTGTTATTGTTTTTCCACTTGATATACTTGTTGGCTTGAATATTATCTCAGTACACTTTGAGCTGTTCATTAACTATTATTGTCCCCTACATTTTTGGGAAATCCTTTCAACTATTCTCTCATAGAGAGGTTCAATATAAGTTCATTAATTTTACAAATATGTTTGAGCATTATAATTTCCAAGAACTCAGACAGACATGGATAATATAATTCATTTACTACTTCCTGGACCTTTCCTGACATATACATGACTGTAAATTAGCTTATAAGAAATTCAAGAGTTTCCCACAGTCCTAGTAGATATAGTCTATTCATTGCCTTGTGATAAACTCAAACTCCTCATTATAGAGCTAAAGGCAGTCCTTCATCCAGTCTGGCTAAGTGTATCCCTTTATACATGATAAAAGCCTACCCTTTCTTAGGCTGATCCAGCACAGAGCCAAGGCACACAGCTTGGTGAGCAGAACATGAGCTGGAAGTCAGCATCCATTGTTCCCTCACCAAACACCTTTGTGAGGGTTTATAATGGCCCTATGTACAATGAAACTTCTACCTCAGTCTGACCACCATCCCTCCCCTTCAGGCTCCTTGTGATCTAGCTAATCTGGACCACACTGCTATCCTATTCTTCTTTGCTTCTACACCTGTTTTCATTAAGTTTTATCTGCTTGGCATGCCCTTCCTTCCATCTTCATCCTAAAGTGGCACAACAATCAGTATAGAGCCTATACTTATTCCTTAGATGAAGTTAGCTATTCTTCTTACCCAAAGTAATGCTTTTTGTATTTATTACCATAATTCAAACCTTTCTGGAGTTTGGCAAGTGTCTTATGTCAACCATAGAAATTGAAGCAGCTCAAGAGCAAAGATGAAATCTTACTCCTTTTTGTATCTTCTGTGAACATGTAAACACAATAGAAGTTTGTTGAATGAACACCTCAAACTTAAACACAGGAAATGAGTTAATATTTGTAAAATGCTAAGCATAGTAACTTTCACAGAGTAAGTGCTATATAGATGTTTGTTAAATAAAATGAAAGGTAGATAGGTCAGGAGTTAGGGTTTAGAGAGCTATTGTTATTATAATTAACTAGAGGCCTGTTGCACAAAATTCATGCTCTAGAGGGGGTGTCCCAGGTGCCCTTTGGCAGTCCAGGAGGCCCTTAATCAATTGGCTCATAGAGGGAGGCCTTGTGCCCCCTTCCCACAGAGCCACCGCCAGGTAGCCTAGGCCTCCCTCTTTGGGGCAGGCAATGGAGGTGTCATCCCAATTGAACATCCTGCCAGCTGGTGGCCTGGGCCTCCCTCTGCGGGGTGACCAATCACATTGTACCCACTTTTGCTGGCCTGGCTTCAGTGGGTGTCATAGCATGACCATATGGATGGTTATTCTGCTGTTGGGCCATTGGATTGATTTACATATTATGCTTTTATTATTATAGACGATAATTGTGTCCATAATTTATTAATAGATTTAGAAAAACTTTTCCTTTTTTATCACTGGACTTTTAGTAATGTGGAACCATGGATAGAAACATTGCTTTCTTTTTTATATTCTATTCATTTTTCTAATTACATATCATTTCTCTCACTATGATAGTTAAATCTCATTATATTTAATGATTTATCCATTTTCTGCTATATCAGTTTTATCAGTGACTTCTTGTGTTATAATCTCATTATTTCACAAAATTATATCCTATTTGTTAAGAATAGTAATTATTACCATGATTTCATCATCTTCAATGCTCTTTTTAATCTCAATGACATAGCCTTCTTTATGAAAAGATTAAACAGATTTTCCCGTTAGTTTAATTCTGTTCAATGTTGCTCATATTATATAATGTTGCTATCCTGTATAATAAAGAGCTAATATGCTAATTAGACCGAACAGTGGAATGACCGTCCTAACAACATTCCAGATGAAGCTGGGGTTTCAAGGGCCAGCTGGGGCTGAGAGGGCCCAGCCCCTTGCATGAATTTCATGCATCAGGCTTCTAGTTTTATATAAAAATTTAATTCTGTGTTGAACTGTTGGTTTAATTTCTACAACTCTTTCTTTGAATAAGACAGAAAACATGCACTGAGGAAATCTAAGTTACCAAATATTCTTTCCTTAATTTCTAATGAAGATATTTCTACATGATATTTTTTCCTTTTTGATATAGTTTATATAAGGAAGTTATTAACTGTCTAACTGAGTCTCCTAAGTATATATTGAAAAAAAATTTAAATATAAAGAGAATCATGGATCAGTTGTCCTCTGCAAATACCTTACTGGGGATTGAGCCCACAACCTGGGCATGTGCCCTTGACTGGAATTGAACCCAGGACCCTTCAGTTCACAGGCCGGTGCTCCATCTACTGAGCCAAACTGGCTAAGGTGCATGTTGAAAATATTTATAGAACATTACAGATTTTCACCATTTATGGCCTAGCAAGTGAGTTTGAACTAAAACAAATAAACAAATAAAAACCAGAGTAAGCAAATGGTAGGAAGCAAGTATAATCTGCTGCTGTTTGTATGTATAACAATATCAGTTGAGACTATTTTATCCTATTGAACTAATGCCAAAAATGTTTCAAAGGCAAGGAATAAACCAAAAATATTTTCGAATGGCTCCTTCCTTATCTGAGCCTAATAGATTTTTCTTTCAATTTTTAGTATATGAATTTCCAAATATATGTGTGTGTTACATAAAGAATAATAAGATCCCAGTGTACACACTATCAGTGTCAACCATGACCAGTCTTATGTCATTTTTAACCTCACTCTGCAACGTATTATGTTAACTTTTTTAATAATTAAAAATTTCCAATTGAGTAATAATAGAAACTGATTTTTTTTTAAATCTTGCCCTGGCTGGTTTGGCTCTGTGATTAGAGCATCAGCCCTCAGACTGAAGGATCCCAGGTTTGATTCTAGTCAAGGGCACAATCCTCAGTTGCAGACTTGATTCCCAGCCCTGGTGGGGGCATGTGTGGGAGGTAACCAATCGATGTGTTTCTCTCACATTGATGTTTCTCACTCTCAGTCTCTTCCACTCCTTTCTACTCTCTCTAATAATCAGTGGAGCCTGGCCTGCATGACTTAGTGGATGAGCATCCACCTATGAACCAGGAGGTCATGGTTCAATTCCTCATCTGGGCACATGCCCAGGTTGCAGGCTCCATCCCCAGTGGAGATCATGCAGGAGGAGGCAGCCAGTCAATAATTCTCTCTCATCATTGATGTTTCTCTCTCTCTCTCTCTTCCCTCTTTCTGAAATCATTAAAAATATATTTTAGAAAATAATTAAAATTAAAAAACAATGGGGAAAATATCCTTGGGTGAGGATTAACTAGAAAGAGAGGGAGAGAGAACCCTGAGTCTTAGATCTTAGATGCCACTTCTGGTTGGCATAATATTGATCTCTGGTGAAAAATGGCCACATGGCTTTTCTTTGACTAAAAAGCATTTAAACTTATTATTCTTTTAGGAAGAGAAGTTGTCAGTCACTGGCATGTTTCTATTTCCCTATTTTAAAAATGGGTGGAATTGTTGTCTGGAGCCATGCTTTAGTGGCAGTCTAGTGCAGTGGTTCAGCATCCAGGCCCAGGCCAGATTTCCTACATTAAATCTTGGATCTACCAGGACTTAGCTTTGATACTTAAAAAACGAATTGTCTTTTCTGCATCTCAGTTTCCTTCTCTGATGATATAGTACTCATCTCATGGGTCTCCTATGAAGATTAAATGAATTAATATGCATGAAGAATTTTTTTTTAATATATTTCATTGATTTTTTTACAGAGAGGAAGGGAAAGAGATAGAAAGTCAGAAACATCGATGAGAGAGAGACATTGATCAGCCGCCTCCTGCACGCCCCACAGTGGAGATGTGCCCACAAGCAAGGTACATGCCCCCAACCGGAATCGAACCTGGGACGTTTCAGTCTGCAAGCCGATGCTCTATCCACTGAGCCAAACCGGTCTCGGCTGCATGAAGAATTTTAAAAACTTTCTGGAACATGATAATAATATTTCCCATTATTATTCATTTTCTAAGTTTAAAAGAATTGTGCCTCCTTAAAGCAGGTGTTAGTATTTGAGGATAGTGATGTAAAATTTTAAAACATCTTTTAAAATGATAAAGTGGATGTAACATCTTAATTATAAAGAAAAATGCATTGTCTTCTTTGCTTCTAAAAATGGCCTGACATGACTACATTTTAGTATTAAATTTAAAATGTTCTAATTTAATGTTTAATTTTTTAAATCTCAGAGAAAAATTCTAGTCAGGGCAGATAATGTTTAGAATATAAAATTTAAAGCATATGTTAGAGCAATTGATTCATTTAACTTTTGTTAATGGGATTTTTCTAAAATCCAAGGCAACACCATAAGAACCCAAATAAACAAAAAGCATTAAAATATGCTTAGAAGTGCCAAGACTGGTTTGGCTCAGTGGATAGAGCGTCGGCCTACAGACTGAAAGGTCCCAGGTTTGATTCCGGTTGGGGGCATGTACCTTGCTGCGGGCACATCTCCAGTGTGGGGCATGCAGGAGGCGGCTGATCGATATCATCTTTCTCATTGATGTTTCTGACTTTCTATCCTTCTCCCTTCCTCTCTGTAAAAAATCAATAAAATATATTTTTAAAAAATATGCTTAGAAGAAATGTCTACATACATTAAATTCTATTCTTAGCAGATCTCCAATGTAATCATTATGAGTAAAGGTGTTTTAAAAAAACAAAAACACAAGGTGTTCTTTTTTGGCTGATTTAAAATATCTTAAAAAAAGAAGACAGAAGGAAAGAAAAGAAGAGCGGGGGAGGGGAGGAAAAAGAGAAGAAAAGGCAGGAAAAGAGAAAAGCAGTGAAAAAATAATTTTGAAAGAAGAGGTTCACAAAACAGGCTGGCATGGATTGTACACTGAGCTGTAGAAACCTTAACATACTGGCCCAGGAGTCAGCCAATCAGGATGCAGAGAACCACATTTCCATAATGATGATTGGCTCCTGGACTGGAGGCTCAGCTGAGCTGAGAGGAAATGGGGAGGAAATGCTGGGCTGAGAAAATAGCAAAACAACTTTCTGGCTTTCTGTTGTTTATTGCATATTCTCCAAATGATTATAGTGATTCATCCTTTAGGAAAGCTTGTTTTGAAAACAAAAGAGGCACAGTTGTTCAAACACAAGTGATATTCAGCAGCCAAAGGAGCTGAGTATAATGCTACTCCTTTATTTTTCTTTAAAATAAACTTTAGTTGCCTGATTTTTCCAAACAAATATGTTAAGGTTTCCTAGGAGATTTACAAGGGTTTGATTTAAGTTACAAATTAGACAGGGATAAGCCACTTTGCTTTATTAATCTGTTGGCTTTGTGAAATATACACAAATAGAATATAGTTTATAAAGTCTGAGGAAATCCTTAAATTCTGGCGCCAAAATATATGAGATACTTTCACAATTAAGGGTATTCTGTTACTCTTCTATTCTCCCAAAAGAAGCTATATTAGAAAATTTTTTCTTATAGCCGTGTGTGTGTGTGTGTGTGTGTGTGTGTATGTGTGTGTGTGTGTATGTATGAAAAGCCACAGATACATTTACGAATGCATTTGTATTACTCTCACAAATTTTTGCACATATATAAAACCCCACTGTCATTAAGTCATAGAGATTTCAAAAATAACAAAGAGGGGAGCAGAGAAAGGGAGGCAAGGAAGAAAGAGTGAAGCATATTGTCTGTGTGCTGCTGCCTGTTGGCTCACTCCTGCTTGGTGGTTGGGTTTTATTGTACTTGTTTTAAAGCCAAACAGAGCAGTGACAATATTTTGCCTACAAGTTTTAAAATTTATTTTACAATCATTCTTTCCACAGACCATCTTTCTGGAAATGAGAATAATTCTATAATGCAGATTAAGCAGAAGTATTTCTCAGTCTCTGCCAGTGACCATTCCTTGGCTGGCTAACAGACCAGCCATTCAGAAGCAATTTTCTTCAGGCTGAAATTATGTGCTGACCGTAGCAGATCACTTCCCATAATAACCCTTCCCCCACCCAACGCTAAATACAATCTGTCTCCTACTCACTGTAATAACGTGCAAATGACTGTAATTTTGCAGACAAGAAACAGCCCAAAGTGAAACATGTCTAAACAGAGGTCGATTTGAAAAATCAGGGCTATTACCTAAATCTGTAAAATACATATTGTAATAAAACCAGCAATAGCAATCTCCAATAAGTAGTTTTAAAAAAATGTAGCTTGTGTTTTGATCTTCTTTATGCACCCGGTCTCCACTGGCATGAAAGAAAAATCCTTGTCCAGAAATGGTTTCATTACAGGCGATGTAAATTGCCTTACTTTGCTAACCAATTCTCAGACCTTACTTGGGCACCGGTTCAGATATAGTAGCCCACAGCATACCACAAGAGCCTGGGCCAAGTGGAGGTAAGATTTCAGACACTTAACACTGACCTACATTGCAGTTCTCTCAATGTGAGAGGTATACAAATGCTTTCCTTTGAATGTGCTGGTTTGTAATATTTTGCTAGGTTCTCTAGCACAGCAGTGCATAAAACAGACAAGATGTGCTGCTTCTCCTTCTTGATTATTTTAAGATTGAGGATTGGGAGAAGAGATGGGAAACCACTTACATGCAGAGAGGGATGCACCTCCTGTCACTTTACAGTTCTTTACAGTTAACACTCATCGTAGTCTTAAATCAGAACATGGAAAAGTTGCTTTATGTCTTTTCAACTTGCTTAGGTAAAGCTGTGTCAGAAAGATTTGTGAAGGTGGTCATTATTTCCCTTCCCTAGGCTGTATGGTCCCTTTCTTATACTTTTTGGAATTTAAATGGAAGGTGAGCCAATAGGACATAGAAATGACATGAAAAGTTAACACCACTCTGTTATACAGTACACATAAGTGTGCATATTCACAAAATGTCCATCGGAATGTGTAAGAGTCCTCCCAGGCAGGGCGAATCTCATGGGTGTCTCTCTTCTCTAACCGGACCCCTCACCAACCCGGAAGGAACGGAAACGTTTTCCTGTGCAAAGTCCTCTCTCTTCACTGGACACCATCGTGGCGCTTTATTTTGGTCCAGCGATGCTTCAGGATATTGCAAAAATGTCCAATGCTTGACCAAGAACACTGCTCACCTCTTTTTTTGGTGACACTTGTCTAAAGATGGATATTATTTAAAATTTTCCACAGAAACCTTAATTGGAGTCATTAAGCATGAGTGAGGAGGTAGAGAGCTTTCTCTGAAAGACCTCTCAGAGACAGGAAATTAGGATGGTTCCTGTAAATAAAAGGAATGAAGACCTTCTAGTGTTTATGTGGGAGTTGAATAAATCACAAAATCTATATCCCCTAGAGACCAGGGCAGATCTGTTCATAAGCAATTCTAGACAGGTAAGACTTTTTTTCTTCACAATCTAATTGAGCAGCCAGAGAGTTTCTCATCATGTCTAAATTAAGTTCCTCTCCCCATAAATTAAGCTCTTTTCCAGGTATGTTTTATTTTTTTATAACTTTGATTCCCCACTCTTTCACCTTGACCTTGAGTAAATCTCATGTTAATGTTGGCATAGATTTAGAAAAGCTAGGCCCAGGTATAGAATCTCTTCTGAAAAACGAAAAAATCTAAGAAGTTATTTCTGATCCTTAATAATATATTGGAAATCAGAAGAAATAGGCACCAAAAAAAGACCACAGCATTTTCCTGTATTCTTACTTGAAGTCCAGACCTCCTCAGCTTTGTGCAGTTCTGCCTTAAAAAGGGAGGAAAAATCTTGTTCCAGGACCTTCTGAGTACCTGGTGATCAATGCAGCAAACTCAGGGACAGAGCTGGTGGCGTAGTTATTGGAGATGGGATAATATCCCTTACCTGCTCCTTCTCCACTATCCTCATGCTCCCCAGTCCTCCATTCCTCCTAGATTCATTTCCAGACAGGTCCTCCTTCTACCACACTAAAAGGTAAAATCTCAAAGTTCACATATTATACAAAACTGCACTAGTATTATCAAACATATGCGTGTGGATATTAGTAGTATGCTATATTCTAAGAGATAAACATAAAATTGTCTCTTCAAAATATAGTTGAACATCCCAATTTTGTGAAGGGAGTGGCTCTAGTTTTCAAAGCTGGTAATTATCTTAGTGTCAGTCATCAATTAGCTGATAGTCCTCTGATGTCTCTTGATTGGCTCTTGTCAAACAACACAAAACAAACACATGCAAAGCTAGCATAACAACTGTGGTTTATTCAAGTCTCTGAAGAAAGAACTTGGAGGGCAGGAGGCAGGGGTGGGTGCAAATGGAGTGTGGAGAGATTGGAAGGAAAATGCTTTAATTTATGGAAATGGTTTGGGTTAAATATGTGGTTGAGCTCTGTGTAAAGCTTAATCTTTAACCAGTTTATGCAAAAGGTTTAAGATTTAGGACTAGGTCTTAGGGTTAGATCAGGTCATTTGAGTATTAGAAAGCCTACACTTTGGTTTTAGTTATACTAAATCTGTGCTGCAAGCTCTGTGATTTGCTTTTATCACTGGAATGTGATAGAGGAGTGCTTTTACCCTTTTCCAACTTCACCGGATCTTATTGTCTATGCCAGTGGTCAGCAAACTCATTAGTCAACAGAGCCAAATATCAACAGTACAACGATTTAAATTTCTTTTGAGAGCCGAAAACCTTTCACTTCTGTGAAAGGGCCACGAAGTTTCAATCACACTGTATGTACACGCCCGCAGCACATGTTATTTTGTGGAAGAGCCACACTCAAAGGGCCAAAGAGCCACATGTGGCTCTCAAGCCATAGTTTGCCGACCACTGGTTTATGCCTTTGAAGTCCAGTTTGTTTTAAGAGCTAACCATTGATTTTTCAGAACTGACATAACATATGGGGTAGTCACAGACTTGGAAAGGCTGAAATGCAGATGATGCTCCAGGGACACAAAGTGCCCAAGAGTGATCTGGTGCATTGAGAAACCCCTCTTCTAAAAGAAGAAAAGTTAGAAATCACCATATGGTACTGTGTTATTGTCAATGGGACATGCACACATTGTAAAAGCTGTACATTAAAATATATTAAACATATCAAAACTAAAACAAAGTAGATATCAAGTATCTAATTTGCCCTATTTTATTTGTTTTGACTTGAATACAGACCTAGTTAGGGACATCTAAGGACTATTATGGATGTCATTTCTCTAGTTAATATACCCTAGAAAAAGGGGGAAATGGCTCTTTATTACTGTTTGCAGCATCAAGTCTAGTTCATCTTGGATTGTGAAACAAGTAATTGGCATTTTTGTATGAACTAAATATCTTGAAAACTAAAAAAATTAGTAAACGGACATTACTTAAAACACGTGACAAATATTTTTATTGATCCACAAAATTATCCCTGAATATTTATGGCATAAGGCTTTTCTGCTAGCAGTAATTCAATTTTTATGTCCATTCAACTCAGTTGAGACAATCTTAAATTGCAATTGTTATGTGGAAATTACAATCCCAGTAGCACTAGATATTTAATACTTGGGATCATGATGCTTTCGATTAAATTCAGATCACCTCTGGACTTTAGACTTTCCATAGTATAGCTCCTTAAAGTACTGGAAAATAGCAATAAAAATGTAAAAATAAAAATGCTCTAAAGGCTTAATATATACATATACATTAGCTTAAGTATATCACCTGTTACAGCATAATACTGAACTTATTTCATATTAACCTCTCTTATCCGGTGACCTCAGAGTACTATTAACTTAGTTGCTGGCATTTGTCCCACAATACGTTCTAAAATATTTCTGTAATTTTGATGGGTTGTTCCCTGTAGCTGTCAAAAGACTTTAACACCCTCGCCCCTCCCAGGGTCAGGTTAAAGATTTGGGGGAAGGGGAACTCTGACAACCCATGCGTTTTAAAATGCTGACTGGCACTGTTCAATGGGTTAATTTTTCCAGTATATTTATCTCCCACAGATAGATTAAAAAAGTGAGGCTGGCCCGAGGTGTGAATGTGGTTGGCTGGGACCTTATTTTATTGTGCTTTTTTTTTTTTTTTTTTTTTGGAGCCACTAGGACCAGGTGGGAAAGATTTGTTGCTAATTCCAGGGAAGAACCATTCACTTAGTGTTGGTTAAATGGTTGCCAGCGCTCGCACTTCATTGCCGCTGGACCAGAAGACTGGAAACAAAAGGGTTACTTGTTTCCCCACCACCGCCTTTACCCTCAGATCGATTTTTCTTATTTAATCAGCGAGTAAAAAGAGAGACAGAGCGGGGGGGAGGGCGGGGGGGGCTGAGGGGGGATGGAAGAAGGGCAAAGTGGTGGGGGAGGGTTGAAAGCCAGAAGCTGCTATACAGAAAACCAGTCTCGGGAGTTCGCGCTGCCGAGCCCTTGCTACAAGGAAGGGGAGCCAACAGGACGCCTGCAGTCCCTTCCACACAGCCAGCCTCCCTCTTCTCCCCGCTCCGCGCTGCTGGCTCCTTTGGCTTTCTCCGCCACCGAGAGATCACATACATTATTTCCCACAAGATAACACAATCAAACTCGTATTTACCGACATCCTCCCCTCGCAGCCTGTTGGAGAATTGTTTTAATAAGTAAGTGGTTTAGGTGAATGATGTAGTAATTGAAATGGGCGCACCATTTTTCCCCATTCTTACTGCAGGGGCTCCTCTACCCCAATCTGTTTGGAAAATAAAACGCTTTGTCTCCACAACCACCCCCCACCCGCACCCCCACCCGCTCTCAGTGTGTGTTTTATACGTGTGTATTTCTCAACCCCCTACAGTAGCCAAGAGAAAGCAGCTAGCCAATGAGAGAGCCCAGTTTCATAAAAGCTGCTCTCTGATTGGTCCATTGCGAAAGGGCAATGGGAACAAAGAAAAGTCCCTTTCAGGTATAGAGGCTGAGAGAGCTCCTTTTGCTCCACTCCCCCTGTGTGTGTTGTGTTTCAGTCCTGATTTCAGTGTTGCAGAACAAGCTTGTGCGTGTGCACCAGAGGGATTTCTTTTTCTTTTTTTTTCTTTTAATTTTTTCTTTTATAAAAAATACACAGGACAGTCTGTGACATTTGATGGTCCATCTTCTTTAATAATAAATTTGTTGAAGAGATTATAATTTCCAAAATAAAGCGGCTGCAACCAAACACATTCAATGCAGTTAGAAGGAAAAGGTCAACTCGATCCAATACAGACCGTAAGTACGGTTGCGTGGTGTGTCTCTATATAGCACTTAGCGGGGACTTCATGCAGGGGAATGTTCGAGTTTTATGCATTGAAATGAGGAACTAGTTACAGGGTTTGGTTTTTGCATTGAGAACAACAACCCAAGAAGGGTGAATTTTAGCCAGTGGAGGGTGAAGTATTGTAACTTCTTCACACAAATTAAGCTTGACTGGGCACTCGGGGTAACTTAGAGTAAATTACCTTTTGGGCTCTAACCCAAGGAGAATAAAAGTGACACAGTTACATATCCTGATCTATAATGTCCATTCTGGGGCTCACCTCAACCCCTCCCTCTCCTAGCCTAGCTGGGCAAGACCTTCCAAACCGAGCCAGGAAAATGGGGGCAAGGGCAAAACAAGGCGATTTCAGTCTCCTGTCACATCCTAGTGCCCAATAATTTAATATTAAACAAGAAAATAGTCACCCATTACATGTAATGGTTATAATGACCATTTTCCACCACCTTAAAAAAAGCAAGCAGCAAAACACCATTAAGAAAAAAAAAAAAAGCCCCACCCAACCCAAACAAACCCACAAATAGTAACAATGGTGTGTTTATTACAGGACTGTTTTGGAGCTAGCAAAATATTTTTCTTTGTTTAAGACAGGAGGGGGTTCCCTAAAATCAAAGTGGCTTAGAGGTGCCTCCCTCCCTCGCCCGGACGTCCCTATCCCTGGCCCCTTGGGAAAGCCTACAAATTGGAGATAAGTTGAGGAAAGGTTTATAAGGTGTTTCTTTAAAACATCTGCTTTGCTCTCGTGCTCATTACATTTCACTCCTTCCGAACTTCCGAGAGCCTAGATCTGCGAGAAATGTTTCACATTCATAACTTGTAGCTGCGCCCACTGCAGGGGGTGGGTGAACAGGCGGCGGTGGGGAGAGTGTGTGCAGGGGGAGGGAGGGGAGAGACCTTCAGCTTTTTTTTTAAAGACCAGATCAGTATTTTCTTGATACGCTTGTCACCATTTTTGTTCTCACGACAACCAATTGAGCCCTTGATCCTCACGTGATGTGAAAGGCTTGCACTGTAACAAAATCGCTCCTTTTAGATGGTTGGTTGTTGCTAACTCGCCCATCCCCCTCTCCCAGCCCCGACATTTCCAGCAAAGCGACTCTCCACTTCCAATCCATCAACAATTCATTACTGCTTTTAGCTTCCAAACGCCAGCTAATTAAAAATACTAAGCCAAGCTCCCGGGCCATCTGACTAAACACAGGAGGGGGTGGGCGAAAGAGGAGAGAAGAGAAAAATAAATAAAAGGGAGACGCACCGTTTGCTGTGACTATAAATGGGGAACACTGTCCTGGAGAAGGTCGCTTTAAAAAAAATCTTTTTTTTTTTAAACTCTAATTATCGAATTACCGCCTGACTGATTGGCTTGAGCGACAGCGGATTCCCCCCCCCCCCCCCCCCCCCGGCGGGGACTGTACTAGGAACTCGGTTCCTTTTTCTTAAAACAACATAAAACAGGAAAACATCACATCCTTTAGGTTTCGAAGGCTGAACCAATTTTAAACGCCGTTATTTTCCCTTCCCCACCCCAACGCCCCCCGCCCGGAGCGAGAGCTGTTATAACTGGTTCATCAGCTCACTGAACCCTCTGCTCCCCTCCCCCTCCACACCTTTCTTTTTCTCCTCTGGCTCCGCTTCTCATCCCATCCTTTCTTCCTTCTCCTCCTGATCCCTCTCTACCCCCCCCCGCCTTTCCTCTTAAGTTAGTTCAAGAAATCAAATCTGTCAGGACGGGCGGAAAAATGCCACTTCCCGACTAACAGGCTGAATCCAGCCCAGATTTTCAGTCCTTTCTTCTTATTCTTTCTTCCCTTTCACTAATTTATCCCGATGTTAGCACATTCTGTCTTGTTACTAGCGGACGCCTGTAGGTTTGCTACATCGGATCATTACTTACTGATCACGGTGACTCTGAAGTCTGAAACTGAAGGCGGAATGAGAAGTTGGGAAAACTTTTTTCTCTAAACTTTCTCTTTTTTTAAAAAAATACAATTATTCTCGATGCTTGTTAAGAGGAAAAAAAAAACCTTTGGTGCTTCTGTTATGAATGTGAAACATTATCTTCCAGCTGTACAGTGACACTTTTTTTTTTTTTAAGGAGAAAAGGACTCCTGATCCGTTTGCCAAAAGGGGGGTGGGGAGGTGGAATAATGTTATCGAGTGATTATTCTGGCTGAGATGTGTTGTTTGGTTTCTTCCTTCTTGATCATTTGGTGTTTAAGTAAAATGAGGCACAAGCTTGTTTGCCGAGTGGAGTGGGAAAGGCATTCTGATTTGCTGGCCTAATTAAAAAATGATAAAGGATTAAAGGTAAGCAATGTCTGTGTGTGTATGTATATTTATTTATTTTTCTTGACAATCAAATGTTAAAAAAGGGGCTGATCCCTTTAAAAACCGTTTTAACTGATCTTTGTCAAACACACACTCATTTGCGGTCATTGAGGCCACCTTGGCGCAGATCACTTAAAGTGTATGTCTTAATCAGTTTCCCTGTACAGTCAGTGGCACCATATTTAACAGATTGAGCAAGTCTGTGACTTGGGACTATGGTAGAATTGTTTAGACGTATTTTTTTTAATTGAAAGGCAGATATTTCACTTTTTATTTAACACTGTCTTTTCTATAGAGAAATGCTCTTAGAGACATGTTGTGTGTATTTCAAAAATAAAATTGTATAAACTGTTGGGGAAGAAAGGATAGGAGGGGAGGGGCTGTGTATGGGGGTGAGGGGGTTATTGGTTGTTCTTTTTTTTTTTTTCTTTCTGTTCCTTACTGGGAACAAAAACCAGAATGCCCAGACAATTTGTAAAAAGAAGTAATAAAATTAGAAATAAGGACAATATAGCAACATCATTCTGAAACTAACCTCAGAGAACTTCCAGGGTTTGGTCTTTTAAATTGCAAGATCTAGGACATGTTTAGGGATGTTTAAAACCGTGTTCCTCCCTCTTGTCTGAGTGTTCAAGCTGTGTGTCTGGGGTTGAGATCACTCGTATGTGCTAGAAAAAAATCTTAAGCTCTTTTCTTTCCTTTTTTTTTTTAAAACCTGGAAATGACTCAGATTCTTAAGATATTTTAATACCTTTAAAAAAGTGATTATGTTTGTGTTGTTGATAAAGGGACTTTCTTTTTTAGCTACTGTGAGATGTTTATGTTTTTGGGGTATGTCCTGGGTATGTTTTTGGGGTTTGGTTATTTTCCTTTATACCTGATATTGGACTGTGGAGACAATACATGAGCCACTTTACTCTCTATCCTTCCCTGTGCCCCTTACCGACTCCCCCCGTATTAATCCTTTCTTATTCTGGTAACACCCAGACAAGAAATATTCGACTTTTCCCCTCCTTCACAGGAAAAGGTGGACCTGGACTGAAGGGTGTAAAATCCCTGGACACATTCCTGGGGCAGGAAAAAGAAGAGGAAGATTAGAAGATTTTTTTTTTTTCCCCTAAGAGAAAGCCCAGCGGAGCTAAACGAATGTCCCCTCATCTCCAAAGGAAAGTTCATCGGATTTTTATTCTAGAGAGCTCATCTTCAGGATGTCAGTGAACATTTCTACTGCAGGAAAAGGTGTGGATCCAAATACGGTTGATACTTATGACAGTGGTGATGATTGGGAAATCGGGGTTGGAAATTTAATAATTGATTTGGACGCTGATTTGGAGAAGGACAGACAGAAATTTGAGATGAATAATTCCACCAATACCACTAGCAGTAGCAACTCGAAGGATTGTGGAGGTCTGGCCTCCAGTGGAGCCGGTGCTACTGCAGCCTTAGCTGATGGCCTAAAATTTGCTTCTGTTCAGCCCTCTGCTCCCCAGGGGAATTCACACAAAGAGACCAGCAAATCAAAAGTGAAAAGGAGTAAAACTTCTAAGGATGCTAATAAATCTCTGCCTTCTGCTGCCTTGTATGGGATTCCCGAGATCAGCGGCACTGGCAAGAGGCAGGAAGTCCAAGGGCGCCCTGGAGAGGCAACTGGCATGAATTCAGCGCTGGGTCAAAGTGTGAGCGGCGGCGGCGGCGGCGGCGGCAACCCAAACAGCAATAGTACCGGCACCGGCACCTCCGCTGTCACCGCGGGGGCGGCCTCCTGCGGGAAAAGCAAAGAGGAGAAACCAGGTAAAAGCCAGAGCAGCCGAGGCGCCAAGCGGGATAAGGATGCGGGGAAATCCAGGAAGGACAAGCACGACCTGCTTCAGGGCCACCAGAATGGCAGTGGCGGCCAGCCCCATTCTGGGGGGCACCTCTATGGCTTTGGGGCCAAGAGCAATGGAGGTGGCGCGAGCCCCTTCCACTGCGGGGGCGCTGGGAGTGGCAGCGGCGTGGCTGCAGGGGAAGTTAGCAAAAGTGCCCCGGATTCAGGGCTCATGGGAAACTGTATGTTGGTAAAGAAGGAAGAGGAGGAGGAGGAGAACCACAGGCGAATCAAGAAACTGAAAACGGAGAAGGTAGGATAAAGTCGCCTTCCTAGATCCACTGTCCTCTTTGTGTGCCTCTGTGTGGGTGTGTGTGAGGGGTGTGCCTCTGTGTGCCTTGCACTTCTTATATGTGCTTTTAGTTCCTTGTGAGGTTCCTATTACGTGCATCCTCTCCGTTACAATTTGGTATGGGGGAGCTTACTTGGATGCAGTTGTTTAGCTCTTGTTTCTACAGCTGCTGTTGCTGCTGCTGCTGCTGCTGTTGCTGCTGCTTGTGGTGCTAGTGTTTGGGTCCCCAGATGGGAGGGCTGGGTGTTCTAAGTACCTTTTGCCCTGCAAAGCCTCCTGGCCAGTCAGCCAGCCGTGGTGTGCTTTTAATAGAAAACCTGTGCATGTACCCACTTGACTCTTGTCCTGGTTTCTCCCCTAAGGAGAACTGTGTTCTGTTTTAATTTACATGTCCTGGTATTTCTGGTAATGTGTCCTTAGGTGCAGGGTTCATGGTCCCTCCCTGGAGAGGTATGTCAAGGATGCTAATTTACACTCCACCCACAATCCATTTATTTATTTATTTTTCCTTTGCTACTTTCACCAGAAAGTCAAAGGATCTCTTCCTTGGATGGGTTGCTTTTATTGGTCCTGAGTTAAACCCCAACCTTGATGTCCTTGGGTCATTGGTTTCATAACTGTAGAAAGACTGGGATGGTTTTGGTTGCCGCTAGGTAGGACTCTACCCTTCTTCTCTTGCCCAGTTCTTAGCTGGAGATTTAAGATTTGTATTTTGACTAGGGACCTGAAAGGTTGGTTAAAAGAAAAGTGAAATAGATTTGGTAAGATTGGTGTTCCTGAAATGTGCTAACATAGCCAAAGGATACTAGAATTATGTGTTGCATTTGAGCAGTCGGGATTGTGGATTTAGGCAATATGGACCCATCCGCCCATCTTTGTCATTGTCTTTAAGTCTAGTTAGACACCGCCTTTGAGAAACTGCCCCCACCCCCCTGTTCTGCGGCTTGGTGCTGGAGGCCTGTGACTTACTGGTCTGGTGATTGTTGTGCATTGAGTAATGTCTCAGGACTGAGGGTGCTCTGTCCACTGGGCTGGGCAGGTTGGGAGTGAGTTGGGGGTGTGAGTGATGTTTCTATGCAACTAATCTTGAGATTAATTCTACAGGTTGTGCCTTGCAGAAGCAAAATTCTTATCATGCTGTTTGTGGCCTGATTGTTTGGAAATATGCTTATTAAATCATTTGATTTTTGCTATTCCTAACTTGCTCAGAATTATAAGATGTCTTTGGATAATTATTTTTGTGTACAGTTATTCACTGCTCTCTACTTAAACCTTTGTACGTTTGTGTTCGTGTGTTCAAGATTTAAGTTGGAGTACAGGAATAAAGTTTTGATTTGATGATTTTAGAAGTTGATGAAGGTGTAGATAATGCCAAAATCACAAAAATCTTCTGAATACTTTTGCCCATGTCCCCTTGGTCAGACAGCATTTTATGTTGACGAATTCCAGTGGGATTTTTAAAAAACCCAGGTTTTAATTCTTACGTTCAAATGTGTAGTTTTGCATAATTTCAGCTAAAAGGCGTTCTGAAATCTTCTTATTACTTAGTACAGTAGGGCATTTACTTTTGTTGCCAATAGTCTTCAAATTGCAGTTCTAATCTGCTCTAACTATCTAGATGAATTGCCCTAATCCAGTGCTCACAATGGCTGTGGTTAAGGAGTCAGAGCCATTTGATTGGATTCACTGCTGCGTGGAATGTGGGAGGTACTGCCCTTTTGCATTCCCCTTAGCCTTTTAATCTTCCAGCCAAATGTTCACATTCAACAATTTTGTTTAGCTGGCAATCGGAACATTTCAGTATCTCAAAGGCTGCTGTCATGGCAACTGAGATTAGAGCGTGGGGTTGCTTCTCCAGTTTTTGTGTTCTTTTCACTTTCCAGCACAGAGGAAACTGGATGAAGAATGGAAGAATTAAATTATTCATATCCATGCAACTCATCTTCAGTCAGTATAGTATAAATATGATCATGTGAATTACATAAATGAAGAGCAAACAAGTCTTGATTGGCCTGGGGAGGAGGAGGCAAGAGGGCTTAGTGCATTTAGATTCACTCCACTGCCAACTAAGTCACTGGTGTTGGCGCACAGGGGCACTTTGGGGATGGCTCGGAGGGGCAAGAATTCTCGAAGTGTTGGCCACTCTCTGTCAAGCTGGGGTGTTGGCCCAGGGATACTGTTCCATCAGGCTTCCCTCCCCTCCCGGATCCCACACAACCCTCGAAAGGCTTCTCTGAAACATGCTCTCATCCTTGGCACACAGATTATGTCACTCCCTTGTACAGATGCCACCCAGGGAACTAACTGCTAATACCACTGACTTGTGGTTGTGTAAATTAGACTTCAATTTAGAAAATACTTTCTAATGATAGGAAGATACCAAATTAGGAAGTAAAGATTTAGTAGGACAAGTGTCACCTGACAAATATTTCATTACTGAGGCATCTTTGAGACTTTTTTTTTTTGACGTTTGGTACTTTTATTTTAATCTTGCTTGATTATCTGGGTTTGTGAAGAGTAAGTGCCTCAAAAGTGGAGATAGTTAATTTTCAGCAATCGGATATGGCTCAGGATGGGCCAAATGTGAAAACCAAAGGGGTGTAGGGTGTGTGTGTGTGTGTGTGTGTGTGTGTGTTTGTGTGTGTGTGTGTGTGTGTATGTGTCTGATTCTTCCTGGTTCACAGGAGATTCATAAGACGGGCTGTCACCAGTTAATTTCACAGCATGCTTAAATGTCTATTTTTGGTGTGTTTATTCTGTTTCTTCACTATACAAAGTCATGTAAAACATGATAAATTGGACCTTATGAAATCTAATTAAATCAATGAGTGTTCTACTCCTTTATGTGGAAACCACAAGTATGTTGTAAAAGTCGCCACTCCCTTAATACGTGAACAAAATCAAAACATGCCATAATTCTAAGATGTTTGAGCTCTATTTCTATAGCCCATTTTGTGGTTAAGCCACCAGTGACATGTCTGAATAAGTAGATTTGACGTGTTGGCTTTTGGTTGTTAAAACCTGATTCTCCACCTTCCCCTGCCTTTCTTTTGAAGCATAATAGCCTGTGTTGAGACTCTTCTGCATATATCCTCCTTAGCTGTCTTAACAGTTTTGACTTATCAGACACAGGCCTTCAGCTGGGCTAAATGGTTAGTGTTACATGGTTTTATTTAATCGCTGGGAAATTAAAAAATACATAGCCGATTTCTTAAAAACAACAGATAATTTAAATAGACATGAAATGCAAAGGAGATCTTATGGTTGTGCCTTAGGGTTCTGACTACTCAGTACATATTCAGAAAGGAGATTCATTCTCCAATATCATACTGCTTTCACTAAGCTGGTCCTTAACAGCCTGAAGGTGGTGTCTACAAATGGACCTGTCTATAAAGGATATCATTCATTGTATTTTATTCTCTTGCAGAGGCCTTTTAACACTTCACTGGGGATTTCTGGCACATTTTCTAAGTGAGTGTGAGCAGTTTAAGAACATGTTTTGATTAATGAGTTTTGTGGATGATATGTTTCTTCCCCTGTATATAGTGCCCCCTACAAATTCTGCTTAGAGAGTGCAGTTTATCTACTGTGAAATAAAAGGGCAGAAAGGTCACTTGCTATAATTACAGAACAAAGTCCATTGTTGTAAGACAGCAAACTGTTTTGAAAGCTACACAAGGGAGTTAGCTGTTAAAAACGTTGGTAACTAAGGGTGGCTCCCAATCAGCATTGATCCAGCTCCTTACTTTTCTATGGGCTTCCCTGGAGGGTGACAGGGCTTTGGAGGTGGGTGCAGAGGGGCTGCCCTTTCCCCAAGGAAGTCTTCTGTGAGAACCCATGCAGCTTGGAGAATTTGTACGACTTGGGCACATCGCTGAGTTCTGCGTATAGTATTTGAAATCTGCTGGGTTTGCTGGAGAGATTTAAAAAAATCTTCCAATTGATCAAATTTGTGCCAAAAAGAGATAAATAATGCTTAGCAACTTTTAATAACTTTGCAAATAGTCTGTAAAAAAGGTGCGTGTTTGGGGCGGAGAGGGAGGAGGGGGGAGGGAAAGGAATTGATTGTCCAGATGTCACGAGGTTAAGAATGCTCTTCAAGTGAAATTGCTTGGCTGCAAGATGGTTTTAATTAGAGTGTTATAAAGACTTATTTTTCCTAAGCAGCATTTTATAGTTAGTAAATGAAATGTATGCCGAAAGTGCTAAGCAGAAATCTCCCTAACCACAGAGGTGTTCAATAACCAGATTCAAACAACATGGAAAGTACCATCTGTTCTTCGTTTTCAGCATGAAAAACAAGGATTGAATGGTTGAGATTTGCTCCAATTTTGACTGTGTCTGTTTTTTTTTAATTTAAAAAAGTTCACCTGGTACTTCATAGAAACTTGAAATTGCAGTAATATGAGCAATACTGTGAAAACACATGTTTCTACATTTATTCTAACCAGTTCCACTTTTATTTAAAAGATTTCCAGAAGCCCAGCCATTGAACACTTTCTAATGGTTATTCAGTTCCTGCAGGCAATCACAACGAGAGGTCAGTTCTTCAAAGATCTGACTGTTTAGTCAGTACCTGAATTATTCTGTCAATTTTCTCCCTGGAGGCGAGGGGAGCAAAGGCTCTCACAGGCCAACTCTGGTTGGCATTTATCGGTTAATCTAATTGTAGGTGATAGGGCAGGGGACTGGTGTTTACTATATGGAGACCTTATGCTCCTTAAGAGCTGTAGTCTAGGATTGCTGGTAACGAGGGATCTATTCTTTTAAGGATGCTAACTTCTGAGTCCTTGATTTTTAGATGGGAGGCTTTTTGGTTCTGGTTTTTAGTAAGAGCCCTGGGTAAAACATTATCCGGCCTTTGTTTGAGGTCTTTTATAGAAGCTAATAACTGGGCTTGTGCCTCCCTGAGATAAATGACATTATCTCTGAGTGGGCTGACAGGAAACAGACATGTTAATGGTGAAGCTGCGGGGAGGATCTGCTCCAGTTCTGACAAAAGAGTGGAGAAGGGACCCCTGGTTGTGGTCATTAACACATAATGCATTCTTCTCTTCCTAAGAGGCCCTTGATAATTGGAAAGCTATTTTAGCCACAAGCACTTAAATCATAAATCTACTACTCCTAGTTCCCCTGCATTCTTAAAAGTAGCAAAGTAATGTGTTTTTTGTTAACAAGTGTGCTAATAAACCAGTGTGCTGGTTTTTTAAATGGTGGCACCTCTAGGCTGGGCTATAGTGACATTTGGGAGAGCTGTGCTTCTGTCTTTATCAGATGGGATCTGTCTTTGTCTTACATCATTCATAGTCATCCCTATACTTTAATAAAGCAAAAAAGTGGGCCCAAAAGCTAAAAAGAAACAATTTTTAAACTTGAAGATATCTCATGGGAGAGAGAGAAAATCCATTTTTTATAAGTGGGAGAAAAGATTTTGCTCAGTGATTTGAATGTGATGAAACCTGCCTTTTGAAGTGTATGTTTAAAAAGTCATGGGTATAATTGAGTTTCAATGCATTTTAAACTCTGCTTCTTGAATGGAGATAATTGCCGTGTTGAACACACTCTGGAGATGTAGAAGAGGTGGAAGGATCATGCTATTCTGTTCTTTAATTTTGAGCACTGGAAGTTTTTCATAGTAATTACTATAGCACAACATAGTTTTGATTGCAGCACTCTGAACTTGTCAGGGAACATCAAGGGTTTTGCTTGAATACTAAACAGTTTATTCCTAAATTACTTATTCTTAGTCTAACATTCTTGTAGAACATGGAAGTCAGAACTAAGGAATGCTGGGCTATCCTTGTTAGCAACATCATAGTGGAAATAACCTTTCTTCACTAGGATTGTTGTCAATAAATAATTCCCTCTTAATCTGTATATTTAAGATTATAGATAGGGAAAGAGAACAAGAATGACTGAAGTCATCATTATAGACTAACATAGGGATCACACTGGTGCCCTGTAACCCTGGTATTGCATAGGTGTGTATGTTGTAAAATTGCATGTATAGATGTGGGATTGGGAATGGGTTTAGAGTATTGAACTAGTATGGGACTTACTCTTTTTTTTTTTTTAAACAAGTGTCCCCGTTGATTTTACTCTGCTGTGGGGTAAGTGGGTCCACTGGTGTCCAGATCTCTCTCCCCAGCTGAAGTTTCACTAGTGACGGCTTGCTCTCTCTTGCAAGATCTTTTTAATTTAAGGTAAAGGTTTTAGCAAGTGGAACAAAGTTTTTGCAACTGAATGAAAGGTTGTTAAGCTGTTCAATTGACCAGCAGTTAGGTAATTTGCAATGTTATTTTGAGAGGTCTAAGGACATTCTTGAGGGTAAGATGGGCACCTTGCTCCTAAAGCCGAGATATGTATTATCTTCTAAATCTTGGTTAGAACTACCTTTCAGTTGTGCTGGCAGAACTGCAATGATTACAAAGCAAATACTTCTTATACTTTGATAGGTTAGTAGGCCTTGAACTACATAATATTCATCTGGTATTCAGAAGGCTTCCTTCCCCACTTCCTCTTTCCTCCCCAGTGAAGCTAAAAGAGAACTCAAAGGGAAGGGTGTTTCAGTTAGAACAAATGGATTTGGAGGGATGAATAAATACTATTGCTGATTTTTTCAAAGCTACTCTCTTCTTTCTCATCCCCACCCCCTCTCTAGTTTGATTATTATTCACTGTGACATTCTAGCTCAACCACTGAGCTTTGTTGCCTCCTGGGAATCCTCATTGTCAGCTAGCACCTTAAGAAAAATGTGCCTACAGGGACATTGAGGCATATTCCAATAGTGCCTGATGAATGTAGCTTTTACAGTTTAAAAATATATTGATTATATTTTGTGTTGTACATAATAATTTTAGAAAGCAGATATTTAGGTTGTGGAATTGGCTTATTATGTTAACTGGAGAGCAGATGGCATGGTGCCACAGACATATAATTTTACTTAAAGGGACTTTTAAGGTTTTGATGTGTTTTCTTTTCCTCTTATTTCCCTGATGGCTTCTTTTTATTGAAGGGTAACTTAAGGAGACCTGGTAGCAATTTTACTGCCTTCCCCTGACAGTTTGAAATAATAGCTTGGTCTTTGGTTGCACTGATCTTCTACCAGTCAACTTGATTCTGGTTTTTGTCATGTGGCAGTGAATTAAAAAAAAAAAAAAGTGTTTGTAGTTCGTTTTAAGAAATGGACTCTTTTATATGCTTCAATTAGCAACAGACGACAAAGTTCCTATTGGTCACACTTTCATAAACTCCTAGAAGTCACTGTTCGTCCTTTTGATTAAAGAAAAATCCTGGTTGGTTTCTTGGGAAAGCACATCTGGCTCTTGGGCTGCCTTAGGTACACTTTTTTTTGTCTTTCACATTAGTCACTGAAGGTGCAAAGGTCACATCTAAGTTGTTGGTAGTTAGTTTAGCACGCTTTCCCATTCTGAAGGGCTGTAGTCTTTCTGGTTGCTACATTCATCTGCCATGTGTTTGAATTCACTTGGTATAAAAGTGTCATTTGTTTCTATGCCTAGATTTTACAGTGTTACCCATTCTTCCCCGAGAACATCATTGGGATGAGTTGGAAAGCATCTCCTAACTTTTTTTTTAGCAAAGTGTGCTTAAGCCAGACTAGCTTGCTTTTGGATTTCCTGTCACCTCCTTCCCTGTTTTTATGGATGGCTCATGTTAAAAGCAACATGTTTAAATTGGAAGGGTTAAAGCTCCGGGTTTTCATTCTTTATGAAGAACTGTTTATTTGTGTGTGGTTCACCACAGTACATGGATAATGCTATCAAATCTGTGCTTTATTATAGACTTATGACTAGCACAGCAGCACTTCAGTTATGTGTTTTTGGGTTTTAGTTCTTTGCCAATTCTTTTGTGATGGAAATGAAATTAGAAATGAATCTTTGCAGCCAAGGGGAAAATAAGCACAACAAATAGAAATTGTCCCTTGAGCCAGTTCAGAAGTAAGCGGTGGTGATTTAAAGAAAAAAAAATTTTTTTTCCAAAGTAAGTGAAACATACAGAAAAGTACTTCATGTAACTTTTCCATGGAGATCGCTGGAAGATGAGCTGATCACTTTGACAAATGGAGGCCGCTTCAGCCACAAGGCTTTATCCCTTTATATTGTTTCACATCTTAAGTAACTGATTGAAAAGCGATTCACAGTCCCAAACCCTGCAACTGCTTTGAAGGTGGAATCTGAGTCAGTAATATTGTTCGCTTCTGCTCCCCAAAGGGAGCAACATGATTTGAAAGCAGAGCAATGGAGCTTTTCCGCATCAAACTCCATTTGGCCAATTGTCTGCATTTACATTCCTTGCCCAAATCCTTCACCAGCCTTTCCCGTGATGCCGCAGCAGATGCCAGACATTGAAGTAGAAAGCGAGCAGCTGTTTCCATTACTCCATGGCTGTATTATCCTCCACAATCTGCTTTCTTTTGCTCTCCCCTCCCCCACTGCGAAAATAAAGAAACCTCTCCCTCTAACTCTTGCGAGCTCCAGTTTATCAGTCTGCAGGTTTATCTTATCAGGACCTCTGGTCCCTTCGGAAGACCCAGTTTATTGTTTCCGGCCTGGAGCAGCTGGGACCCCGGGCCCCGGGGGCGTGGTCCGCTCGTGCCCGCCCTCGGCTGCGCGCTCCCTGTGGGGGCAGCGGGTGCGCGCAGCGCGCCGGGGACGCGCCCCCCATTCCCTCCCCGGACCCGTTAATAGCCCCAAGCGCTGTAAATCTGTCAGCTCCTCGCGACGCCCTTACCTCTTTCTTCATTTGCTCCAGCTTCTAGTTGACAACGTTCCCTTGAGGCGGAATTCTAATCTGCTTCCAATTAGTTGCAAAATGTGACTGAAATTTCCACATTATGACTGCTGTTTTACTTGCACGCACACATCTAGAAACAAATTAATGCTCTTGAATATTTATTTTTTGAGCCTTTGGATTTACTTTAAGAGGAAGAGTTTCCAATTGTGTGGTATGACTTCCAGGACTTCTATTTTTTCCTCAAAGCCCTGAAAACTGGGAATATATCTACACACACACAGCAACTAGGGTGGGGTACCTCTCCATCTCTTAAGCCTTTTCCATCTTTTCAAGATTTGTCAAAATGTACTACATATGTTTAAGTTAAACAAATAAATTTTGTAGTATTTTAAAAATAAAACAGGAATGTTTGCCCAGGTTGAATGGAAGGGTCCTAGTGCAGTATCTTAATGGAACACAAATACACACAATTTACTTCTAAGTATAGCTTAAGTATTTTTGGCCAAAGCATAAAAGACTTGTTACACACTTTTAAATTCTTTCATTGAATATCTAAAGCTATAAAGTCAAATAAACAAATTGGTGTTTAAAATTGGCTTAACAAATACAAGGGCAGCACCATATTAAAAATTTCACAATGGGCTTTAAATGTGCCTAGCCCTAGCTGATTTGCTCAGTGGATAGAACTTTGGCCCTCGGAGTGAAGGGTCCTGGGTTTGATTCCATTCAAGGGCACATGCCTGGGTTGTGGGCTTGATCCCCAGTAGGGTGTGTGTGTGTGTGTGTGTGTGTGTGTGTGTGTGTGTGAAGGAGGCAGCTGGTCAATGATTCACTCTCCTCATTGATGTTTCTCTCTCTCTCTCCCTCTCCCTTCCTCTCTGAAATCAATATATATATATATTTAAAAAAATAATAGTAAATGTGCCTAGATCTGACCACGCCCAGTAGAGGAAGCCCTCTGGAAGTTGTTGGAATGTTAGGGCTGCAGTAGGCATAGTCCATGACTTTCCGAGACTTTACATAATCCACTGTGAGGAGAATGCCCTGGACCCATGGGTGTTGGAAGTGGTTCAATTTTGTGGGAGGTCATTACCCCAACTCTGTTTCCTTCTTTACAATATATATTTTTTAAACTAAGATATTGATTCACCTGATTGCATGTAAATATTAGAGTTCTTTAAATCTTAATTGCTAAGGTTAAATTTAGCTTAATTTTATTACTTGCCTTAAAAACTACTTTCTCATGTACTGGCGAATTTTAGTACCAAGGCAGTGGTCTGTGGTGCAGTATTTTCAGAAAGGTGGTACTTTTAAGGTAAAGAATGTAAATAGCCAAATTTATTGGCGCATTTTATAGTAACATTCATTCTTCAGCATCTTGGCAGATTGATATCAACAGTAAGAATGGGCTTTAAAGAGATGTGAAGGTAAAGTGGTTATGTTGATCACATTACTTTGTATTAATTTCTAAATAACACCTTCACATGTAAACAGATCAGTTGGTGTGTTTTTTTCAACATCATTGTCATATATACTCATAAAAGCTCTATGTTGATTTATTGTCTTTTTTTAATGTGTTGTTTTCCATCTCTGTAACCCAGAGGTGGAGCATTTATTTCACTTTATTTAAAATAAATTTATTTAAAATTATTTATCAGATATAGGGTATAAAATTTAAATTATTTTATTTGAGAACTTTTAGCTATTGTTTCACAGAAGATGTAGGAGTGCTCTTTGTATTGCTTCCTTTCTTCTAACTCTGTGACTGGTAGGAAAATATAGCCAGATTGAAATCCTTAAAAATTTTAAGTGTGGGCCTTTAAGATTGTAGAGACCTCCTAGGTAAAAAAAAAAAAAAAAGGAGAAAGAAAGAAAGGAAGGAAGGAAGGGAAAGAGGAAATAGTTACCCCATAGTGAAATGCTCACAATAGGCACAATTGTGCTAGCCCCTCAAAGTCCCTGGGTTCACTAATTACCCTTTAATGAGGTCAGTCTGCCCAGGCTCTTTTCCTACCTTGGGAGGAAAATCACACAAGACAGTTGGAGTTCAAGTGGATCTTGCTGTATTTGCAACTTAGCATAACTACTTTGAAGGCCCCCAGGGCGCTTAATTGGGGCTGGGCATTTTTGTTTTGGGGGAGACTACACACAGTTCCCCCATTGTGTGAGTAGAGGCCATTGTGCATCTTGGAAGCATTACATGCTTTTGTTGTTGGTGCATAGTTTTATAAACTCCAAATGAGTTTATTGCCTTTTGACCATTGGGAGCACTAAATAATGGAAGAACCTAGAAGTCTTTGGGTTGGGTAGCTGCCAAGTGGTTAAAAAAAAAAAAAGAATGAATAGTTTAATTGTAAAGCAAACCATTTGTTTATAGATTAAGATTTATTCGGTCACCAAATCCTATGGACCAGGAGGTGAAAGAATGAGGTCGTAGGTATAGGAATTGAATGCCCAGTGTTATGTTTTGTGATCATGCTCAGTTGTTTTAGCCATTTTTTTTTCCACAAAAGAAGGACTGAATGGTTTAATGGTGAGAACTGCCAGGCCAAGTGTACTTCTTAAGCTATAAAGAGAGAAGGGAGGAAGGCAGAGGCAAGTTGTCATTTCTTTGCTGCTTGGTCAGGAGGCTAAAATTTAAGGTTCTTCCAACTGAGAGAAGGACAATGGCTACTGTTGAATTTCCTGTTTGTTCAAATGACTGGGAATGGTGGTGGTGGAGATGGTGGTGATGGTGGTGGAGGTAGAGAGTAAAAAGTAGACAGAAGGTGTGTGGGAAAGAGGGTAGACAATGCACTTCTCTTGAATAATTGGTGCCCTTTATGGAAATTCCTCACTATTTCATTAGTTAGGGGCCATAGTACTGAATAGAAAGGAACTCTCCAGCAACAGCAGTGGCAATGGGGGAGGAGGGACGTGGAAGAGTCGGGGAGAAGGTAGGGGAGTGCAGTTGCCTGGCAGCCAGAATTTCAGGACGCCCTTTTTTAAAGGACTGCATTGTATCCAACAGTAGAAGACCAGAGTCATGGTATTTGTTCCCATTGTAGCTGTAGTCTGTCCTTCTAATCCTTTTGTGAATAATAGGTTTAAGGAAATCACTAGTAAAGTGTTGTTTTCCAGAAGTATCATTTTGAACACTCCCCAATTTAGTTTTTATTTTTACATTAATCTTGGGAGTGAAACCCTTTATTTCAAAGTGCTCTTTTGTGTATACACTGTCTCTCTTAATGATGACTCAGGATACTTAACACTGTTGTTTCTCCATGATGCCTTTGTATTCTGTTTGGCCATGAAAAAGCAAAGCCCTTTCCTGAAAATTACTTGTTTGTTGCTTGATACTTATAAGATAAATTGAATGTTAAAATATGTTAAATTGTCTTAACATGATCTCATTTGTTTTTCTCATTATTAAATTCTAGTATTGATACTTTGGTATGGTCCTTTCGAAATAGCTTGATTTTTGAGACCAAATTATGGCTGATAGCTTCATTTTCATTTTATAGATCTATCTCTTTTTCTCTGGGGGTGGTGATGATCAGGAACAGGAGGGTAAAAAGAATGGGGAAGCAACAAAGGTGTAAAGATTTAGGTCTAAATGGATTCAGCATTGTCAAATTAGTGACTTTTTAATTTGCTGTTGTTCATTCCAAATGCTTTTTAATTAATATTTTATATATTAGTAAAGAGACTGGATTTCTGTGAGCATCCAATATAATTTGTAAAATGTCAAACTTTAAAATCTCATAAAATTTATGACTTTCATAGCCATTAAGTAGGCTAAATTTGTGTAAATATACTTTTAAAAGATCATGCAAAAAAAAAAAATCATGTTTTACCAAAGATGTAAATCCCTGCCACTGCTGACCTAAATTTGATTTATTTGGGTGTTTGCCTGTTAATATGTTCTCAACCTAGGTTTACTTAGCAAACTGAAACAGAAGTGCCAAGATAAAAAACATAGCTCGTGTTAATATTTGTGACAGCTTAGAGGCTTTGCAAGCTTGAAATCTCTTTACAATTTTAATCCCTCTGGGAAGGAAAGGTTTTTTTCTTTCTTTCTCTCTCTCTCTCTCTCTCCCTCTCTCTTTTTAATCAAATTGTGTTTCCACAATGTAAATGCTTCTGAGGGTTTAAAAAAACTTTTAAACATACCATATATTTCAGTGAGTTTAGTCCTGTTCACATGTATATAAAGCATGGGGGAATCGGGGTGAGCTTCCTGCTTATTAACAAGGGTTCCCCTTGTGTCTGCTTCTTCCCCTCTAACCTCTCTACTATCTTAACCTCATTTTAAAGACTTATTTCAAGTCTCCCTTGGAAGACTAGCATATGAACCCATACGCCTGCTAAACATCCATGTGCATTATTACCTTGTAAGAACAACTTTCCTGGAGTTGATACAGCTGCAGGATTAACTTCCAGCAGATAATCCCGTCCAGTTTTAGGCAGATGGCTGTTCTGTAATATCTACTGCTATTTATTGGTGATTAGATGACAACACGAAATCACTGTCCATGTAGGATTGCAGTTTTCCAAGCATATTGAATCCTAAGCATGCTGAATTTTCCTTTTCTGACCCTTACGGTGAAAGGTGAAGAGGTTCAAAGACTTTTGTACTTAAAAAAATCTAGAAATGCCCACTGTATTCAAATGACATTTTTACTGGTGCTCAATACATAGAGATATCTTCAAATGGCCTCTGGATTTGGTGAGCACACATTGGAAGTTAAATAGTGGTGGGAAAATAAGTACTGTTTTATCTTTTGTCTGTAAAATAAATTCAGAAAGGCTTTTGAGGAATTTCATTTTGGATCTGTTACAACTCACTTTGGGATCTAAAGAGTGACACTAACTGTACAAATACCCTGTGCAACGAGGTGTAGTTGCCTCCATGTTATTTGAGCTGAATGTGCATGCATAATTGGAGAGATTTTTGGAGAGAGAGTGTTTTGCTGTGGTAGATGTGGTTTAAATCCCAGTACTGAGCATAGCATTTACTTTCTCAGCTTACCCACAAAATCTGTGACTAATTTGGTGAATGTGAAGATTTCAGTCCAGATGGTTAGGTTTAATTGTAAAAACTGGAAAGATTTCAAAGTACCCTTTGAGGGAGTGCGGGAAACAACAACTAAACAAAAAGAATGAAAAGTAACTACAAGTCACTAAATATAGAATATTTGTATGTTATGTATTTATATAGACATATATACTTAAATATATTTGTGTGTGTGAGCAGTTTTCAACCTTTTTTATCTCGTGGCACACACAAACTAATTACTAAAATTCTGTGGTACACCAAAAAAAATATTTTGCCAATCTGACAAAAATAAAAATATAATTTTGATTCATTCACACCGGATGGTTATTGTCTTGTTGGCTGTTGTCACTTTTTTTATTTGACAATCTAAGGAAAAAGAGGTCAGTGCCCTGACTAAATAGTTAGGTATTTTACGTTTTAAAAATTCTTGTGGCACATGGGTTGAACATCACTGATAATGTATAGCAGTCAAGGATAAACTTGCAGAATCTATTCGATCAGTCCACATAAACAGATAGGATTAAGATGAGAAGTGATGTTTACTGTTTAATGATTTAGTATGTCTGTTTAAAGTAGCTTGGCTTTTTCTGGGCTCAAAATAGGTTTCTTCTCCAACGTGTTAAGAAGTTGCCACTTTCCCGTCAGCCGCTATTGTTGGTTAGAGCGTTGGCAGTTACCTCATCAGACCCTGGGGAATACCCCTCTGCCTTGGCTCCCTTCCCCTAGCTGTGGTCCTCTCTGAAGCCGATGTTTTGAAGCTGCAGCTATGAAGCTCAAAGAGAGAGTCAGCTTGCAGAAAGGGGAGGTTAGATGGCGACTAGTGCTGTCGAAGGACCAGTCTACTTTTCAGCATCAATCTATTCTCCACAGTTCTTTCATTTGATGGCCATGCTGGAATGAATACAATGATTTGAGCTAATGCTTCTAAAGCTACCCAGACCTTCTGCTGATTGCCTTCTGTGCAAATGAGAACAGGATAGAAATGGACCCCTCTTCTGTTTTAGATGGGGACACCACTGCCCTAGATCTGGGGCCAATAAATTAGCTTTGTAGTTGGTAGGCTAAGAGGGCTTTATGGTGAAATTAATTTGTATTACCTAGACTTATAAGGAGAGAAGAGGGAAGAAGAGTAAGACATCCTGGACAGGAGAAAGCGAGACCATGGGGCTTTTGATAAGATCTGCTTTATTCTAGTAGAATGCCTGGGGTTTATGGCATCTTGATTTACAAGGCAAGCAGATGGCCACATTTCTTTCACAGGAATGAGACATGCCTAATACAGGCAAATACATTTCATAATACGTATTCAGACAATGTAGAGAAATGGGTTCAACTTATATGTGTTATATCTGCCATATATCCATTGCTTTTATATTTGATTCTTGATTCCTCAGAATTTTAAAATGGCACAAGGAATGAGCTTAAAGCAGCAGGCCAGATGTACTGGGTTAAGGATGTTCAGATTGTAGAAAACCTGTGAAATCTAGGCCAAGAGAAAGTGCTCCCAGAGGAGGAGTAAGTGTAGATCTTTGAGATGATCAAGGTGAGCAGAGGTGATCTTTGCTCTGATCCCCTTGGGTGAGTTCCTTTTTAAAACTATATTTCTTTTACCTTCTGATATGTCCCTATCTGCTTAGAGCCTAATTTTTCTCCATTTATCAAGATCCTTGCCCTCCATTAGCAATCCTTTGAACGATCCTCATGGTGACTTGAAGAAATACTTTTAAAGGCCCAAGAATGGAGCTCAAATGTGGGGACTATCTGGTGGGGGAGAGGCAAGAGAGCTTTTATGGTGTCTTAAATCACACCTTTTCTATCTCAAAAGCTGGTTCTTTGAAAAGCTGGTTTTGGAGAGAATCTTTTCTGTAGATCTTTCTTAAAATATTTGAAGCTGACAACAAGGTGTAAGTGATGAGATTGAAACAGGGTCTGACGTGGCTTTTTTTCTTTCTTATTTTACAGTGGATATTTTAAGGTACCTTTATAACTAATGCAAGGAGTGAGGTTCAGTAGGCAAATAAGACCTTGAGGATTGACACTGCCATTAAGTTATGGGTGAGTTAGACTTGAGAGTAGTAGTATTGTCGTACATTTCTATTTTCCTTATTTGTTGATACATATAGTTATATAATATGTAGTATATACATGCATGTTTATATACATGGTCTTGTTTTCTACTGCACATTTCTAATATACCTGAATAATATAATTTGAGGAATAGAAATAATTGCAACGTGTACTACTGAAAAAAATTCTGTGAGTGCACATGTACAAGGTCAAGGTGGAATTTCCAGGACACAGATCAGAAAGATAATGGGTGTGATACACTTACAGTGTACCTCTCACCTTCTCTTAGTTCACAGCAGGCCAGAATTCCCCACAGAATTCTCTTATTCACCAGTGCTAATTTTTATTTCCTCCAATACCTTGACTTGAGCAAAGGAGAGGGCTGACAGAGCACATGGTTGTGTATTCTTTCTGTTGAAAATCTTGGCACATCTTAGGGCATAGTGGAGAAGAGGTTCACTGGAAAACAGTAGAAGATTTGTCTACTTGTTGAGAACTTCTGTTGACTTTTCTAGGGACTCGGTGTAAGAGATAGCATTGAGGTAGGTCTGATGTAGTTATGATTTTGAGGCCCAATTAAAGAGTAGAGAGCTGTGTCAAGTATAAACTTGAGATGCAAGAGAAAAGAAAACACAAAACAAATTGAGCAACTGACTTGAGAGGAACCAAAGCCTGGGTTCTCGATTGATTGGATGTTTGCACTTTCTTCTGGACATGCTTCTTAGTCTCCCTCTAGGCTGACTGCACATGCTGTTAAATCCACCCAGATAATACACATGGAATGTGTTCTGGACAAACCATGTGCAGATTAGATTGGGAGTTGGGTGCAGGCCAGAGCATGCAGGGCCCTGTAGGCTGTGGTAAAGATTTTAGTTTGAGTATGATGAAAAACCTTTACAGAATTTTGAGCAAGGGAGTGACATGATTTGATTTGTTTCTGAAAACTTTCTCTTGACTGCTGTGTGGAGAATTGATTATAGAGAGGCAAGAAGAGAAATAGGGAAATCAGTTAGTTACAAGACCTTTTCAGTAGTCCCAGTGAGAGGATGAATTTTTGTTGTTGTCATGAAATTGGTGAGAAGTGCTTAGATTGTTTAAGGTAATGTGGACAGGACTTAGATATGGAGTTGTGAGAGAATGAGAATTAAAGGTCAAATTTAGAAATTTGGAGGTGGGCGGAATCAAGAGTTGGAAAACATTTTTAATGTACCCCAGGGCTGCCAGGTGATGATGCCCAATGGGATGGCCAGTGCTAGAACCATAGATTGGGAACAGTGGGCTTCAGGGTTTGGGGGCTGGAGAGCGTTGTTAGAAAAGAAGGGGACCCAGGGCTGAGCCAGCATCGAGTCTACTGTGGAGGAAAAACCCCAGCCAGGCTGGTGTTTCTGGTAAGCAAGTGAAAAAATTTTAGCAAAGAGGGTGTGATCACATGTGTCAAATGCCTCCAAAAGTCAGGTTTAGATGAGACTTAGAAGACTGTTTACTGTGGGAGGATGACTATTGTTGTTGATCTTAACCCAAGTGGTCCTGGGGTGAGAGGTGGGGTTGGGGACAAAGTCTGATGGGAGGTGGGGTTGGGGGCAATCAAGGTCTGATGGGAGTACTTGGATTTCACTGGGAGGTGAGGAAAATGGAAAACGATGGGTAACACACTTTTTCTATAAGGGACATGAGGTCAAGGGAGTATTTATATCATTTTTAAAAGTAGGATCCTCTAATAATAGCCTGTTTATATGCTGATGGGGATGATACAGGAAAGGGAAAAAAGTTGTACATACCAGAGAGAGTGGGGCTAGGGTGGGGGGAAGCTCCGTGGAGCAAGCTCTCCATTGGAAAAATCAGAAAATATGTAGAGGCGCAGCGTGGTTGGAAGGCTGTGTGGTGGAAAAATTAAGAAGTCTTCATTTTTATCATTTTTGTTTAGGATATTGTTGCTATGTTAAGGGATTCTTTGTAATACAGATATTGTGGACAATAATTAAGTATCCATTTCTTCATTTACTCCCTGCCTCCTCCTACATAGTAGAGAGCTTTGATTATTTTGTGTTCTCACAATAGACATATTAGAAAGGGGGGGTGGGCGTTAGTGCAGGTCTCTCAGTTTATTCTTTCATTCATCTCTTTATTCATTTGTTCACTCAGAACGTATTTTTGGAATGCCGATTATATGCCAGGAGTCTAGGTCCCAGAAATACAATAGTAAGCAGAGTCTCTGCTCTCATGACTCTTATATTCTAGTTTATTCTGGACAAATAAATACGTTTTGGTTGCTGTTAGGCCTGTAAGGGAGAATTCAGCAGGAGGAGGTAGAAGGGGATAGCGGGAAAGGAGAGTTTATCTTTGTTTATGTTTGAGTAGGGAGCTGATTATCAGTCATGTACCGCTTAACAGCAGGGATATGTTCTGAGAAATGCCTCATCAGGCAATTTTATTGTTGCTCGAGCATCACCGAGTGCACTTGGACAAAGCTAGATGCTATCCCTCACTCCTGTAATCGCACATGCTGTCCTTTCATTCGCCTGGCAGGGCAGTAGGTTTGTTTACACCAGTATCATCACAAACACATAACTAACACATTGTGCTGTGATGTTAGGATGGCTACAGCGATGTCATTAGGTGACAGGAAGTTTTCATCTTCATTATAATCTTATGGGTCCACTGTTGTATATGCGGTTCGCTGTTGACTAAAATGTCATCATGCGTGCATGACTGTGCAGTGAGGAGGAGCCCGTTCTGGATCGAAGCCTGGAGGAGGGAGTGTATTTGGGGAAGACATTAGGTGGCCAAAGCTGAAACAGGGTGAGAGAAGAGGTCTAGAAGATGAATTCCAAGACGGAACATGAGGCCTAAAGAACCAAGTAAGACTCGGAGATGGGGAGAGTTGGGGAGTTTTGAGCCGCGCATCCCCAGGCTGTGCCTGTGTCCCATCGGGATCTCAGTGTGTGGCACCGACCCTGAGCTTCACTTCTGGCTCTGTCCCTCAGGTCTTTTGATTATTCTGGTCTCTAAGTGGGTAACTTACTTTCCTAGAATGATCGTTTTCCAGTGGTAACTAATTGTGTGTGCACACACCCTCAATTGTATTGATACAGTTGTTTACTAAAAATATGAGCAACAGAAATTTAAAATGATGAGATAGTAGTATAAATAGAAAACCTCCTCCTCCCTTCTAATGCACTTCATTGGAGCTTTTGTATATCCCCTGGGAATTTAACATGCCTCCTACTTTGGAGACTGCTTTAGAGTCCTGAGAAACTAGTTGCATTGATTAGAATAGTTTTTATTTGACTTAGAAATTTTAAAAGCAATCCATAAATCAATAAAAGTTTAAATTGTACTACAATATTATAAAATGGAAAGTAGATTTTACTTCCCTCTTAGATCTGCTCCCCAGAGCCTACTACTTTTAACAGTTTGTATGTATTTCTTGAAATAGTCTCCATATGTTCAAGCATATATACTTATATTTCTTGTATTGCTACACAGATCACAGCATAGTAAAGAAACATCTGCACCCTGTTCTTTCTACATAACTATGTTTTGGGTATCATATGTTACCTTTCTACCTTTGATTCCATAATCTATTTAACTGCTCCTCTACTAATAACATTTAGGTGTTTTCCAGTCTTTTTTTCAGCTACAAAATACAGTATTTTGGTGGATTTCATTCTGAATGCATTTCAAAATTTAATTGTCCCCTACTTGATTTAATCAGTTGAGTGCTCACCAACAATGGAACATGAATTGCCTATATGCCTACCATCTAACTAATACTGTGAATTATAATTTTTTGACTTTAACCTGTGATAATCTGATAGTTGTCCATCATTTTAACTTTCCCATTTCATGTTAACAAGCCACTGTATTTTCCTACATATTGACAGTTTCTAACCTCTAATTTTCTAGTGAGTTGTTGGCCATTTCTTACTGATTTTAAAATACTTTAGTGTATATAACTAAATATACTCTTTCCATGTTTTGCAAATATTTTTCATGTGCTCACAGATATGTTCCCCTCTTTATTTTTGATTCTGTTTAGTTTCTCCCTTCCTCCCCTGGGCTGGTATTTTAAATTGTGTAGTTAGGTTTATAATTCATTTATTTTTATGGCTCCTACATTTTGTATTAGTGTAGAAAGATTTTTCTCCAAGATTATTTAAAAATTTTTTCTTGTACCACATTTATGGTAGTTGACTGTACAGTTTTTCAAGTTGAAGGTGAGTATAATTTTCATCTTACTGCAGGGGTGGGGAACCTTTTTCTAAGGTAATTTGGAGATTTATAACATCATTTGTGGGCCATACAACATTATCAGCTTAAAAATTAGCCTGCTATATTTGGTTAAACATTTAATTAACTCACCCCCTAATGCCTTGGCAGGGCCAGACCAAATGATTTTGCAGACCTTATAGAGCCCATGGGCTGGATGTTCCCTACCCCTGTCTTACTAGCTTTTGGGGTTATATTTCAATATAAATAATTTTGACCTAATATCCCAAATCCTTGAACTCTTAATCTAAAGCATTGCCTCTCTTTTTTAAAAAATATGTTTTAATTGATTTTTAGACAGAGAGGAAGGAAGAGAGAGAGAGAGAGAAACATTGATGAAAGAGAAACATCAATATTGATCCTCTGCCTCCTGCACACTCCCTACTGGGGATCCAGTCCACAACCTGGGCATGTGCCCTGACTAGGAATAGAACCATGACCTCCTGGTTTATAGGCCAATGCTCAACTCCTAAGCATACCGGCCAGACTAATGCATTGTTTCTTAATCAGAGCTGTGCATCCTGAATCACCTGAAGAGTTCTTAATTTTTTCCTTTCCCCAAACACCCAGTTTCAGGTTCCCTACCACATTATGATTCTTTACATCTTGGCTTCTTTGTGTGCATTTAGACAAAGCTTCACATGGCTTATTTGAAGATGTCTATTTTTGCTTTCTCTCCCTCAAAGACAGATGTTAGGAATGGTTATTAGAATTTCCCCCTGGTGTGTGTTTTTTTCTTAAGATTCTTTATAGAAAAATCACCACAGTATTGCTTTAACTGCGACTTCATTAAGTGTTTTGCAGGTGGTTAATTCATGTACTTGGTCAAATGGGAGGTGGAGCAGGAAGGACTAATGATTTGCAGCTCCAGCCCTAGGAATATTTACAGCCAGGCAAATACCCATACTCGTGTTTCCTAGGCTCCTAGAGCATAGCCCTCATGCACAGTGAACTGCATAAGTAGTAAAAATGAGCCATGACTTTGCTTCGTTAGCCCTGTGGTTTAGTAACACATAGATAATTGTTGTGTAGGCAGGAGGAAGTGTTTGGGAGTGCAGGAAGCATGCAGTTGTGAGTATTAGCGCTCTGGGGCTGGTCTGTGGAGGTCATCTCTCTGATCAGCTGGGCTTCAGAAAGTCACCAGCATGCAATCACGTTTTTGCAGTCAGCAGAGCACAGCCAGCACGTCCTGCTGAGGTTGGTTGCAGACGGCCTTCAGGTGGATGGTTCCTGTAGCAGAGCCTTGACTTGGACTCCTGCCTGGGTTGTGGGCCAGGGGAAGAAGCTCTGGAACTAACTGGGAATTGGGTGGATTTTTTTTTTGGCTTTAACTTCTTTTATGACCCTGGGCAAAAGCCACTGTCTCTGGGCCTTTTCTTCTTGGACTACAATTTCTGAGGGCCCTTCCAATTTCAAAAAGAGTTGGAATTTTCTCCACTCGTACTTATTGCACTGGACACAAATGTGTTGTGTCTACATCTCCCCTATTTTGCTATTGTCTGTGAATTATTGTCTGTGAATGCACGTTTCCCCTGCTAGCTTGAAATCTTTCAGGGCATGAAGGCTGTCTTACTTATTTAAAATAGATATAATTATTAAATAGTATTTCAGATGTCTCCCATTCCCAACTCCCCATCCCTTTGCAGCGCCCCCACTACCCCCTCAGGTCTTTTTACCACACTATTGCCTGTGCCCATGGGCTATTCATATCCTATCTAATAAAGAGGAATATGCTAATTGACTGCCATGCCCTCAAAAATGGTAGTGCCCATAGCCACAAAATGGTGGTGCCCAGTCCCTTCAGCCCCACTGGGGTGGCAGGGCATGAAGCATGGCCAAGCCTGTCTCCATGGGGATCTGGCTGCCCCATGTACCTGCCTCTGAAGTCCTCTTGGCCTCCCAGCTGTCCAGGGCTGGCCTGAGGCACAGGCAAGCCTTGGATGGCAGCTGCTCAGCTGCCCAGGGCCGCTGGAGGCTCAGGTAACCAGGGGCAGCTGAGGCTTGCGCTGCCAGCAGAGTTGTCTTCTTTCCTTGATCGCCCGGTCACCTCCCGCCCTTGAGGGTTCCCAGACTGTGAGAGGGGCAGGCTAGGATGAGGGACCCCGCTCCAATGCATGAATTTTCATGCACTGGGCCTCTAGTAAGTATATAACTTCTTTGGTTTATCTCTTCTTGTCCTCCTCATCCCCATTGAGGTATGTCATTCTGTCTGATGCCTCCTTGCTTCAGATCTTACTTTTTTGGTCATGTGATACTTGTCTTTTTCAGATTGGCTTATTTCACTTAGCATAATATTCTCCAGGTCCACCCATGCTGCCCACTGGGTAAAAGATTCCTCTTTTATATAGCTGCATAGTATCCCATTGTGTAAATGTCCCACAGCTTTTTTATCCATCATCTACTGATGGGCACTTGAGCTGTTTCCAGATCTTAGCTGTTGCAAATTATGCTGCTATGAACACAGGGGTGCATATGTTCTTTTTGATTGGTGTTTTGGGGTTTTTAGGGTATATTCCCAGAAGTGGGATTGCTGGGTCAAATGGAAGCTCCATTTTTATATCTTACTAATTTTTATCTCCCTAGCTCCCAGCACTGTGCCATATTCTAGGAACTGCTCAGTAAATATGTGCCGTGTTGCACAGAAAGAAGACCCTCAACGATGGCTGCTCGGGGTCCACATCTTTTTGTCTTTCTACCCCATCAAGATCATAGTAAAATATATTGCTGGGAATTATCTGGTTTTTCACCTATCTTACCTTTATGTGCCATTTTAAAGTTATTTAAAGTGTCTGTACAATTGGTTATACTGCACCTGCTTTCCTGGGTCTGGTAGGGCATGTCTGTTGAATTTTAACCAGTTAATTGCCACCTGCCACAACACTTTGAATTTAATTAAAAAAGATCCACCACTTGCGCCTATAGATGCTTATGGTGTACATAGTTAAAGAATAAAGATGCTTTACCCAGAAGGGTTCTCCTATGTCAGAATAACAGATGGCAGTGGCATCCTGTTTGCTGGCCCATTTTTGTCTGATGATTTCTTTGTCACTCACAGAATCCTCCGGGCTATAAAGTGGAAGGCTACTCTTTAAAAAAGTCATTATCCAAGTAGGAGAGATGTGCCTATTATAGCTTAGAGCTTAGGTGTGACCTTGGGAAAGTTGTTTAAACTGAGTTAACAATCTAATTTGTATATATATATATAAAAGCCAGCCCAGGCATTCGGAGTGTAATAAGACCTTAAGAACTCAGGAATGAAATTTAGCCCCTTTATCTTTGGTGAAATTAGTGTAAGAATTTGAAGCACAGCCCATTCTGACAGCTTTGGTCTATAATCATTGATTACAATCATATGTCATTAACAGACATAACTGTTGTTAAATAGAATAGTGGTTTGATTTTTCTTTTTTACCTTGAAGTAGCTCATTAAACTCAACATGTTATTAAAATACATTTTTTTCAAAAATATATACATTTACTAATATACATTGAATAGGTTGAAATGTATGTGTTTATTGTGAAGGTCTTTTTCACCTGAATGACTGGTTGCTGTGTTTGACAGCTGGGGCAAGGTTGTGGTTCTTCTAGAGCAGTGGTTCTCAACCTATGGGTTGCGACAGGTTGAGAAATATCAGAAAACTCAGATATTTACATTATGATTCATTAACAGTAGCAAAATTACAGTTATGAAGTAGCAATGAAAATATTTTTATAGCTGGGAGTCACCACAACATGAGGAACTATATTAAAGGATCACAGTATTAGAAAGGTTGAGAACCACTGTTCTAGAGTCTAGTAAGTCAGGTGCATTTCTGACATTAAGGGAGCTTTTGCTGGAAAAGTGGTGGGGAAAATCTAAAAATCAGATGTATTATAAAAGATGATGTTGATGGCGCCCATTAATGAGAACTCTAATACCTTTTGGAGGGGGCTGCTAGCATATCATCAACAGGGCCTGGGAATCATTTCCTTTTGAGGGTCCCTTGCACCCCCAAAGTAAGTTTCCCAGATTAGTTATTTACTCTGAAGGCTATTTCCTTTCTGGTATCAAAAATGTAATCAATAATAACTAATATTTGTATAACATGTAGCACCTATTTGGCCAGCAAGGGAGGGCAGTTGGCAGGGACCAGGCCAGCAGGGGAGGGCAGTTGGGAGGGACCAGGCCTGCAAGGGAGGGCAGTTGGGGGTTATCAAGTGTGCAGAGGAGGGCAGTTAGGGGTGACCAGGCTGGCAGAGGAGAGAAGTTGGGGGTGACTGAGCCTGCAGGGAAGGGCAGTTGTGGGCAGGGGACCCAGGCCTGCAGGGAAGGGCAGTTAAAGGCAAACAGGCTGGCAGGGCAGTAGTAAGACACCAATCAGGCTGGCAGGGGAGTGGTTAGGGGGTGATCAGGCTGGCAGGCAGAAGCAGTTAGGGGCAATCAGGAAGGTAGGCAGGTGAGCAGTTGGGAGCCAGCAGTCCTGGATTGTGAGAGGAATGTCTGACTGTCAGTTTAGACCCGATCCTACCGAGATAAGGCCTAATTGGGCAGTTGGACATCCCTCGAGTGGTCCCATATTGGAGAGGGTGCAGGCTGGGCTGAGGGACAACCCCTGCCCCCTTGCACAAATTTCATGCACTGGGCCTCAGTGTTCATATATTAGGGAATGTGCTAGAAGCCCACTAAACCATTAGGGCCAGCCTTTTGGTTAATTTGATCATTTACAAAAATATAGCAAGTCCTCACTGGTATGTATCCTATACTGATATAGCTGAAGTAAATACTGATGCCTGGAGCATCAAATTTTGCAGATGCTTTCTAAATATGGATTGTGAGAGCTGGTTTGGTTCTAATTGCAGAAATATCAATGGGATTTATATCTGTCTTCTTGAGATGGTTGGAAAGAGGGAATTTCAGTACTTAGAGTTAGCACACATTTCGATTTTTGTTCTACACTGGGAAGAGCCATGTTGATTTGAGGTAACTTATTAATGTGCAGGTTAGTGCTTTTAGCTAGTTAAATTTTCATGGATGGTGAAAATATAAGGGATATGTGATATTTTACAGAATTTCTGATTTTCAGGGTAGAGAAAAAGCCAATGTATAGTAATTTAAAAGTATTTTAATCATGACTTCATTTATTTCACTCTAGCATTAAAAAAGGGGCACAAAGAAGGCTTCCCTGTCTTCCTTCACCAAATAGCAGTTTTGCAGACCTTTACAAGTTCCCATATGTTAGGGAAAAACATTTTCCAAGAAGTTGGCAGCATTGCACTTTTTAGCTGATGCCAGCTTCTTCTTTGGGCCAACTCAACAGAGAAGAGAGGGGGAAATGCCTTGTTTTAGTGGCTGAATTACTCTGACAAGCTTTCACATCGCCCCTCCTCTTATTAATATTCTTTTTGATGTGAGCTTGTAAAACAGAGGATTGGCTGTTAATCTCCATCATCTCAAGGGCTTTTGGCAGTGGCCCATAATTGATGTGTTCACATGGCTGTTGTCTGACTACTAATGATTAGACAGCAGTGTTATCTACCAGCTACATCAGTGTTGCTTATAAATCACACTTGATAAAGTGCAGTTTCATTTCTTCAAAGAGTCCGTACATGTCTACATACTTTGATAGAACTGCCAGAGGCATTTCATGATTCTGTGACAGCTTAGATTAGGTTTATTTTTCATTTCTGTTTGACAAAATATTAGACTTTCTAACGCTTGTGGGAGAGAATGTTTTTGTTCCTCTAACAAGGCACTTGGAGCATGATAGGCAGAGAAAGATTGCCTGCTCTCCATGGGCAGGTGTACAGGTTGGGGTGGCAGGTCGGATTTTGGCCTTTGTTCACCAAAAGCTGAGGTGGCTGGAGTGGGGCCAGACCACTTTGAAAAGGAAGGGAGGAGGCCACATTGGAGAGGCAGTTCTCAGAGTATGGGCCTGCACTCTGACTGTGACATGGTTGGGACCGGCCACCTAGAGCTGTGAAATTGCACTGCCAGTCATAGAGTGTGCGGAGCCTATGCCTCAGGGTGTAATTCCACTCTGTGGAAGGGCAGGGAAAAGCAAGAAGGCTTTACCAGAGGAGGCGGTAATAGCCCCAGCAATCGTATTTGTTGTCCTCCTTCAGTCAGTAGTCATATGGAGATGCTTCGCTGGCTGCGGACACATTCACCTGCCCAGAGCTCTGGGCAATGCAGAGATGAAACCAGGTTGCACATTGCATATACATGGTGAGCTTTGATTGGGAACTGCTGAGTCTTGGACCTTTATTCTACTCTAAACTCCTGTGTCCTTGAGCTAACTTTATTCATTTATAAAACAATACCTCCCCTCCCCACAAAAAAGAGAGAAAATAATTTCTAAAATCATTCCCTGCTCTCCTTGTATACCTTTGCATATTCCAGAGTCACTCAGTCCTCTTGCTAATGTGTAGTTAATTAATCTTTACTTATTCTTTTCTAGGTCAAATATTAGATGTCAAAAATGTGGTTCTATAATATTATTTGACTTTAAGAAATAGTTTTTTTTTTACTGGGTTTAAAAAATCACGGTGCTTTTAAGAGATGTTCATATCATTTGGAGGTATTAGAGGTTAAATATTTTCTCAAAATATACAACTTTTATGTAGAATAAAATTATGTGGCAAAGATTGGGAGTTGGGGTTTTGTCAATAAATTTTTATAGTTATGAGTTACTAGATTTCTAGAATGTAAGAATGCAGGAGAATGCTCTTACCACCAAAACTACCTTAAACAAATTTCCCCCACTCTGCCACACCCAAGCAAAACAGAAGTTACAGCACATCTCAGAGTTCTTCCCAGTTCTTTTGTTTTGCTTCTCTTTTTTTTTAATTAAAGACTTAAAATTGTTATATTAAACAAATGCTAGATAGATGTGCCTTTTATATAATCTTAGATATTTTACGTACCTAGAACCACTTTTCCCAGGTTAGCTTCTTACTTGTACCCTCACTTCTAGGTGCCAGGTTTATTACTTCTCTGCCTGATAGTGACTTGGACATGAACACCCTTCCCCGCAGTATATTTAGGGTTATAATTGAAATAAGCACTATAATCAGGTAATAAATATTTATTGATACATATTAGCATTGAAAACTAAAGGTACTTAACTGAGCTTCTTATCTTAAAATGATTTGTGGTTGAAGGAAATACCTCCTCCCCCTTTTTATTAAACAAAACAATTCAAATGTAAGTCAGTTTGGTTATGGTTATGAGATTTTTAATGCACCATAGGAAAATATTCATGATTAACTTAGAGAAGATAGTCTTTCAGTAATATAAATGGATTCTTCATTTAGTTTTGATACATAAAGCAACTGTAAGAGTTTCTAATATAGCTGTAAAATGGGGGGGACGTCTATTAAAAGATTGAGTATGATTTTGATTATATAAAATATATGCATATGTAAAGGCTGGATGGTACTATTAGAAATAAAAATTGAAATCGTTTTAAAGATTTTTTTTGCCATCTTTAAATAATGTTTTCTTTAAAAAAGTAATATATGTATATGAATTTTATGAAGTGTATTAACATTATGGCAAAAATAAGTATGCATTCTTCCATTTAAAAAATAAAACATTTCTACTTGACTGATGACTTAAATCATGATTCAAATTAACTTAATTTAAATTTAGCTTAGTCTAATGTTAACACTGTTTGCAGGTGTTTACCAAGTAACTGGAAATTACTGTAATATTAAGGGAGGCATAGTAGAAATACACATTTTAATGTAAATGTGGAAACTCTATCACTCACAGGGTGCTTTTAGTTTAATGTTGGTATATAGAATATGTCCTCCATCATTTTTTTTTTTTGCTACATTGTATAAAATTTCTTATTTACTGGCTGAGAAATCTTGTCCACTTTAAAAGTTGTGGCCACCCATTTATTTTGGAACTGATCTCTTACCATTCTATGTGACCAAGATTTAGGCAAGTATCCTCCTATCTAATAAGGGAGTAATATGCAAATTGTCAGTCTCTCTAAGACGCAAGATGGCTGCCCCCATGTGATCAAAAATGGCTGCCCCTATGTGGACACAAGATGGCCACCACAAGATGGCCTGCATAGGAGGGCAGTTGCGGGTGACCAGGCCTGCAGGGGAGGACAGTTAGGGGCGACCAGATTGGCAGGGGAGGGAAGTTAGGGATGACTATGCTGGCAGGGGAGGGCAGTTAGGGGCAATCAGGCCAGCTGGGGAGCTGTTAGGCATTGATCAGGCTGGCAGGGGAGTGGTTAGGGGGTGATCAGGCTGGCAGGCAGAAGTGGTTAAGGGCAATCAGGCAGAGGCAGGCGAGCAGTTGGGATCGGGCCTAAATGGGCAGTCAGACATCCCTCAAGGGGTCTCAGATTGGAGAGGGTGCAGGCTCAGCTGAGGGACACCCCCTTCCCCCCAATGCACGAAATTTGTGTACTGGGCCTCTGGTTGTTTGAGACTGGATGAATTGACCCTAGTATTAGTCTCAATAATTTGTGTCAGCCATCTAAAATCTGTTCTGTAACAGAAAATCACTGTCCCTTATAGGATTGCAGCTCTCTAAGCATATTCTGAAACATGACAGTAAAATGAACTATTCTAGAAATAGGGATGCTAAGACAGTGTGGCCCTTCTCCCATCCTCCATTCAGCCCTCATCATATTCATTTTCCATATACTTTGTACAGTCTTTTGAGACCACTTTTATAGAATTTATTTTAATTCCTCAGGCTAGCATTCTTCATGCCATTTTACAGATGCTGACACTGGAAGCTCTTGATCTCATTCTTAGGCTAGGATTCCTCCCAGGACAACAGCTTCTAGAAGAGGAAAAAATTATTGCATCTGTAACATAAATCTTGCTATATGCCTGATTCTAAATAACTGTAAATGTTCAATTATAGATCCAGATATCTTGAAGTTTTCCATTTCATTTGGTTTTCAGAGATCACAGTAGCATGTGTTGGTTTAGCCATGTGAGAAGTTAAACAAGGCCTGTAAGCATGTGCTATTTAGGTTGGTGGGCACAGAACATGCTAGAGATGACAGTGGTAGCTAACTTTTGTTGAGCACCTGTTATGTGGTTGGGATAATAAGGGCTTTATATGGATTATCTTGTTTGATGTAGTTGTTACATTAAATACAAATTGGTAATTCCACTTTAGATAAGGAAACTGAGACTTAGAAAAGTAAAGTAATAATTTAAGATTATGTAGCTAGTAAGCTAATGTCTGAGAGTCAAACACAGAGACTGCATTCTTATTTTTTACATTTTTTATGTACTCTGTTACCCAGTTCAGAAGTATTGCTGGGACACTTGGCCTGAGACCCTGAGCTGCCGTCATTATTCTCTGAGAAGGAGCTTCTGGGCCTGATGATCTTAGCTGTCCCATTCATGAGCTGACTTGTGGGTGAAAGAACTCCAGGTGTTTGGAAATGCTCAATTCATTTACAATTTCCAACAAAATGTGTTTGAAAATATTAATTATTTCATCCAGTGTACTCACTTATAAGGGAATGAAAGTATACTGGTTTTCATAATTAAAACGTAATTAAAAAAAAACATACCTTGCAATTATACAGGAAGCTTAAGTTTTGTTTAGTCTTATAGGAGTAGAGAGGCCTAATTTGTTGTTGAGAAGTTTTTGTGTTTTTATTTATATATTTATTTATTTTGCTTGCATGTAAGCTCTGTGCAGGCAGGGATCTTATCTGTCTTATCATTATATTAGTGCCAAGCAGCAAAGGCTGGCATTAAAAAGAGATGCTTGATAAACATTTATTGAATGTTTCAAGTTAAAATTGAAATACAGTATAACTCTTTGGGTCTCTTTTTTAGGTTATCACTCCTGGGTTTTATTGGGAAAGCTGAAAAGTAGTGTGCACACTAATTCTCACGCCCCGCCCCCCTCCCCTTTATTCAGAAATAGATGTGTATGCTTACTTCTCCTCATTCCCCATTTTTTTCCTGCTCTCTTCTGACATTCCTCCCCCATTCTTTCTCCCTTCTCCCCCCTCTCCACCAGTGTATACTAGAGTCCAGGTGTAGACCTAAATGAGCTATTGAAAGTAGGGTTGCAGGGATGGTGGTGGTGATGGAAGAGGGTAAATGGAGATAGAAGGAGACTTTGGGTGGTGAACACACAGTACAGTGTATAGATGCTGTGTTGTGGAATTGTGTACCTGAAACCTGTATAATTTTCTTAACCAGTGTCACCCCAATAAATTCAATAAGAAGGGAATAAAAGAATATATAGTTGACACTTGAACAGTGTGGGGTTAGGCGTGCCAAACCCCCAAATGCCTCTAACTTTTGACTGCCCTAAAACTTAACTACTTATAATAGGCTCCTGTTGACCGAAAGCCTTGCTGATAACAATCAACATGCATTTTATATGTTACTTCAGGCCCAGTACACGAAATTTATACATGGGTGTGTGTGTTCCTTAGCCCAGCCTGCACCCTCTCCAATCTGGGACCCCTTGAGGGATGTCCGACTGCCCATCTAGGCCCAATCCAGGTAGGGTTGTGCCTAAATGGACAGTCGGACATCCCTCTCACAATTCAAGACTGCTGGCTCCCAACTGCTCACCTGCCTGCCTTCCTGATTGCCCCTAACTGCTTCTGCCTTCCAGCCTGATCACCCCCTAACCACTTCCCTGCCAGCCTGATTGGTGCCTAACTGCTCCCTTGCCAGCCTGTTTGCTAACCACTTCCCTGCCAGCCTGATTGGTGCCTAACTGCTCCCTTGCCAGCCTGTTTGCCCCTAACTTACCTCCCCTGAAGGCCTGGTCACCCTTAACTGCCCTCCCCTGCAGGCCTGGGTCCCTCCCAACTGCCCTCCCCTGCTGGCCTGATTGCCTACAACTGCCCTCCCTTGCAGGCCTAGACCCTCCCAACTGCCTCCCCTGCTGGCCATCTTGTAGCAGCTATCTTTGATCACATGGGAGCAGCCATCTTGAGTGTTGAAGTGATGGTCAATTTGCATATTAATCTTTTATTAGATAAGATAGAAGTCCAGTGCACAGGTGGTGGCGAGCTGGTTTGCCCTGAGGGGTGTCCTAGACCAGGTAGGGGTTTCCTTGGGGCGTGGGGAGGCCTGGGCAAGGGGCCTGTGGAGGTTTGCAGGCCATTCATGCTCCCTGGCAACCTAAGCAGAGGCCTTGGGATCTGGTATTTATTTATCTTCTACAATTGAAAATTTGAAACCTTGAGCGGAGCCTACGGCTGGCCAGGAAGTTTAGTTTCCTCCTTGGCTGGAGAAACCCAAGTCTCCTGTTTGCTCGGTGGCCACAGCCATTTTTGTTGGTCCAGTGGTACCCTGAGATACGAGTGCCCTAACATACGAGATTTTTGAGATATGAGCCGTCGAGCGAGCGATTTTTGCTTTGAAATAGGAGCAACAGTTGAGATACGAGTAATCAAGCGGATCAGCTGGCTGCACACGACCCACCAGTTTACCTTGACTCGAGTGTCTCATAGTTTCCCACGCCTCAAGGTTATGGAACGAATTAAACTCGTATCGCAAGGTACCACTGTATTTATTTATCTGGCATAATTGAAACTTTATAGCCTTGAGCAGAGTCCTAGGCCAGCCAGGGTGTGCAGGAAGTTTGACTTCTTCCATTGCTAGGGAAACCCAAGCCTCCTGCTTGCTCCATGGCTGCAGCCATCTTGGTTAGCTTAATTTGCATACTCATTCCTGATTGGCTTGTGGGTGTAGAGGAGGTATGGTCAATTTGCATATTACTCTTTTATTAGGTAGGAGGATTTGTATTATATTCTGTGTTCTTACAGAAGTAAGCTAGAGGAAAGAAAAAGTTGTTGAGTAAATCCTAAGAGAAAATTATATTTACAACACTTATTGACAAAACCTAAAAGTGAACCTGTGTGCAGTTCAAAACTTGTGGCTCAGAGGCCAGCTGCCACTAATTAGACCGAAGGTCACCCAGCTCTTTCTGAAAGAGCCCATAGTAAATATTTTGAAATTTGTGGGCCCATTTGCAACAGGATATTATATAAGTACTTACATAATGAGGGAGAGAAAACAATTCCTACAGATTTTTTTTTTTAAGTGGATGAAAATGCAAACCTATTAATAGTAATTGAGTCCAATTTGTTGGTAATACAGGTCTTCTATGAGAAGAATGGAATTCTCTGTATTGGGAGTGGTGGTAATACCATTTCTCGTAATATGCGTTCATAGTTAGTGATTGCTATCATTAAATCTATTGTAAAAATTCATTTGGAAACAAATTCTTAGCTTGTGGGCTGTACAGAATGTTGGCGGTGGGACGGCTCCGGCGTGGAGGCCTTGGTTGGCTGACCCATGGACTGGACTGTGGACTGTGGACTGGAAGACAATCCCAAGCAGAGAAAACTGCCCTGACTGTGCCTCTGGGAAGGCTCCTTGGCTCTGAGACGGGGACATTGGGTGGAGAACAGGACGAGACAGGGGAGCAGAGGGGCTTTCTCTGTGTGCAGGGCCGCAGTGCGCCCAGCGAGGTGCCTCGGGGCTTCGCTCCGGGAAGCCCAGCCAGGAAGCCCGGGGTTCTGTGACCTCGCCTCCTGCAGCCAGGCCTCCTTTCCTTCTCGACGGGAAAGGGCGGCGGCCCTGCTGCCGAACCAAGGGAGACGGAAGATTCCAGGGACGTGTAGGGGCCACACGGGCCGCCGGTGGCTGTTAGGGCGAAAATAAGGGTTCCATGGCAACCATCAGCCTTTAAAAACCTCGCCCCTGCAGGGAGGGGGTGGTCCCTCGAGGGTGGAGCTCTTCGGGCCCCCGCCTGGGCTTCAGCACCGCGCCCGCCCCTGGTTTGCTGTGACCTCCACAGCCGCCCTCCTCGCCTCCGGCCCGGCAGTGTGGGGCGCAGGGTTCCGCCCCTTCTCCTCACACCTGTACGCGCCCCTGCGCCAGCTCACGCCCTCCCTGACTCCCCGCCAGTCCAGCGCATCCTCTGGAGTCAGTGCACGCGGTCTTCCCACCTGCCCGCACCGCTCCCCGCTCCCCGCAGGTGGGGGTGCCCCTCACCAACGGAAACAGAACCTGGCACCGCCTTTGGGTCCCCCGTCCCCCCCTGCCGAGGGTGCTCTGTCCCCCTCCCTCCCCGCACGCCTTCTCCGCTGCCACCTCCCCCCCCCTGCAATGGCCTCCAGCGGCCCTGCGTTCTCTCCCCCTCAGCCAGCCCCTCGCCTCTCCCCTCCCCGCAGCTCCCTGGACGCTTTCCACCGAAGGAGCCGTCCCGTCCTCCCGTGCCCCTGCCTTCCCACCTCATGCTCGCCGCCAACTTCACAACCGCCCCCTGCTTCCCCCGCGCTCTCTTAGCCTGGCCTGGGCTCATGAGAACCCAGACACCACCCCCAAAGGCCTCATTCTCCAGCCCCAGCTCCCCCTCTGGTCCCTGCGCCCACCCGCTCCATGCCCCATGGCTCAGTCTGGCACCCCCCTCCCTGGGCTCCCTCCGTCCCGGGTCCCTCCTGCCCTTGCTGCCCCCACCCCCGCTCCCACAATGCCCCGGGCCCAACTGCCGGCTCAGCCCGGACCCACGCTGCTCTGTGGCCCCGCGGGTGCCTCTGCGCTTCGGCCCCTCCACGGCTCCCTGCGATGCTTGGCACCTCCTGGCACCTGGCAAAAATCTGTTGGATGATGAGACGACTTCCCATGGTGAGGCGGCTTTGGGCAGAGCCCTGCCCAAGGGGCGACCGGCCGGGGGACCCATGCGCTGCTCCCCGACACACAGACGGGGTCCCTGTGCCATGTTGGCTTGTTGGTTGCAGGACCTCCGCATGGGGAGTGGAGACGGCAGCCTTCATCTCCTGTCTGCACCAGCGTCTGGTTACTTTTATTCTAGAGCGGAATAGCTTAGCATCTTTTCATTAAAAATCCGTTAAAAACAAAAACAAAAAAAAAAACAAACAGTATGAAAGGAATGCGTGTTCGTGTCCACAGAAGGCTGTGAAATGAAAAGTGGGGCCCCTTCACCCCCACACACACACGCATGCTTTTATGGATAAAATGTTTGCAAGGATGTGTAAGACACAGAGGAGAGGAGAGGCTCTTCCTGGAGAAGGACCTTGTCGCCTGCCCAGCCCACTCTGTGCTCAGGGGGGAGGCCTGCATTGGGGACTGGGAACAGCTCTTTTGTGGGGGAGGGACGGTTCAGGAGAAGAAGCTTTGAAAAGTTTGGGTTATGGTGCAGAACTTGGCAGAGGTCATGACAGCCCCTCCTAGGACATCCTCCAAAGTCAGATGAGAACGCCACCCTTGTGCTCATGGAGCTGTAAGAAGGAGACACTCCAGTGGACCAGGAGTGTCTCCAAGGTGCCCTTGGATGTGGGCAGGGGGAGCAGGACTCTGTGATGTTATCTCCCTCTATACCCTTTGATCTCTGTGATAAACTACCGGTCTCTTTCCTGGGTTGTGTGATTTGCTCTGACATTAAAATTTCAAAGCTTTCTTAATTTATTGAGATTGATCAGTATTTAGAATCTGCACTTAGGAGGCCTGGAGGGAAGAGAGACAAGGCATTCATGCTGTGACTCAGACATGCATTTATGTGGGCAGAGAAGAGCGTGAATGGGGGTACCAAGATCGTGTGTGGGCAGGGAGTCAAAACTGCCTTCTCTCTGGCTGGCCCACCTTAGTTCTCACACAGTGTAACCCAGGCACTTCCTTGTTATTTGTAGGGCCCGCATGTATTGTGTTGATCATTCAGATGTCTTAAAATACTCCTTTTAGGTGGTTGCAAATGAGATTTCAGGGTGTAAGGTAAAGAAGTGCTAGGAATAGAAAGGATTAGGAATAAGGTGACTCCTCTCTCCTCCAAACAAAACAAAACAGGCTTTTATTTCCCATCCTCGCTCCAATCGCCCTTCTTATAATCATGTCTGTGTCCAGAAGAGTGAGAATTAGAGGCCTTCATTCTTTCCCTAATTTCAGGAGAAATTTATAGAGTCCTGCAAACACCGGCAGTATATGGATGTCCAGGATCTACTAAGATACTCAGTATTCAGAAGTTCTGAAGCTGATTTGTTAGTATCGCTGCAAAATCCATAGTTAGAAATCCAGAGTAAAGTTTTATTCTAAGATTTGGGGGCCAGATCTAAGGGATAAATACGGGATTTGTGTGAAACTTTCCAGGAATTCCCCCTTGTGCAAAAGTAAAGGGATGTGTGAAAAGGATAAATTCAAGGAGACAGATGTTTAGTACCTTGAGGACAGTCTCCTTCATTTGTGGATGATTTTTGTTTTTAAAGTGGCTTTGGAAGGAGGCGTAACTAGAGGAAATCAGGCAACCCTTAGGAACACGATATGAAAACACGGGTCATTTACTGCTATTATTTAAAGCACGCCCTGGGATATGTCAGTGGCACTTTTGAAACTGATGAAGAGTCTGTGGCTCAGCAACAGGACAGGATTTTTCAAAGCACACAAGTGAGGCTAGGCATGTGATAACTGATGTGGTCTGGTGGAAATGTCCTTCCCACCTCCATCGTGCCACATTCCTCTGGAACTCCTACACAGGGAGTTCCTAGGGAGGAATTTGGTTTGGCGTCAAAACAACCAAATACATTTAAGACAAGTAGTTTCCTCAAACTCGGTCTTTATACGCAGTACCTTCTCTTTTGCTTTGCTGTTAGAGGATGACGTTACAAGCAGTCACTGCAGTTTAGGATGTATTTTACACAGGTGGCTGGCCTGCCTGTGCCTCTGCTTTGGTGGCCCTGAATGTAGGGCCACCTCTGGAGTGACACACTAGCAGTCTGTGACCTCTGTAGGTACCTCTCTCCTGTGATTTTAGGGTGGCTGGAGTCCTGGCTGGAAATGGAAGCATTTGTCTTGGCCCCACTGGCCTTGGGGCCAGGCCTCGCTCGCCCAGGTCAGAGGGTGAGCTTTTAAAAGCACTTGAGCAGCTAAACGTGTGGCTTTTTATTTAGGGCAGGCTTCGGTCTTCGCTCCTGGGAATGAGAAAAGGAAAATAGTGGTTTAATTCCCAGACCTGCACATGGTTGTAGCTTTCGGAGTGGGATGATTTAAAACGATGACAAGACAAAGCTGAGCTTTGGTTTCAGTGAGGTTTGTAAGTGCAGCTTCTGAAGGGATTGCAGTATTTGAGCCAACAATTGAGGGTCAGGGTTTTGAACTCTGCGCAATAAAAGGTGACACAGATGCGTGTGGCTTCCAACACAGAAAAGGTAAAAAATAGGAGGAAGGTTTCTTTCCAATGTGTGTTCTGTTTCATGTTTCGGAGAGCTTGCTTTTGGTGTACATCGATGTGGGTTCACATTCTGGCTTGGCCACTAACCCTAAATGACCTTTTAAAGTTACTTTTCCCCTTTCTTATTTCTCATCTGTGTAGTACTTTCCTGACAATCTTGTGAAGATTGAAAGAAAGCACAGTAACACCTAACCTTTCCTGTAATACATGTGTTGCACAGTAGCTGCTGATATTATTACCAATTTTTATAAGAAAGCCCCATGCACTTTGAACTCGGCGGGGTTTGGCCTTGAATTTCATCTCCTTAGTTAACTTGTCCATCCTCTGACATCTTCAGTTTCTGCCTCTATAAAATGGGGATGTTAGGAAAGTTAAAGGATGTAGAAAATGTGTGGTGCCTGGTACACAGTGGGCCCTTAATGAGGACTTGGCCTGTATTGTTTTCAAAGCAAGCTGCAAAACACACGTCGCTTTGATTGTGGTTCTAAAGGGAAAAGTCTGCTCCATTTAGGAAAGACAGAATTAAGGATGACCAACTGAATCTGGTTGTTCCAGGTTTGTCTTTCAAGGATGGAGAAAAGGTCAGTGCTTCAGGAAACAGTCTTCAGCTTCCCTTGCTTTGCTAATGAGGCGGTGACGTCATACAGAAAGGGTGGTTAAAATGCAAAGTCCGAGACTTGCAGCAGTGGTCACCTTTAAAGAGCAGGGATTTCCCCTCACACAAGGTGCAGTCTCTGTCTAATGCTTTTTAAATTAAAGAGGAGACGGTGGGCAATTTCCTAAAACAGCCAAGCACCAGGGTATAGAGAAAACGTGAGCATTAAGTAATTGTGCCCCAGCATGCTCAAAGAATGTAAAAGTATTGACCAAGCAAAATAAAATGCCATTCTCACTCTGGTTGTTGGCCATCTCAGAACTCCAGAATGGAGGGGTTAATAGCAAGACATAGAGCATTGTGGTCACAGATGGAAGTAACCTGGGGCAAGGCCCTGCAGGGTTCAGACCTGTCCCTTTCTCCCCTGGCCTGGTGACACCTGCTGTCCCCCAGCCACCTGACTGGCTCTTTGTTGGGTCTGAGCAGAGCAGGAATGCCCACTGGAGCACTCCCCGCCTGGCCCTGGCGACTCTTCCTCCTTTGCTGTCAGTGTCTGGGTCCTGGAAACCATCACAGGCTTTCACAGTCACTGCTCCAGTGATGCAAAGCTCCCGCCACAGCTCCCCAGCTTTGGAGCCTCCCAGGCTCATCAGCACTCAAGGAGCCCTTGAAATAAGGTGAACAGAGAAAATATTGCTAGAATCTCGCTGCAGATTTCCCCCAGCCCTCTGATTACACACACTAAGTGCCGCTATCTGTGTAAATAACCTTTTCTTCCCCACCCCTCACTCCCTCCCTGCTCCCCTACTCCCAGGCTCTGGGCTCTCTGGAGTGATAAATAGCCAGGCTACTGCTCAGCGTGCACCAACACCTGGGAATAATCATGCAAAAATAACAGTGAGAGACTGCCGCGCGTCTGTTCTTGACATTAACTTTCCTCAGTTTGACAGGCTGCCACCACCAGCTGTTAGACTTATGGGTCTTTTTTCCCCTGCCCCCACTGGAGATGGCTGCTTTCCTGCTTCCCTCTTTTGGGCTGTAATAGACTACATCAGTGTCCCATCAAGATGACAGAAAAGGGCTTTGACAAAGGAACCATTGCTAAAACCAGCCAGTGCTCTGTTCTCATCTTTTATTCCAGTTGTTCGTATTATTTGAGTGCTAATTCCCCACTGATTTCTTCATGGAACATGTGATTTTTGCTACGTTAGGGTACCCTCCCCAGAAAGGTGTCTGTAACTGCCTTTCTTGAATTGTCTTTGAATGTAGCAAAGCCTAGCAATGGGTCTTGTAGGAGCAAAACACCTATTGGTTATCTTTTAGTTCAGGTCTCGAGTCATGACAATGGCAGTCCCTTTTATTTTATTATAGCTGCTCTGTACTGGGCCCAGAACTAATGTTGTCTGGGTGATCTCATATGGTGGTCACGTTAGCCAGGGTTATTTCCATTTTACAATTGAAGCCACTGAGTTCCACAGAGATGAAGGGACTTGCCTGAGTTTATGTCACTAGAGGTGGAGCTAGGTTCCAGCTCAGAGATGGACCCTATACCCCCTACATGTTGCTGTTTGCCCTCAGACCACTTTGGACAGTCCCTTGTGTCTGCAGTTACAGCTGTAATTTTGCTGTGTTTGTATGGCCTTATTTGAATAGTGCCGCAGTTTTGCCCACTCTTGTTAGCAGGCTGCACAGTGCCTGGCACACAGCAGGTGTGTGGATATGTGACTGAGTGTAGATGAATAAAAGGAGACTTTGGGAGGAGCAGTGTATGATAAAGGGGTGTAATGGGAGATGAGTGGGTGGGGATTTTGTAGAAATGTAGGGCTCACCTGACCAGATGGCAGTTTATGAAAGGAGTGTTTCCCCAGGTTGAGCTTTTCAGGGTTAAGCCTTTTTTCTTACACATTTAACATACTTTAACTTCACTTACCCATACATTTGGAGGGTAATTTGATTTAGAGATTTTTGTTAAACATAATAGGATATAAAAAAGGAGCTTTGTGAGTTTGCATGAAGTGTTAGGGAACTGTACCATTAGACCAGGGACATTCCCACCCCCTTCCTCCCCAAAACCATTGTTTCTGAGTGGAGTGCTATATTAGGCCTTCACTTTACATGAATTATCTCATTGAGTCTTCACTGTGATCTTATGTGAGTAATGTTATTCTTACTCCCACTTCTTAGACCCAGAGTTGCCAGATAGCTTGCTCAGGATCCCACACAGCAAGTAACGACAGGGTCAGGATTTGAACCCAGTACATCCCGAGGCCCACCACTACCAAGTCCAAGTATAAGCTGCCTCTTCACTTGAGGGAGTCCTTATGAGAACCATTGCTGCCCTCTCTCTTAACTTTGTTAGCTGAAGAAATTATGGTTCAGTGTAGGGGATAAGTGACCTGAGAAATCAAGGTGTAGTAGAGGTAATCTTCTGTGGAAGGCAAAAATAACTATTAAAAACTCTAAAATCTTGCTTTACATATGGTGCATGTGGTTTTGTGTTAGCCACCGTGAGATATACACGAGAACTGAAATCTTTTGGGGGGAACATCTCCCACTGGGGGCATTCACAGGCAAAAGAGTTGGCCACACTTTGCATTATTTCCAACCCACATCTTCTTCTGAGTGCCTGCTGTTAAGTTTCTGCTTGTAGGAAGCTGCTCTTTCAAGCTCACCTGGGCTGCCACTGGGGATAACTTATCGCCCGGTACAGATAGGGGCCACATTTTTCTCCAGAATCAGTTGAGCTACATGTTCCATGGCCTTCTACCTAAAACTTTTTGGGATTGTCTCAAGGGGGAAACAGGGAGACAAACTCAGCTGCTGTGCCTGGCCAGGTCAGTTGATGTCACAAGGAATGTGGGCCCAGCATAGCACATTATTCAATTATGATGTTAAGAAATAATGGAAATTCAGATATTTTCCTATTTTTTTTTTTTGTATTGGCAAAAATAAAAATAAAAAAATAATTGGAAACTTTTTAAAAGTAGCAAAGTTACCATCTCAGGCATGGCTGTAATTCTCTACCTCTCTCCCACGGTGACCTCTGGGGAAGCAGGACCCCCAGCAGACCATGTGGGTGGTCTTTGTTATTCACTCCAACTCCTGAAATCCCAATGGAGAAAAGTTCTCCTTTTTCCTCTCACTGGTCATGATGATCCTGTGCCAATGAAAATGGCAATTTTGAGCTACTGTGTGGAAGCCTATGCAGTGGGAAAACTAAGAGAGAAATTCACTTGTGTAACAAAGAGTCATCTTTAAAACTTTGTTACCTATTACATTTTCCTATGAAATTTAAGGGTTTTTGGCTGTCAGCACATTGGGGGACTGTTTAGGGTTAGGTTAGCTTCATATTTATAGTCAAACTCTCTGAACCTTAGCCTTCTCATTGTGAAACATGAAGGGACAGGGCTCCAGTGTCCCTTAGTGAACATCATGAACTAAACCTTTTCATTGCTTTTGGATTGTGTTGATGGAAATAAACACAGTTAACTTGCTAGAAGGCCCACGATACTTTGGTCTCTCCCCATGAACCATCTAGATTCTTTAGAAATTTGCTCTTTGGAATTACATACATATCCCAAATAGTGATAGGTAATCACATGTGAGTGTCTGTATGCAAATGTAGTCAGAAGCTGAGTTATATGGATGTAAGGACTTAGTCTAGAAATTGTTGTGATAGGATTTGTCATCAATATCAGAAGGCCAAAGAACACGTTTTCCAGTTGAGGAAAATGGACTTCATTGAGGTTAACTGATTCTCCAAATTCACAATCTTAGTGTGTGTCAGAGTTGGAGCCCAAATCGTAGTATTAACATGCCCTGTCTCTGTAGCCTCTCTTGTACACATTGTCCTGTTGTGTCCTGATCAGAGACTATTGATGCTCTCCAAGACTCCTCACCTCTTCTGTTTTATTTCATTTTCTTGTTTATCCAATTGCAGCTACATTTTTTTCTCTTGAAATTAATGAAGGCTGTCGATCAAGTGATACAAAAAATAATTTGAGAATATTGTTCCACTTAGTCTTTTCAGTTTATATGTGTAGCATTAAATTACAGCTAATTTACAACTAACTATACAAATTTACATTTTGTTGGAAACATTGGGGGGGAAAAGTGCAGTAGCTAGTATCTAAGTTTCCTTGCTTTTCTTTTTTTAATTTTAGAAAGCTCTTCCGATCACACACAATCTTTTAGTCATAATAAAGACTACAAGGTAGCATTGATTCCCCTCACCCTTAAATTTCCTTTCTCAGAACCTTTCTTCATTTGTCAGCTTAGTTTTAAAATAGGAACTATCAGTGTGAACTTTGATCCACATTAAGCTGCATTTACACAAAAGCATAAATCACCAGATCTGGGGCTTGGGGCTGTTAAATGCTTTTCTTTCTTGGGCTCTGTGATCAAGAATGAAGAACAATAAAAAGCATGGAGCAAAAGAAGTTTTATGACAGCTTTGAGAGCAGGAAATTAAGTTTCTTTAACATGCAGTTGGATGAAGGGCTGTTCTATTGCATCTTGGATCACTCAGGCAAGTGAATGTCATTTTATCATTTTAGTGAAATGCAAACTGTAGAAATAGCTTACACAGTTATATGAACAAGGAGGCCACACAGATGACTGCTTCAGCTGTTGAACTGCGGAGCACACTTCCTCATGTGACTTATCTTGAAATGCACTCTTGCATTTTTTTTAAACAACAAAGATTCTATATAATATTATGTCTGTAGCCAAGTGTTGATTTTCTTACAAAGGCTAACTTTGGAATATATGTACAACAGACTAACCTGGCATTTTACCAGGACAACCATCTATGTGTCTTGTTCTACATACAGTTCTCTAGCCCAGCTGATAAAATATGCAAGGTGTTGTTCCTGATATGTAGAGGGCATCTGTGTGCAACATGAGGACATAGGGGACCTGAAGTCCTGATGCAGACATGCTTTTTGCATGTGGCTCTTTCACGTTTGATAACCTATCAGCAAGGCCAAAGCTATTGTAGAGCAGTCATAAGAGTTGTTAAAATGTGTCCAATGAATGGATGAGTTGGCTGGTGAACTACCTATTTAATATGTGCATAGCCTTTGGTTTCATTTTGGCCAGATGCCTAAACTTTTGAGGTGAAGAGCTTCTTTACTATTCTCAGGATAGGGGTGCGCAGGAGTCATGGTATCACAAGGTCTGTGCTGGCTATCAATTTCATTTTCTGGATTAAAGAGACAGGGCTGCAGATTCTCCATTGTACTCATCGGGATCTATCTTTACAAGTTCAACCACGAAAGGACTTGTGCTTTGAAGAAACTGAAATTCTGTTGATCTTGGGCACATTCATTTATTTCTCCGCTTATGTGAATTCTCTTGAACTTTGCAGTAGAACACTTAATTAGGAGTTGATGCTTAATAAATACATGCTAATAATATCCAGTTTATGTGTTTCAGTGTGTATATAATTAAGTTTATGTATTTTATGGATTTGACAGAGTAAGTTAATGTATTTTAGTAGTGACTTTAATTCATTATGATTTATAAAGTACTTTGAAAACAATTTTAGTCCATTTCCTCTGCTTAGATGTCCAATGAGGCATATATGGTGGTTATTGGAGTTTCTCCTTTTGAAAATACTGTCATTTTGAAAATAAGATTTTATTACAAGTGGTAAATAGTTCTAATTTTGCAAAGCATATTTTATACATGTCTACTGAGGCTAAAGTTTGTTGGTGAATTTAAAAGGACATGAAAGCCTGGATAATTTTCAGGAAGCTAGAGCTCTGATAGTTGCTTTCTTTGGCACGAAAAAAGAAAATGCTTACTTTTATTCTGCTTTATGTTTTGGCACCATTAAAACGCTCAGAGCGTATTACAATTGCAAATGGAATTTGGAAGGGTGATGTGTTCTAGAAGGGATGTAAACAGATTGTATTGAAAAGAACTCACAGCAAGCAGCACCACTGCAGTAAGCCTGTCTGTCTTTCAGGTTGATCCCCTGTTTACAGTCCCAGCGCCTCCACCGCCGATTTCCAGCAGTCTCACGCCTCAGATTCTGCCCTCCTACTTTTCCCCGGCTGCATCCAACATTGCAGCTCCAGCTGAACAGCTTTTGGTGCGGACTCGTTCCGTGGGGGTCAATACCTGTGAAGTCGGAGTAGTGACTGAGCCCGAGTGTCTCGGGCCCTGTGAACCTGGGACCAGTGTGAATTTGGAAGGGATCGTGTGGCACGAAACAGAAGAAGGTAAATGCAATTATTTTTATATATTTCCTTGTGCCCGCTTCCCTGTGATGTGTTTTTGTCCACCTGTAAGGGGAATTTGCTTTGTGGTATTCGGAGAGGAAAGAAAAGTGGTTTTTATGCTCTTTGGATTTTTGTTGAAATAACTGTTGTTCTTTTTGTTCATGACTGCTTTTACTTTCAGAATGACTCAATGTCCCTGCAAGTGGTTTTTCACTGTAAGTGCTAACAGGAAGGCCTGTGAGAAGCAGGGCGAGGGTTACCCTTTCCCCTAAGACAGAGGTCAGCAAACTCATTAGTCAACAGAGTGGTGAGCCGCATGTGGCTCTCGAGCTGCAGTTTGCCGACCACTGCCCTAAGAGGTATCATGAAAATTAGAAAGTGATGTACATATTAAGTTGCTTTTCTTCTTGGTGTGCCAACTGCTCTGTTTGTCTTGATGTGGTGTCTTGTGTGTTGTTAGGTTTATGTTTGCCTTCTGAATTGAGCCAGGGTTCTTGCATTTAGCAGAGGCCCTCACCGTGTTGTGGCTCTGGCTGGTGGGTGCTCAGGGCCGATGAAGCCAATGTCACATGCTGAAGCCCTAGGTGAGCTAGTCATTTCTCTTGTATGGCCAGGTGGAGACCACAGCACCTTCCCTGCCCCTTAAGTCAGCAGGCCATCTGGTAAATGGAGTTGATGAGTCACAGTGAGGTATAAGAGAAATGGATCAAGATTAATCTATCACTGTGGATCCAGACCCTGATTGCCACGTCTGCAGCACATGAGCATCCAGTACAGCGGGTTTCAGATTGAAAATAGAGAGAGCTGTACTGCTCCTTTGGGGCATGGCAGAATAGAAAAAAAATAAATAAGGAAGAAGCTTTCCAGGCTATACCAGGAACAGAGGAAAAGGAAGACACTGGAGAAACTTTTTCCCTCTAAGCTAGACTGGTCAACGATAAAGGAGGTGACTGTCAGTATCATGGTCTTTTGGGAGAAGAGAAAGGACAAGGGCGGGGGTAATAAAAAGGGTCTGAGATTCAAAATTCTCATTTAGGTTCTTCTATAACAGGGTGAAAAATTGAGGGCTGAAACTTAAAAGGAAGAAAATAAAATATATGCAAAAATGGCTGAGTGGATGGGAAAAGGGACTTTATTGGGAGTAATTGTTGGGAAAAAAGTAATTGAGAGAATAGTTAATAGTGACAAACTGGAGAATGAAAGGAGAGAATAAAAATAAAGAATGAAAATCAGGTGACAGGTGTAAACAATTATCTGAAGGCAGAAAATAGCTTAAGTTGTTTTAAGATAGAAAAACATTCTTAGAAAAATCTGTGAATTTACATATTACATTAAATACACTCTTATCGGATATATTTTATAATTAGATAAAACATTTGTAGATAGCATCAGTAAGGAATAATAAAGGTTTAATTATCTAAGAAAGAACCAGAGACGGGAATGAAAGCAGTAGATGTGAGGAGTTCTCTGGTTTGCTCAAATGGAAGTGATAGTTAAAATTTGCTTTTGGCTTTAAAAAAAATTGGGGGTTTGGGGAACTCCTCTTCCTTTGTACTTTTAAGTGGGAAGCCATTTAAAACAGCACTGTGCAACCATATTAGGAGGGATTGATATAAGAAAAACAGGAATTAAAATTCCACAACCCTCTTGCCTGTTTAGACTCCATCCAGTGTGAGGGTTTCCAGGTGAGGCTCAAGCTTCTCTCCTTGCCTCTCTTTAGGCTGTGTGAATAGTTCGCTCCCCTTAGATTTTCCCTAGAGCAGAAGTGACATCCAAGGGCTTCAAACTTGTAGGCTGGTGTGAAATGTATAGAAAAGGACTTAAGACACAATAAGGTCACAGTTCATTAATTTAGGCACTGACTTTTCAGGAACAGAAGAAAGATTTGAAAAGAGTAAGGGCTATACATTTCTGTAAACTTGAGAGTAAGATTTTCTTGAACTTGGATAATTTACTCATTGGGGTGAAGCTTTGTCTTCCACTTCTTAGCTGTGACTTAGCGCTTGTTGTTATTTTATTTATTCCATTGTGAGCCAGGATTGAATTCCTGCAGTGTGACCTCCCTGGGTGGTAGATGTTGTAAAATTAGCCACAGACTTTCTGGAACAGCTGTAAGGCTTGGGTTATTTTCCACTTTGCTTAGAAGTCTGCTGGGTTTTGACTTTTAACCTTAGCCTCTAATAAAAGATGGGATTGTTTAGGAAAAAAAATGTGTTTAAAAACTTGATAAAGTTGATATGGAATTCTGATCCTTGGCGCATGAGCTTAAAGAGCTTTACAGTATTATTATCCAACATCATTATTACTGCTGTTATGTGACCTCTCCATTTCATCCTCTTCTGAAAAATTCAAACTCCTGAGTCCAGTGGACCTCCTTTGTATGCTGTGATCCATCCCTTCCTTTGGATGTCTTTCCACTCACACGGCAGCCTGATGGCTGGGGAAGCTTTTCACACACAGTCATGGACTTGTGGGCCGCTCTAGCCTTATTTTCACTGCTTCACGTTTTCTAGGATTTGGGATGCATGGATATTTACTGTGGTGACAACAGGAGCTGGAACTGTTTCAGTCAGTGTATGTTTAATTTCTAGTTGGTCCTTTTTCATCTCTAGTTGGTCCTTTTTCATCTCCTCTTGGGTCTCACTAAGTTTATCCATCTTTTCTAGGAAATTCTTGAAAAACCTTATAACCATGGTTTTGAACTCTATATCCAGTCATTTGTTTTCCTCCATTTCTTTCATTTGTGATCTATTCCTTTGTCTCTGCATTTTCACTGCTTCCTTGAGTTGGTAGAGTAGCTTTGTGTGCTAGGTGTCCTATATGGCCCAGTAGCTCCGCCTCCCCAGTTACCTGAGGTGGACACTCTTGGTGCACCTCTTTGTGGACTGTGTGTACAGACTTGTTATAGTTAACTCTTGATTGTTGTTGGTATCACTGGGGGATTTGACCTCCAAGACAATTGGTTGTGAGGGTCAGCTGTGTCTATTCCGGGAGAACTTCTGTGCTGGACTCCGCCTTAAGACTTGCAAGATTGGAAAAGCCTCTGTACTAGGTTTGGATGGGGTCGAGTCTCAGGGCTGAGCAGACAGCCTTAGCTTCCCTTCAGTCCCTGGGTCTCAGTGTCTCTCGGTAATCGCTGCAGCCCTCTTTGTGCGCAGGTGCACACGCCTTCAGATTTCTGCCTTTCCGGCTCCCCTGAGTTTCTTTGTACTCCAGGGACCCGTATGAGTCTGGGTCCCCAGGGTCTCACCTGAAACTGGGCTTCAGTGCAGTCCTACCTGGATTTCAGTGCAGTTGGGAGGTTCTATCTTCCTCCCACTAGACAAAGCCAGCGGCACAATCAGCTGTCAGCCCTCTGTGTGTGCACTTTCACACGCCCCTCCAGACCTCTGTCTTTCATGGCTCCCCTGAGTTTCCCTGCACTCCTCCTTTTTCACAACAGTCCAGACTCCCCGTATGAATCTCTTCGGAACTGAGGTTCAGTGCAGTTGGAAGTGGGGTTTAGTGCAGTCGGGAGTTTCCGTTTCCCTCCCACTAGAGGAAGCCAGCCAGGTATTCTGCCGCCCTTCCTCTCCATGCGCGTGTCTCAGTACTTCAACTTTTTGCAGCTCCTCTGAGTCACCGTGAGGCCCTCTCTTTCCTTCTAGTTGTAGAATTTCCACTCTGCCAACTTTCCTGTGGTTCTGGATGATGTCCCTTCTGTCTTTTGGTTGTAGTTTTGAAATTGTTGTGCAAGGTAGCAGTTTAGGTGTTCACCTATGCTGCCATCTTGGTTTCTTCTCCTGGAGCTGTTAATAGAGTGATTCTTGCTGAATAAACTAAACAACTTCTTCCTCCTCTTCTTCTTCTTCTCCTCCTTCTCCTTCTTCTTCTTCTTCTTCTTCTTCTAAAATATATTTTAATTGATTTTTTCAGAGAGGAAGGAAGAGGGACAGAGAATCAGAAATATCGATAAGAGAGAGAGACATCGATCAGCTGCCTCCTGCACACCCCCCACTAGGGATGTGCCCGCAACCAAAATACATGCCCCTGACCAGAATCGAACCTGAGATCCTTCAGTCCACAGGCCAAGGCTCTGTCCACTGAGCCAAACCAGTTTTGGCAGAATAAAATAAACTTCTGACCTCCATAGAAGTTAAATCTCAATAAAGGCCTAGGTCCGAAGATGTGTGTTTAATGTGCAACCATTTCTAAGAGCGTTCCATTTGCATTTCCCCCTCAGGACAGTGTGCTTAAGGCTCTTGTACCAATTTAAAAATTAAACCCACTTGACTGTTAATTTTTCCCTTTCGAGAAGGACAAAGAATGAAACAGAGCACACTCATTTGGAGAGCTGAAGGAGCTGGACTTAGGGAGCAGGGGAGGAGAAAGTAAGCCATATAGTTTTCTAGAGCTTCATGAACAAAGAGCAAGTCAAGCAGTTATAAAACTGTCAGTAGCCTTTGACTAATGTCCTGAAAATTGAGTTGAATAAAATCTCTTTCCTGGTGTTTCCATTTGGAGGGTATTGTATAGTGTAGTGTTTTTCACAAACCTAATTTATGTGCATTCATGCGTGTGTGAAGGTTGTATATGTGTGTGTGTTTCAAGATCCTAGAAATTTGGAGAGCCTCCTCTCTGCAGTCTTTGGGGGGGGGGATATTAAGTGTTCTTGTGATTTCTTTGGATAGTGCTGGGGAACTGCAAGACTGGAATGTGAAATTCCCACTAAAGACCTAACCTTTTCTTGTGCTTGCAGTTCCTGGTTTGAGGGGAGGATACTTTGTTAGTCACAGACTTTCCCCTTCATGGTCCTGCCAATGCATCTAGTCTGGTTGCTGAGAACCAAACTGTGCTCAGGAATAAAGTGTTTCCGACCAGATTCCTCTGGAAATAATTAGTGGGTTTCAGATCATACTTAATAGGAGAGAAAAACTATTACTGCATTTGGATGTTTAGTTATTCTACTCTGATCTTTCTACTTTAAGGTGCATGCATAGGAGCAATGATGTATTGTATGAAATTACTCACAGATGTTGGAAAGAATTTCCTTAGCATTTCATTCCTGACATTTGGGACACACATGCCTATGTATAGTTATTTGTTTGAAAATTTGCTCTTTTTTGCGGGGAAGAGGGGTAAAACAAAACAGACAAAACATGGTATATATAGCAATGTGTGTAAACACATATGTGTTGAACTTGGCTTTTAGCTCTTGTGAATGTATTTTCCTTTTTATTTTTATTGAATCATTTTTCTTACTGGGCTTATTTGTGTGTTTTTTTCCCCCCTACCAAGACCATACTTGGTATGGTAGTGTCCATATTCTCTCTGTCATCCCTCTCTCTTCCACTCTTCTATTGGTTAAGCAAAGCCACTAAAGAAAAGGAAGCAAGAGAAAGAAACTGGTATTTGCCAATGACAACCTTTTAAACATCTATAAATTACACAATGGTGGTCCTCAGCTCTGGGCCTGTGAAGAACCTGGAGAGCTTTCATTTTTCATTTTTTATTATTTAAAAAATATTTATTTTTGAAAGTATCACATATATCCTCCCTTTTCCCCATCCTTGCCCCCTACCTAGGCCTTCACCACTCCCTTGTCTGTGTCCATGGGTTATGCATATATACATGCAAGTTCTTTGGCTGATCTCACCCACCCACCTTTCCCTGTCTTCCCTCTGAAGTTCCATAGTCTGCGTTCTGTGCTTCTATGTGTCTGGGTTTTTCTTCATCAGTTTATTTTGTTTATTAGATTTCATATATGAGTGAGATCATGTGATACTTATTTTTCTCTGGCTGGCTTATTTTGCTTAGTCACCTGGAGAGCTTTTAGAACACACTGGGCCTGGGTTGGCTGTATGGTCTGGTTGGACACTTGACATTGGTGTGTTGTTTCAAAGCTCCCCAGGGGATTCTAATGTGCAAACAAGGGGGAGAGAAGGAATGTCCTGGTCCTTTGCGAGCTATTTCATATTTTTCCTTTTAGGAATTACATGTGTTATTGCCTCATTTTCTTGGGTATGCAATGGAGAGAGACACCTTCCTACTCACCTCTTAGGTAGATACTGCCTGTCAGGATGCTGTAGTGTGGCAGGTGAGCATATTTCTTTAATCACAGTGCTAATGAGAAAGAGGGTCCAGCTTTGATCCTGAACATGAACTGCACAGAGGTTTGGGGGCTTAATGAACAACTAACTAGTAGCACTCTTCCTAAGGAATCACTGTGATCAGGTGGATCTCCCTGTTTGCTGCTGCAGTGAGCCAGACGCAGTTTTTGTGTGGTTTCTGTTGAGTTATTTTTTAAATAGTTCAGAAACCCAGAGTACTAAAGAAGTTAATGAGGTAGCAAATAAAGGATTGTATATGGAGAATCACTAGGGGTTTTCAGAGGGGACAACTTGTGATAGTCTGTGGTTTTTTGAGAAGATGTAACACCTGGTGTGAAAGGAGGAATGCTTGTTTCTGTGAGGCCCTTCCCCTGATGTTCTGCGTGTTTTCCAAGGAAAGAAAAGTGATCTGGGGGATTAATGTGTTAAAGGTAATTAATTAACTGGAAAAGTAAATGATGCTCTTTAACCCACCAGAGATGTTCTTAAATTCTTTTGCTTCTCCTGCATCTCAAAGTCATAAAGAGGATAAGTGTTTAAATGTGCAATTTAGGGGGTTTCAGGCTAATACATTAACTGGCAAGTGATTCTATGTAATTAATAACAGTTCTAACATATGGTATTGTTATTCCTACTTTGCAGTATTTACCACCAACCTTATTACTGACAAGAGAACATTCCTTTTCAAATTTTGATTTGAGGAGAGATGAAATATTAATCCAGGCTTACTTGGTATTTTTAGTAACTGAGCATAGAGTTGAGGCAAGACTCTTCCAAGTGAAATATTACTACTTACTGAAGTGTTTCCCAGTGACTCACAAAAGGGGAGTAAGATGCCCACTTTTGCTTCTGCATTTCATTACCTGCTACACCAGTGATGACTGTAACAAGCAGTCAAGGCAGACATTCAAATGGCAGTGGATTGGCATTCTCTGTCAGTAATGTGCTAAATAAGAGAAGAATCAGCCCCTGTGTGTGAGCATGGCCCATGAGTGCATTGTTTAATCAACGTGGACTCCTGGGGGTTTTGAGGGGCTGAGAGAACCAGTAGTGAGTGCCACTCTGTGTACTAGCCACGAACTTTGTCCTCAGCTTCTCCGGCCATCTTGCAGTGGTGGTTGCCAATGAAAGTGTAGATGGTTTTTGGTTTATCACCATTGGTGGCAGAGTACCTGCAAGGATGCACATTCCAAACTGCATAAGGCTGGCCATTTTCACATGCAAAGGGCAATCCACATAGAAAATGAAATCGTGTAGTTGCTTCGTTACTTAACATCTAATGTCACCGCCAAAATATACACACAAATGACACAAAAGAATAAATGTTTAGTCTAAAAACATTGAGTGAATCCTACCTACTAGTAGCTTATTTTTCTTTTGGAATTTCTTCTTCAGATTATTACATATGTTCCTCTCCCCCGTCCCACCCCACCCCCTGTAGCTCCCCTCCACCTGGTTCCCACCCCACCCTGCCCCATACCCTTATTCCCCACCACTGTCCTCATCCAGAGATGTATGAGGTTTGTCTAGTCTCTTCCAACACCCCCCACACCCCTTTCCTCCCGAGAATTGTCAGTCTACTCCCTATCTATGCCCCTGATTCTATTATATTCACCAGATTATTCTGCTCATCAGATTTTTTATTCATTTGATTTTTAGATTAACTTGTTGATAAATACGTATTTGTTGTTCATAATTTTTATCTTTACCTTTTTCTTCTTCTTCCTCTTCTTAAAGAATACCCTTCAGCATTTCATATAATACTGGTTTGGTGGTGATGAGTTTCTTTAGCTTTTTCTTATCTGTGAAGCTCTTTATCCAACCTTCAATTCTGAATGATAGCTTTGCTGAGTAGAGTAATCTTGGTTGTAGGTTCTTGCTATTCATCACTTTAAATATTTCTTGCCACTCCCGTCTGGCCTGCATAGTTTCTGTTGAGAAATCAACTGACAGTTGTATGGGTGCTCCCTTGTAGGTAACTAACTGTTTTTCTTTTGCTGCTTTTAATATTCTCTCTTTGTCTTTTGCTCTTGGCATTTTAATTATGATGTATCTTGGTGTGGTCCTCTTTGGATTCCTTTTATTTGGGGTTCTGTGCACTTCCTGGACTTGTAAGTCTATTTCTTTCACCAGGTGGGGGAAGTTTTCTGTCATTATTTCTAAATAGGTTTTCAATATCTTGCTCTCTCTCTTCTGCTGGCACCCCCGTAATTTGGATGGTGGTATGCTTGAAGTTGTCCCAGAGGCTCCTTACACTCTGCTCATATTTTTTCATTTTTTTTTCTTTTTGCTTTTCTGGTTCTGTGTTTTTTGCTTCTTTGTATTTCAAACCTTTGACTTGATTCTTGGGATCCTCTAGTCTGCTGTTGGATCTTTGTGTATTATTTTTTTATTTCAGTCAGTGTATGCTTAATTTCTATTTGGTTCTTTATCATATTCTCAGGGGTCTTAGTAAATTTATCGGTCTTTTCTAGAAAATTTTTGAAAAACCTTATAACCGTGGTTTTGAACTTTATATCCAGTCATTTGCTTTCCTCCATTTCTTTCATTTGTGACCTGTTTGTTTGTCTCTGCATTTTCGCTGCTTCCTGAGTTGATAGAGTGGCTTTATGTGCTAGGTGTCCTATAGGGCTTAGTGGCTCAGCCTCCCCAGTTACCTGAGGTGGACACTCTTGGTGAACCTCTTTGTGGGCTGTGTGCACAATCTTGTAGTTAAACCTTGATTGTTGTTGGTATCACTGGGAAGACTTGACCTCCAGGCCAATTGGCTGTGAGGATCAGCTGTGTCTACTCTGGGAGAACTTCTGTGCTGGAGACACCCTTATGAGGCAAGACTTGCATCAGTGGGGCTTTGATGCTCACTGAGTCTGACCCCTGAGTGTGTCCCTTCTGGATCTGAGGAGTTGTAATCTGGATGGTCTAACTCTGACGCCTGGATACACTGGCTTTTGGATCTCCAAAAAGGTGCTGATTTAGCCTCTGCCTGAGGCCACCTTGCAGGAACTAGAGAGAAATCTGCAGATTCTTCTTCTTTATTTGGGTTTTGGAAGTGCCCAGATGAGGCCCATCTGTGAAGCAATGCAAGCTGCTGTGAGGCCTTGGGCCTTCTTTTGGATGTTCTGGGTCTATCTGACTCAGCTGCAGTTTGATAGGTAAGTTTGGATTTCAAAGGACCAAGCCATTCATATGCAAAAGCCTCTGCACACAGCTTGGATGGGGCAGAGTCTCAGGGTGGAACAAACAGCAATGGCTTCCTGTCAGCCCTAAGAGGCCCCCGGATCTCAGTATCCCAAGGTAATCACTGCATGCACCTCTGAGAGAAAGCCGCCCTCTGCCAGACAGTCCAGTTTCTACCTGTATGAGTCTGGTTCACCAGAGTCTCACGTGGAACTGGAGTTCAGAGCCGTCTGGAGCTTGTGTCTCCCTACAGATTGAAAAAGCCAGCCGTGTACTCAGTTGTCAGCCGTACCTCTGCACTTTACTTCTGCACCTCCTCTGAGTCTCAGTGTGCTTTTCTCTTTCCTTCTAGTTGTAGAATTTCCACTCAGCCAGCCTTCCTGTGGTTTTGGATGATGTCTGTTTTGTCTTTTAGTTGTAGTTTTGAAGTTATTGTGTGAGGTGGCAAGTTCAGTTGTTTACCTATGCCACCATCCTGGTTTCTCCAGTAGCTTATTTTTCAAATTGACAGGAAATGAAGTGCCTGGCCATGTGTACATTGGTGAAACATTTTTTTTTAAAAATAAAATTGGTTTAGGGTATATGTTCTAAAGACCTATAAAACATATCAGGTAAGTATTTTCTTTTTTAAGATTACTGAAACTAATGTTACTAGCTTCACACAAAAATCAGAAAGTAAAAGTGGAGGATGGGTATTCACATAGTGGATACTCAAGGATTTGCTGGATGAAAGAGAGAGTGAGGAGGGGGAGGGGGAGAGCTTGTCCATGACATTGTTCTGTATTTTTTTTTAAAAAAAGGTATTTTTATTGATTTCAGAGAGGAATGGAGAGGGAGAAGGAGAGGGAGAGAGATAGAAACATCAATGATGAGAGAGAATCATTGATTGGCCACTTCCTGCATGCTCCCTACTGGGGAGTGACCCCGAAACCTAGGCATGTGCCCTTGACTGAAATCAAACCCGGGACCTTTCAGTTTGCAGGCTGACACTCTATCCACTAAGCCAGTGGTCAGCAAATTGCGGCTCGAGAGCTACATGTGGCCCACAAGCTGTGCTTTGCCACTCTGTTGTCTAGTGAGTTTGCTGATCACTGCACTAAGCCAAACCGGCTAGAGCTTGTTCTGGATTTTGCTTGGCTGTCAATCCTGATTCTTTCATGTTTTTCTGATGAGGTCATGTGGCCAACATTTGGATATGATGAGTGATTGTGGGTTTTGCTGGAAAACAAAACCTTGGACAGTCACTTCACCTGTCAATTTGAAAAAGAAGCTACTATTAGGTAGGATTCAGCTTAATGTTTTTAGACCAAACATTTGTTCTTTTGTGTCATTTGTGTGTATATTTTGGTGGTGATATTAGATGTTAAGTAACAAAGCAGTAAGTTTTAAACTCATGGTGTAAAGGCGTTTTGTTACCCCTTTGGTTGGTTGATATTATAGCTAAACATATTCTTATATGTGAATACAGAATGTAAGACATTTGAAAACCAAACTTTTCTTCAGACTTAAGTATACTAAATGATTTAAGAAGTTGTCACATTAGATTTGTGTGTGTGGTTTGTCTTGTTTCCTTTTTTTTTTTTTGTCTTTGCCCTGAAAAGGAGTTGATAGAAAATCTTGAAAGAGTTATAATATACTTTAACTTTGAACTGAAGATATATTTCCTAATTACAAAATACAGATGGTCTTATTTTTTGGAAAGAATAGCTGTTGGCTTACCTGGACATATTGATTGAAGTATTTTATTGATTTTCTAAAAATATGATTTTTGTACCAGATTTATTGAGATATATAGTTCACATAACATATAACCACCCATTTAAAGTCTACAATTCAGTAGTTTCTTAACGTATTCAGAGTGAAGCAGTAATCACCATAATTAACTTTAGAACATTTTCATGAATCCAGAAAAAACCCTGTACCCATTAGCAGTCATTGCCACAAAGTCCCAACCCCCCATTTACTGATTTTTTACATATTTACCCTTACTTGATTTGTCACTGTTTCATATCTAAACATGTATATTTCAAGAGAAATGATTGATTTGCTGAGCACTTACTTTATGCTGGGCATTGTGCTGGGCTTGCTCGCTACGTAACTATTGCCCCTAATCCACAGAACAAAATCCAGCTTACCATACCTATTTCCATCTATATTTTACTAAGGAAGATACACCTCTGCAAAGCAGGCAGCACACCTGAGGGGTGAATTTGAGTCAGTATTCTGAATTTCTATCTGTTACCACTCAAAAGTTCTCGTGTATATCACAAATGAAAAGTTGGAGTTTTTATTTTTAATACAGAATGATAGGAAATTCTTTACAGTTCTAGCATCTGATTTTGGCAGGAGTAATTGAGTCAGCCTCAGCTGGGTTGATGTATATAAACTCTTCCTTTCAGCCCACTCTCCTGTATGCTTCCCAAGAGCACAAATTCCATCTGTTTTGCTCGCTTTTGGATCCCCAGCACCTGGCACAGAGTTAAGGGTACCATACATATTTGTTGAATGTTGAATAAATTCATGGAACACAGTAATATAGTTTTGTACCTGTTTAAGTTTGAGTAGCATAGCTTTCTAGTGAGGAATATGTTGTTTTAAAACTCAGTTTGACCTAGACAATCTGGAAAATATAGTTCTAGAAATCTACTTTGTCATTGATTTTTTAAAATAAAAGCCATTATAAAATCTGATTTATTATATTTCAGCTTCCAACCTTGCTATTATTAGCTCAATCTCTACACAAAAGGAGAAATAAAATATTTGGTATGCTTTTTTTCTTCACTCATTTATGTCTTCAATATGGTTTTTATTTGCTGATTAAAAAAAAGAATATGTGGTCATTTTAGGACATTTGGGGGGTGAAAAAAACCAAATAAAAGGGAAAAAAATCTATCGTCTCTCTGAATAGGCAACTACTTCAATTTGTAAGTTTACTTCTTTCTCTGCTTTTTCAATATGTATTTTTTTTAAATGTACTTGAGTCATTTGGTAGATTCACTTTTGAATATTGCTTTCTCTTTTAATCTTAACATTAAAACATAAGCATTTTTGATGTTTAAAACATGTTCTTTAAGATAAGACCATTGATTTATATTCTGTGGAATAGATACAAAATTTAATTCCTCTAATGATGAATATTTACACTGTCTTCAACTTCTTAGATACATACAACCACTACATAGTATATCTTTGTGCATGAAGTTTGTGTGATGCTTTGTGAATTTTCTATTATTATGGTAAGATTAGTTTTCAAGGAACAGAATTGCTGAGTCAAAGGACACTTTTTTTTAAATTTAAATTCTTTATTGTTTAAAGTATTACATATGTCTCTTTTTCCCCCCATTGACCTCTCCCCGGCCTCTCCTACCTCCCAGCACATGCCCTCACCCAGTGTCTGTGTCCATTGGTTATACTCATATGCATGCATACAAGTCCTTTGGTTGATCTCTCATCTCCCCATCCCCTTCCCCTGCCTTCCCTTTGAGGTTTGACAGTCTGCTTGATGCTTCTCTCTTCCTGGATCTATATTTTTTCATCAGTTTATATTGTCAGTATATCCCACAAATGAGATCATGTCTCCTACTGGCTTATTTTGCTTAGCATTATGCTTTCCAAGTCCATCCATGCTGTTGTGAATGGTAAGAGTCCTTTATTTTTTACAGCAGCGTAGTATTCCATTGTGTAAATGTACCACCAGTTTTTTATCCACTCATCTGCTGATGGACACTTAGGCTGTTTCCAAATCTTAGCTATGGTGAATTGTGCTGCTATGAACATAGGGGTGCATATGTCCTTTCTAATTGGTGTTAACACACTGACGCACATACCGCTTAACAGCTTTCCCAAAAGTTTGTGCCAGTTTCCACTGTCCTGGGTGAGAAAGCCCTTCTCACGTAGCCTTCCTGAATATGGGGAGGCTGTAAGTCAGATGCAGAGCTTGTGATGCACAATGCCTGTAGCCAGGGTGCTATCCTAGATAGAGTGGGAATGAGACTTTCCTCTTAGAGCAAAAATCAGAACAGTTTAGCCAGAGAAAGCAAGTGTGCAAGCGATGTTCTCGAGAGAGCATGTGGCTGGGCTCTGCCCTGGTGGTGGGCTTTGCTCTGGATCATAGAAAGGTTTAGATTCCAATTTTCTTTTGTGTTTAGAATGACATTTTATAGCTGCTCCTCCCCCCCCCCCAGCGTAAGAAGTTAAAAGAAACTTTTAGATGTGAGGAATTCAAACACCCAGCTGAGGAAATTTGTAATAAGCATCCATTTTGAACCGAGAGGAGTCTAAAGCCACTTGTGTTTCTCTCTGCAGCCATCTTTCTTTTGGGCTCTGCTCCTTCAAAATAAGGACGGACAAAGGCTAGGACTTTAATAGACAACCATTGTGCCTCATGACTTGTTGATATGTGTAATTTGTCACTTGATGTACTTGTATTCAAGTAATTTGCAGCCTTTTCCCAGGCATACTCCAGCCCCACATTGACCCCCACCCCCATCGCCTCTTCTCAAGACTTCTTCCATGTGTAGCTACCATAGGAGGAACTACCCATGTAGTTTTAAAAGGTAATATCTACCAAGCATTCCCATATGTATTTTCCCCAGCCGTTATGCTTTCAAATAAGATTGGCTATTATTTCCCTGCAAAAGGAAAATAAGCTATAAAGCAGGAGAAGGCCTATCATAGGTTGCAAAAAGCCAGTCTCAGCAAAGTAAGTTGGAGGAATTTGGCTCATGGGCACAATTGCAAGGTATCTAGCCAAGTTTGATGTAACACAGTCAGGAGACCCAAGAGGGCTCAGATATAGAGTGATGTGTTAGGTAGGCAAGACCTTTATTGTTCATTTGATCATTAATTGCTTATAGCTGAGTAGGAAATTGAGCAGCTATATATACACCACCCCCTATGTGTTTATTTCATCAATAAGCTTGTGGCTCATATATGTATTTGAGACACTTGCACAGTATTTCAGTCCACAGGTGCTAGGTATGTGGCTGTTTCCTTTACATGACGCAGTTGGTGTGTCTGAACATTTAGACACTTTGCTTGGGAAACTTTGTTGCTCTGCCAACACCATATAATTAGTATCGGCTCATTTAAGTGGTAGATTCCTGTAACTTGCTCCGGTACGCTGATGGAGAAACAGGTCCAGACAGTCTAAATAAAATGACTGTGTGTCCTTTCTGGACTTCTAGTTTCTGCCTAAAATGATCAGCTTTCCTATTTTTAAGTCTGTGCTTCTTTATGGATGTTGTATGTGTATGAATATAACCAATTATTTTTAAAATATGCTAACAGGCAAATAAACATTGGCTTGTCAGTTTGAGGTTTTGGCTGAAATGTGGGAACTTAATTCGGCTTATAGAGTGAAATGTTTTTTAAATTTAATACTCACCAAATATTTTTACAAAAAATACACGAAATGTCGTTCTCAAGTACGTATTTCATAATAAGAAAAAATAGTGGCCCATGCCTCTGAAGCGATGCCTGGGTCTCTCTGGCTCAGTGGGCAGCTGGGGCCTGCCAGCTCTCCCGGGACCCCAGGTACATCTGCACAGTTTGTCTGTTGTCACAGAGTAGGTGTCTCCTTGATACCCATGTTGACAGACAGCTTTGGAAGCTAGTCAGGTTGAAAGAGCTGACTGAGAACATTTACTGTGTCTTATTTTGCTCAAGTAGCAGCACAGGCCCTCTTGTTTAAAGAGGACCAACAAAGACCTCTTTCCACTGCCTTCCTTCTCAGCTTGGTGAGAAGACATAAAAGCCAGCCAGTTCCTGACAGTACCCACAGGGAGCCGCTTCTTTCCAGCACCTTGAGCGTACACACATAAAATTATTTCTTGTCCAAACAAACATGTAGGGGTGGATACTGGAAAAACAGAAAAACATAATTGGGATTGGGGGCATTGGCTTGGCTCCCTCTGGACCTGGAACGGAGCTGGCTGTGGTAAGCAAGGGTGTGAGAGGCGCTTTGAGTTCAGTGAGCCTTTGAATACTCAAGGGCAGACAAATTAGGAGGCCGGAGACTGGAACTGTAAGTCTCCTTTGCAAAGCTTTAGCACCATATTGAACTTGTCTCTTCCGCAACACCTCTGCCTAGTAGGGGGACTGACAGGCATTATCCTATTCACAGGGAGTTCTTAAAAAATGTGAAGTTCTAAGTTGACAGTGGGACAAATGACCTGGTGGGGTTAGGGGACTTTTGGGTCAGTTTTCAAAGGAGCAGAATGCAGTGAGCTATTTAAAGTCATATTGACTGCACATGAATCTTCAGTGATTCAGAACCACAAAATCCTCAGTCAGTTGCTAGAGAACCTCTGAAGTGTACATCTTCTAGAACATTGCACTTTATAGCTGGCTTTTGAATTAAATAGCTTCGTAAAATAAACATCATCACTCATACCAGTCCTCCTGAGCTTGCACTTCCTTGCAGTAGCACATTTCCAAGTACGGAATTTCAACAAAGCATGACATATGTTGAGTGTGACTGTTAAGTATTTGAGACTGTGGTTGGCATCACCATCCTCATTTTCTCAAAGCAAGGAAAATGAAGTGAGGGGAATTTATGAGCCAGGTGGAAATCAAGGCGGGGCCTAAAGAAGAATCAAATGCCATAATTTTTTGCAGCTTCAGCAATAGCTTGGGAGGGATCTAGTTGTCTTGTCCACATTTGCTCACCTCGGGGTTTCTGAAGAGGGTGGTATGGACCATACTGGGCTTCTCCCGAGGAGTCACTCAGGCCTGGCAGCTGATCCAAATCCTTTGGGGTCTGGGTACTGGCTCTTTGATAAATCCTCCCCCCTGAGTGCCCCCCCAGTCTCCTATGACTCAGATTTGATTCCCACCCTGACACTGTGATGTACAGGGTCAGAGTTTATATTGCACTTTATCCAAGGGAGCTACAGATACTTAGTGTGCATTTACTCAGTGGAAACCTCTTTAACCTGTGTGAATTTACCCAGTGGAAACAGTTTGCATATTTGGGAAATTAGAAATAGTAGTCTGGTTTTTACAGAGGTCTGTTTTTACAGGGGACTGTTCAGGAGCCTACATTTGTGTTGTTCTTTTACCTCACAAATTCTGACAGCTTCAACTTATTGTGGTTCAGTGTTTGGTGTCATTGGCTTATTTATTTTACTCTGTTCATTAATGAAAAATGAAAAGGGACAGAAAGAGGGCCAGGCCAGTTGATAAGCATAATATGATTGATTAGAACCCAAAATGAAAACATTAAAATTTTTTGAAGGCAGCCAGAGGCTCTCTCCTATGACACATGAACTTTTTGTTTTTTGGTTACTTGAATAGTAGAGAGAATCTGGAATGACAGTACCTGATTAAAAACACCCATGAGAAGTTATGCACCTATATAATCCCCCATGCTAAACAGAATGAGCATTTTTATATTTAATACAAAATAATGTGATTATTAAGATATTCCTGAAGAGCCTGATTGCATACATCAAGAAGCACCTGTAATATTTTTATTAAAAATTCTCCTTTATCCTTTTGGCTGCATTGTTCTAATATCTATCCATCAAGCAGATTTTTAAAAATATATTGTTACAGAATCCTCAGGAGTCTTGGTATCTAGTTATGACTGCTACTAGACAAACTTTTTGAGAAAAGATGTGTGGTCATAACATGAGAAAAACCAATTAAAACAAACTTATGTGATTGCTATAACTTTGTGTTTACTTCTTGTATTGGTCTTAAGAGAAGAAAAAAGGGAGACTGGTTGAAAGAAACATGTAGACTATGTGGCTATTTAACTTCTGTTGGGAACTCCCACTTCCTATCATCCATCCCCATTTGTTCTAAAAAAATCTGTGTAATATAATGACCCAATGAAGTTTTTTTTAGTGTCTTCTGGTTGCTTCCTCTGCTTCTGCTGACATTCTCCCTAGTTCACTGTGAAAGGTAGTGCATTTTATATATACTGAATAACATGTTGTAGTTCAGAACTATTTTTATATTATGGGGAGGTTGATAAAGTACAAGGGAAAGCAAGAACTCCAGGAAAAACATTAGACTCCCTGTCATCTCACTGTTCTCACCATCAAGTTGTGTTTTCTTGGCTTTGGGCCTCATTTTCCTCCGTGTGTAAAATTGGGGGTATAAAGGAGGGGGCGGGGAATTTGGCATACATAATCTCTTGAAGGTACCTGCAGTTTGGGGGAGCGTAGACATATGAAGATCATAGAGTGTTCTTGCCAGAATCATTTCAGATTTGAGGATTTTTGAATAAAATTCTTAGCGAACATCCTTGATGGCAATCACCATCTGGGTTAGAGCCAAGTGCTGTTGTAGGCATGAGTTGAGTCTCCAAAACTTGTATAAACTGGAACTCTTTGTTACTCAGATCCCTTATTGGCCTCGAAGCAGTTGTGCAGTGGAATGGAATCTGGTCGGAGCAGCTGACATTTACTTTATGCTCTTGATCACTCCAAGAAAGAGGGAGCACCTTAGAGACATTATCTGTTAAGATCCCTAAAATGTAGAATCACGAACAGTTTCATTAGCTGTTTTTTAAGTCTTTGGTCCAAAATGCCTGCAAAAACTCCATTGACTTCTAGTGCTACTGTCTAGACTTGTAGTAAGACTCATTATTCATATAATATTATTAACTAATGTCACCCTTATAAATTTAAAGACTCATTGAGTTTCTTAAAATGCCCCAAAGATGACTGTGAAATGGAGAAATAACTGGATGCTCAAGAGTTAACATACAAGTATTGTAGTTTGATTTCCTTTTAACTTGATTCAAGTTATATGTGTATATAGTTAAGGAAGCCACAGAGTTCTACAAGTTCTAACAAAAATCAGTAGTTTCTTAGTCTACCTTTCCCTTCTCCTACTTTTTACTCTCCAGAAAGAAATAGCTTTAAACTTTTTTAGCTGTTTTTTCCTCTATATTTTGAAAACATATCTTTAAATGGCTATTTCTTGATGAATTTTTTCAGTTTTCACTAGTTTTTATTAACTTCATATTATGGAAGATGATGTGTTAGTTCTCTTTCTCCCCTTTCCAACACATATATTTTACTGTCTCTCATTTGCCCAGTGTAGTTAGGAGTTGTCTGTTGTTGTGTAATAAATTACTCTAAAGTATAGTCCCTTAAGTAATAAATTACTCCAAAGTGTAGTTCCTTAAAACAACTAAGTATAGTTCCTTATCTCAGTTTTTCTGTGGGTCAAGATTCTGAGAGCACCTTCACTGAGTGCTTCTGGCTAAACTTGTCCAGTGAGGTTGCAGTCAGTCTATGAACCTGGTACCACAGTCAGCTGGGAACTTGACTGGAGCAGAAGGATTCATGTTTAAGTTCACTTAACATGGTTGTTGTCAGGCTTTAGTTTCTTAAGGGCTGTTGGACTGAAGTTTTAATACCTTGCTGTCACATGAGCCTGTACCTAGGTTGTTCATGACCTGGCCGCTTGCTTCCCCAGCAAGATCCAGGAAAGAGCAATCCTAGTGTACTCCAGAGTCATGGTATAACTTAATATGAGAAAGGACAATCCATTACTTCTGCCATTTATTCTATTCATTACAAATAAGTCTACCCAAATTCAAGATGGAAGGGCATCACCCAAGTGTGTGAATACCAAGATGCAGGGGTCATTATGGGCTAGCTTATAGGTTTGCTACCACAAGTAATTTTTAGTTCGATCACTATTCATTGTTTCTGTTATGACTGTGTTGTTCATATGGAAAATAATATAATTAATAAATGAGAATACAAGACTAAGCTCTTTCTCAGACTCACAGCTGTAAACCTGCCTTTGTCCCACTCTTTGTTATTCACAGCACAGCCATGTCCCTTTCCTTTCTTGTTCAGCTTTCTTCCTTTGCCTAGTGTTCCATGTACCCATCATTAATTGAACATAAACTGTCAGGCCAGAAATACAAATCACTCTCAGTTTGCTGCAATGCATCAAGCAATTTATAGATTTTATCTTTTGAAGTAGTCTCTGCAGGCTCCAATTGGGACTGTTAGCTCAGTCCGTGTGCTGAGCTGTAAAATTCTGAGCTCTCATACGCCATCCTGAAGATTCCATTTGCCTCTTTACGTTAAATATAAATATCTCATTTCTTGGATCTGTGTACTCATCTCTCTTGTTTCTGTCCCTTCATTTTGGTGAATTGCATCTTCCAATAGCTTCTATGAAAGTGTTTATGGGAAGTAAAATTTTTGAAATCTTGGATGTTTGAACATCTTTTTCTTCTATCCTCACACTTGACTGATCAAGTGGCTAGATGCAAGAATTGGTTAAAATCATTTTCTCTCAGAGTTTTTAAGATGATGCTCCAAATCCTAATGCTGACTCAGTGTTTCAGACACATGGGGAACCGAGACAAATACCTGCCCCTGTTCCCCATGACCACCTGTGACAAAAACCAACAAAAAGGGTGACTCTGGAAAACAAATCAAACAAAAAACATGGAATGATGAAGCTGAGAAACTCTCTCCATATCAGAAAGCATATAAAAACCTATAAACTAAAAATTGATACAGAATTTTAAAAAATCCCTCAGATTTTTTAAGACAATGCTCCATTGCGTTGACAGTTCAATGCCATCCTGATTTGTGATCTGTTGGATACATATTTGCTATCCCATCTCCCAAGCCTTCATCTTTTCTTTGTTCCCAGCATTCAGACATTTCTCAGTGACATTTTTGTTGATCATTTGTGCCAAGCTTAGTCCTCTCACTGGAAACTCAGGCCCTGTAGTCCTAGAAATGTATTTCTTTGAAGAGGATATAATTTCTGTTCACATGTTCTCTTTTTCTGGAGCTCCTTTTATTTAGAAGTTGAATATCCTGTATTAATCTTCTATTTTTCTAATCTTTTTTCTCCTTTTTCAAATTTCTAGTTTATAGGTTCTTATATGCTTCCTGATATGGAGAGAGTTTCTCAGCTTCATCATTCCATGTTTTTTGTTTGGTTTGTTTTCCAGGGTCACCCTTTTTGTTGGTTTTTGTCACAGGTGGTCACGGGGAACAGGGGCAGGTATTTGTCTCAGTTCCCCATGTGTCTGAAACACTGAGTCAGCATTAGGATTTGAAGAGTAGTAATCAGCCTATCCTCAGGCTAAAGGTCTGTAGAGGTCAGATAGGCTGTGTTATTGGACTTGAAGCTAGAGAACTCACCTGGGATCCCTGAGCGCTGAGGACTTTCAATTATCACACTCTGTGGGGCACCAGGTGAAATCTGTGGGTACCAGCCCAGTGTATGTTCCATCCTTGTTGCTGTTTTCAGTGCAGGAGAGGGTTTACCTTCTGGCACACAGACATTGACACTGAGGCTTCTTGCTTCAGCTCAGACTAAGCCCAGGATGCTGAAGTGGAGGAGTCTAGACACAGAGAGTGAGACTCTGCTTACTGTTCACAGCCTGTTCTCAAAATCTAAGAATGAAAAATATAGCCACAGTCTTCCCTCCCCTCTCCCATACTCACTTCTCTTGTTTTCCATAGTCAGCCACTGACCTGGACAGTGAACAAGGAGAGAGAGGGGGAGAGGTTTCCAGGCCCTGGTGGAGACCTCCCAGGCTTTGCATTGGAGACTCACAAGTGACAGAGCAGCACAAAATCTCTCTTATCTTCTTCCCTCCTAGGAAGCCTTGAGGAAATCTTCCTGCAGATCCTCCGCAACCATTCCTTGTCTGCCTGCTCCCACAGTTGGGCACAGAGTCCCCGCTGCTGTCATGGCTGCTCCTGCTCTCTATGCAATCTGCTAGGGCCATGGTTGACAAACTGTGGCTCGTGAGCCACATGCAGCTCTTAGGCCCCTTGAGTGTGGCTCTTCCACAAAATACCACGGCCTGGGTGAGTCTTTCTGGAAGAAGTGGCATTAGAAGTTTAAGTTTAAAAAATTTGGCTCTCAAAAGAAATTTCAATTGTTGTACTGTTGATATTTGGCTCTGTTGACTAATGAGTTTGTCGACCACTGTGCTAGGATTTATGATGGCAGTTCCTTTGTGGTGAAGAAAGGGTAGGAAATAGAGGCAGGAATGACCTGCCAGAGCAGCAAGACAAAGGGCCTGGTGTTGGAAACAGCAATGCATCCTCAAAAAGCAGCTCCACACTCATGACTGCAGTGATGAGAGTTCATGGGGGTGAAAAAATCCTTCTGGTATTTTTTTATGGAAAAATATCTGTGCTCATATAGGTTTTATTTCTGAAAGCTCTTTTTGTCATTGGGATTGTTTCCTTAAAATCCTATTCTGGTTTCATTTATACTGTGTCTCATTTCCCTAAGGCAGTGGTCAGCAAACTCATTAGTCAACAGAGCCAAATATCAACAGTAAAACAATTGAAATTTCTTTTGAGAGCCAATTTTTTTAAACTTAAAGTTCTTCTAATGCCACTTCTTCCAAATAGACTCGCCCTGGCTGTGTGGAAGAGCCATACTCAAGGGGCCAAAGAGCTACATGTGGCTCTTGAGCTGAGGTTTGCTGACCACTGCTTTAAGAGTATTAATTTCCTCTTTCCTTCTCCCTGCCTCCCTCTTGACCTCCCTTTCTTTTTCTGCCAGCATTATTTCTAAGTCCTCTAAGTTACTTTGTTGGTTTGTTTTGCCTCTGTATTTGGTGTTGGAGACCATCCTCAAGTGCCTGGTGATGACCCTTAGCTGAATGTGTCAGTGATATGCTAGTTTGAAGTGCCATGTGCTGAGGCAGACCTTTTGGTGGTACCAGGCATCTGGGTGGATTATTTCTTCTGGGAGTTTTTCAGCTGGGCGTTTCCATGCACCTTTTCTCTTGCTGTGATCAGTGTCCCCAGAAAAGACTTCTCTAATTTCAGGGCTACCAAATTTTTTGGTGCCAATTTTTGAAAAATATGGGTAAAGGTTTCACTTTCTATTATATAAAAAAAGTTGTTTTTTTTAAGTTAATTATAATATCCTTGATATGAGAAAACTCTTGCAGAGCCTTGTCTTTGTTGAGTTTTCTTGGTAGCTACCATTTATTTTATGACCTGAATTTGAGATGATTTCATTTGATTTGGATGTGCCATAATAATGATCGCTTTTCACCTATGGAGAGATCAAATCATTCAGTTTACTATTGTCATAGCCCACTTAACCTGTGTTTTTCCAAATGTGTCTTTAGTTATGCTTGCTTTTCAGGCAGACTGTAAGTTTAAAACAGTGGCAATAAATGAAATAACACAGCCTTTTTTGTTTGTTTGTTTGTTTGGCTGTTGCTTATATAAACAAAAGAAATTTAGTTGCTTTTGGGGTGAGTTGTTCCACAAGCTGGTTTTTCACAAATTCCTTTCAATGTTTGTAGCAAAACCCACATCTACTTGGTTGTTGCCCTACCTTTGAATACCTGCTTCTCTAAGTGGGCAGTTGAGGCAGGTCTCATAAGCACTTCACTGAAGACACCTCATTAAAGCCAAGGTTCTCTTGTCTTGTTCTGTGGTAGAATCAGGCCCCAGGGCAGGGTGTATCTGGAAGCACTCTGCTCACTTACCCAAAGCACAGGCAACTACAGCTGACCCTTAAACAAGGCCAGGGATAGGGGGCGGATCCCCACACATAATTTATGTAGGCTAAGCACCCTTGGATTAACAACTGTGGATCTAAAATTCAGTTGTTGATCCACAGTTGATAGAATTCTTGGATGCAAAGTCTTGAGATAGACAGGGCTGACTATTTTTACTGAAAAATCTGCAAGTGGACCTTCACAGTTCAAACCAGTGTTGTTCAAGGGTCAACTGTACTTGTATTTTCAAGTTTTTCTTCGCAGCCTGGGAAGGTGCTTTTCCCCTTTAGTCCATCTCCTTCAGTATTGTTAAGGGTGGTTGTCATCCTTTTTGAGTTTAAAGACTGTAAAAAGTGATTATAAATAATCACATTGATATCTTATTCTGAAGCATTCTTGTCTGAATGAATGAAGGGTGAAGAGAAAAGAGTCAAGTTAGTCCGTGACTTTAAAAGCCACTGTCCTTCCTCCTGTCTGTCTCTTCCATGTTGTTTGAGTCCATGTTGGTGCCAGGGGGAGCTCATTGGGTGGATTTCACGCAATTCTGTCAGTCAAGTCAATAACGTGACAGGCAATAAGCTGAAGGAAACGTTTTTATATCCTTACAAGTGTTATCTGCGAGGAGCACAGTTTGTAATGCTGGCGTGAAAAGAAGGCTCCTTTTAGATGGCCAGCTTGATGCAGGCAAAGCTGCTAATTTGTTTTCAGCTTCAAGGAGATTTAGAGCCTTGGCCTCCCTGGCCGTAGCTCACAGTGGAATTGTTTTCCTCCTCCTTCATCTAAGCCTCCTGCTCGTGGATAGCAAAGGCTGGATGTTTACAGAACTGGCAGCACCAGGTCCTTCTTTTGCAGACAAGCATGGAGATTTGTTGCCAGGGACTTTTTCTGACTTAATGATGTGTTCTTGGGAAAACACGACGATTCTTTTTCATATTTGAGGGCAACCGCAGAACCTCCCTTGGGAAAGCAGACTAGAGTTCAGTCACTTACCTGCCGGGAAAGGAAGCGTCAGAGCGAAAGTTCTTGCCTTGCTCGCCTGGGCAGAGCTGCCAGCCCTGCCTGGGGTAGACAGCATACAAAGGAAACACGCATGACCGCTAAAGTGCAACCTCAGAAAATGCCAGTCAGACCCAAACCTTTGGCAGGTCATACCCCTGGCTTTCCTGCCAGTTTGAATATGGACATGAGAACTGACACAGCAGCCCATCGTGGTGAGGGTGGCGGTTCCAAGATGCCTTTCTGGCCTTTGATGAAGCCTCCACCCAGCCTGTTTAGACTACATTTACAGGAACCTACCAGTGGCACATGTAAGGGGAATGCAGAGAAAGAAACGCTAGAAAGTGCACTCTTGGTTTGTGCACTCTTGGTCAGAACTTTCATTATTATGTAGATTTCCATCCTTCATTAGATTCATTTTAGTCTTTCACAGTTCACTGAGATTTGTCCCAAAGTGGGGGCATTTGGGTTCTGAGGGTTGAAGTTTTCAAATTTCCTGTAATGCCTGGATCTACATTCTAGGAATTGCTTCATTGCCAGCTCTCCTCTTTTTGGCAATGGAAACTGCATGAATAATGCCTTCTTTGAAGCTCCAAGGCACACAATAAGCTAAAAACTCTAATTAAACTTTACAAGTTGAAGGGGGCTGACTTATGGGGCAGCATTTGAACAAACTTCTAGCCACCATAATTTAGTAAGGGTTAGCTGCCAAAAGCCAGGGAAGGCTTTATTTGATCCATTTATGAATTAAGAGCCTGCAGTAAATTAATTACCATATATTGGGGCTAATAAAATCTAGCAGGATGACAAGGCCTGTGGATCCCTCTCTAGAAGGGAATCAGAACAGAGCTGCTTCCTAGTGCCTGAGTGCTTCCTGGCCTCGGGTCCCCCTCAGCGCCAGCGAAGGCCAGTGTTCACGCTCCATGTCCATCGAAAAGGCATTTGAGCCAGCTTTTTTTTGGCTTAGTAACTACTGGAAGGCTTTGCTTTATTGATCATAATAAGCTGTTCGGTCTTATTAAAGTTGCATCATGGAGTCTGGTTTTTAGGAGCCCTATTGAGAATTAGTTGCAGAAGAAGTGATTTGCTTGTATTTTCCGGCAGTTAACAGGCCAAGCAGATGGGAGAGCAGGCCTGAAATAGTACGGTTGGCTGCCTGCCACTGTTCTATGAATTTTGATTTGCACGGGTATGCAATAGTTTTATTTTTCCCTTTTTGGGAAGTTCTTGCCTAGGAACCTGGGGAAAATGACTGCTTGGTTTTCTATAAAATGTAGCTGCAGTGAGCCTCAGAGGCTGGGTGGGTCAGTGGAGCAGGACCCTGCAAACTCCGGGTTCTGTCAGAGCAGGGGAGCCAGCTCCAGGCTCCCAAGGCTCTTTCATTCACAATTTGCCCTGTGTTTCCAGGTGGCTTGCTTTCCCTTCAGGCTGTGTTCACCAACATATTGGATAAACGGAAGAAAGGGTAGGAAATGTAGGCTTTAAAAAAGCTCTTTGATACCAATGTGAAGTCAGCCAGAGCAGCATTTGGGTAAAGAAGGCCTGTGTTCTACCTAAGTCTGTTTTAAAGACTTGTCACATTAAATATTAAGTACTACATGCTATTTTAAACACATGTGTAAGGTACAAAGAACAACATGAGAGTAATACACATTTCCCACCACCCACATGAAGAAATAGAAAATCAATGTCAGGCCCTTTGGACACCCCTGGTGACCCTTCCCTCATCCCACTCTGCTTTGCATTCTCCTCTACGAAGCCAGCATGCTGAATTTTGTGTTTTTTATTCCCATGTTTTATTACATCTCTCTGAATTCCTAAACAACGCATTATTTGTTTTGTCTGTTTTTGAACTTCTTATAAATGGAATCATATGCAGTATATTTTCTCAACTTGCTCTTTTCACTCAGCATTAAGCTCTTGTTCATTTTTATCGCTCTATCGGTTTGTTTGAATAGTACATCATTATTATTTACCCATTCTTGTGCCCATGGACTTTTGGATTGGGGCCAGTTCTTTGCTATTTCAAATGTTGTTCTGTGGACATTCTTGTATATGTCTCCTGGTATACATGCCCATTTTTAAACAAATCAATCTACTTTAAACAGCATGCTGCTAGGTTTTTTTTTTTTTTTTTTTTTTTTTTTTTAGATTTGTTTTGCCAAGAAGGTAAGCCACAAAATATCTTCGGTATTATAGATTATAAAATGGCCACTTATTCCATACTTCAAAGAAAGGCCTGTATTTATACAACAATATAAAGGAACAGTAACTTAATTTCTCTGATCTTAATAGTGGTCCGATAAAAAGTCATTGCTGCTGCAAAATGTATATCATTAATGTTTGTTAAAACAACAGCATAAAGGGTGACGTGGAATTTTAAGATAAAAAAGATAAATATTAGGAAAAGGGAAGTTCTAACATGAAACGCCTGCCTCCTTTATGTGGGCTTTGTTCATCTTTCTGAGGTCACAGAGCATTTACTCTGCTTTGTTTGCACTCACCACTAGCTGTTCTGGTTTTGTTTCTCCAGTGGCACTCACTAAAGGCCTTCAATGGCATCTCGTCAGACTTCATATAAGTTGAGAACACACTAGAGACCATAAATATGTGCCACTCTTCAAGTATGCCTTCTAAGAGAACCCGTGTTGAATAAGTAGAACTCTGTATATCTCCTGTAGCCTCATCTTGCTACCCCTTTCCTCTCTGCCAAAAGCCCTCTTTTCCCAGATCTTCTGCATGGCCAGCTGTGCCACATCTGTCAGGTCTTGATTCAAATATAACCTCCTCAGAAAGACATTTTTGACTCCCCAAACCAGCTTCTGTCCTATCACTTCCTAAACCTTTTACAGTTTAATTTTCTGCAAGGGCTTAGTATCTAACATTATAGTTGCCTGCTTGGTCATTATTTGTCTTGTCCCATGTGGTAAGTGGTCCTGGAGTCTGTCTTTTTCATAATTGTATTCCAAGCACCCAGTAGTGCCTAGCACATGGAGGGGGTGGGCATAAAAAATGGATTGAATCAATGAATTTTTCTTAAATAACAGATAAATTAAGGACATTCTAAGTAAAAGATAGTTGTAGTCTTATGGTATGTGTCCTAGTAGAGACAAGAGATTTTTAAGCAAAACATCAAACGCCTTAGGCTTTATTTTTCTCATATGTAAAATGGCAATATGGATGTAGTAAGTAGAAAAACATTAATAGATATAGCCTTAGCTGGGTGTCTTGGTTGATTGGGGTGTTGTCCCATGCACCAAAAGGGTGTGTGTAAGTTCATTTCCTGGTCAGGGCACATGCCTAGATATGGGTTTGATCCTTGGTCAGGGTGCATGTGGGAGGCAACTGATCAATGTTTCTCACTCACATTGATGTTTCTCCTTCCCCATTGCCCTTCCTCTCTCTCTAAAATCAATAAAAACATATCCTAGGGTGAGGATTAAAAGAATAAACTACAAAAACATTGATATAAAATTGATTTATTTAAAATGGAAAAGATGTATTGTTATTATAAGTGTTGTTTATATTATATAAATTGCCCTTAAGGTTGTCAAAGGGAACTTGGGTTAAAAGTGTTTTAGAATTGTCCTTAGGAAAACAGTCTTTAAGCACAAATGTACCAGTCAGGTTAAAAGGCTCCAGGAGATTTTCTCTCTCAACCCATGACTCCAAGTCAGCCTCGTTAATTTTCATCAAGAACCTGCACTCATTTGAATATATGCACCTAGCTGATATGAACTGGAAACTTGCTGAGAACATTTTTATTTTCTGCTCAACACTTATGTACTGAGAGGTCTGCAAATTTACCTTTGTTGGTACTTTGTTGTAATATTCTCTTGTTCTTTCATTTAGGAATATTGTTTATCTGATCAATTGAGTTGTATTCTTCTTCAAAGGAGAGTCTGTTTTGTTTTTTTAATTTGTTATTCTATTGGACAAACATAGTCATGTGCTCCACAGAGAATGATTGTTTGTATAAAACCTTACTGTTTAAATTTTTTTTTTTTGTTTGTTTGTTTTGTTAACCTTAGAATCCTGTTTCTCAACCCAGACTGCACATCAACATCTTTTTAGGAACTTTGGGAAAATGCCATGGCATGTTCAAATATCCCTACTCAGTTGCTTTAAGATGAAGTTGAGATATTTTGTTTATATTCATAACTTCCTACAGGTTATTCTCATCAGCAGTCAGGTCTGAGAAACCAGTAAAGGAGAATAGTCATTAGTTCACAAACATCCACTAAAATCGCCTGGAACAGTGGTTGGCAAACCGTGACTCGTGAGCCACATGCCACTGACACCTCCACTTCTTCTAATGCCACTTCTTCAAAATAGACTCGCCCAGGCTGAAAACCGACTTCTGCACATGGGCCATGAAGTTTCAATCGCATTGTATGTGCGTGCCCGCATATAGTATTTTGTGGAAGAGCCACACTCAAGGGGCCAAAGAGCCACATGTGGCTCGTAAGCCGCGGTTTGCCGACCACTGACCTGGGGGGAACTAGAACATACTGATCCTTGGATACCCCTTTCAGAGGTGCTAATTTAACTGGCTGGACCTCAGGGTTTTAAAAGACTAGATGATCCTAATATGTAGCAGTTTTGAACAACTAGGGGCTCATTGGAGGTGGTACCCAGACTCAGAAAGGTCTGGGCAACGTTGCCTGGTGCTATTTTCCAGGAATGCTCACCAAAAAACAGACTCCAATCTAGAATTGCCAGAAAAGTAGTTGGGAACCTGAGGCTCTGCAGATGCTTTTGTAATCAGACAAGTTGGGGTAAATACTCCACTTCTTACTGTATTATGGTCATGGGTGAATTGTCTCATAATTTACCTGGTCTGCCTCTGAGCAGAGAAACCTGCTTTATAGGCACTCCACTGTCTTATGAATAAAACAAAAGTCTTTCAGATTTAGCAAAATGTGTATGAGCAGCAAAAGGTCTCAATTATGTCCTTTCAGCGAACAATTGCAATTGCTCTTTTTCTGTAGTTAAATGATCATAAACTAAATGCTGCACAAATGCTTGAAATAAAAAGCCCATTCGGAGACAGATATTAGATCAAAGGAATATGCCAAATTCACAATTGTTTATTATAACTAGTAGGGATATCTCGGGTAATTAAAAGCTAAAACCAATTAAAAGGTCTCCTTGTACTTGAAGGTCTTCTCTTTTCCCATACCCCTTCATGTAGTCTTTTTAAAATGGGTAAGGGGGGGGGGCTGTTGTCTGATTGTGTTTCAATTTATTTCATTCATGATTTTGCTCTTGTGGGTATAATAAATTATAGTATTATATTAAAAACAAAGAAATGAACAAGCAAAGGTGAAAAGTCAAGAGTATTCAATAGAATTGATCTCGTTCTGTCATGTGTCTAGCATTGTGTGAGCCACTAGAAATGAAAAGTATGAGAAATATGGGACCATCTCTTGTGGTTGGAGGATAAATATGAATGTTTTGCAGTGTCTAAATGTACAACTTGTTTAATCTACCAATTGGTTAATCAATTGGATGATAATTAAGTGTGGGAGGTATATATATAATATATCATACTACCTGGTGTTTCTGATCATTTGTAAGAGGTTTCCAGTCATTTGTAGGAGAAAGATCCCGCCCCCTTTCTACTTCCCAGTTAATAGACAAGCACTCCCAACTTTGTGCTGAATCTATTTGAAAGGATGCACAAGTGTGTGAGACGTCGAAGATATTAGGGGCTTCAGAAATTTATTAATTGCATGTGCCTGGTCCCTTATGTTAGCTTTCTCTGCCATTTGAGAAGCCAGTCCAATTCACTCCCTTTCCCCTAGTTTATCCATAGTCACCTTAATTTAGTCAGATCTGTCTCCAAGCCTCTGACAAACAACTTGGGCTCATATTTCTTTCCCATGAAAGAACTTTTAGGAGACATATTGATTTTCTCTTGGTTTTCTCTGAACAATGTCTAGATCTGATGTTTTTGCCTTTTAGTATTTGAGAGAAGCTAACATCAAAAAGCTGCTCTTTCAAAGAAATCCATGTTGCCATTTAAATGGTAATTACTTTTCTTCTGGTTTAGCTCTAGGCTTGGTAAATTTAACTGGCTCAGAAATGAGAATCTGAACCAAAAACACTAAAAGTTGTGATTAGGAAGACAGTCTAGCACCTGGATTGAGGATCTATTCCAGTGTTATTTAAAATCTTAAACTAACCCTGCCCAGATGGTCAGTTGATTGGGGTGTTGTCCTTACACCAAAAGGGTTCATGCAGGTTCCATTACTGATCAAGGTACGTGTCTGGGTTTCGGGTTGGATTCCTGATTGGAGTGCATGCGGGAGGCAACCAATCAATATCTGTCTCTCTCTCACTGAAACCAATAAAAAACATATCCTTGGGCGAGGATTTAAAAAAAAATCGTAAACTCTGTTTCAGTGAAAATAATGAATGATTCTTTTTTTTTTTTTTGTAATTATCTATTTTGCACGCATTTTTCCTTTAGTCCCTGGAGATATTTCCAGTTTTCTCAATCAATATAGCCTACTGATGTAATTGAAGGTATAGTTTGATTCATTCTTTACAGATTGATTATTTTCATGAGTATTAGGATCATGTTTTTTTAAAAAGTGCTAGGCCTGGATCACACAGTATTTAGGGATCAGATCAAGTCATGGTTACTAAAAATAATTCCTCTTCTCCCCCCATAATTCTAATGTGTATTGGCAACTACTAATACAAGCCAATTCCTCATTTTATTTTGTCAAGTAAGAATGAAGTCAAGTTTATTTAACTAGGTACCTATTACTATTTTATGTTGTATTTTCTCAGTAGAATTTTCAGGGAAAGAAAGTCTTTCGGCTTTTTTAATAATTTACTGAGTAATTTCTTCATTATTTGACCCCTTCTCTGTAGAATTGGGCTTTCGTCCTGTGCACTCCAGGATAAAAGAGCCAAAGGACAATACAATGTGTCTATCTCTTAACCACTATTTCTATTTTCTTATGAAATGCTTTTGGCTAAAGGCAAAGAGATAAATTTGGAGGTACTTGGTGAGTGGAGGCTTGGTGAGTGGGAGAGAAGGTTGGAAATTGGATGTGTGATACTCACCTGTGCTATAGTCATTATTAGAAGCTTAATGTGGAATGGGATTTGTTTTTGTGGTTTGTGGTTTCAAATGACCTTGTGGTTATTGAGGGTTATTTAAAACCCCAGGTGTCAAGGTGAGTCTTGGTGCATCACCAATTTAAGAATTCACTGGGAGACATACAGGTTAAAAAAGGCTTTTCTGGACTTCATACTGTGTATCTCTGCTTCTTGACCAGTTAGTTAGTGGTTCCTTTGACTATTTTATTATTTACTTGGTTTATGATCAAGACCACCCATCTGATAATAGGCTGCTGACTTTTCCCCCGCCTTTTTATTCCCTCAAGCCCACAGTGCATGTGTATTCACGTTTTTGCTTTCCATTCACGGAGATCTCCAGCTGGGAAAATATAGTGTGTACAATACTCTCTGCCTTCAACTGACATTGCTCATAAATTGCAACAGAAACACTGCTATCAGCAGCTTAATAGCAGGTAGAATGCAACTCTGCATATCACGTCTCAGCAGGAGACAGAAACTGTGGCTACCAAATTTCCAAAGGAGAGGGGGTGGAAAGTTTTCTATCTAAGAATAACTGAAACATCATTGAAAATTGATTCACTGAGAGCAGCTTTTTGAAAACGGCTTGCAAGGGCTGACTCGGTGGTTGCTCTGCTGTCACTTTTTACTGAATTGTTATTTTTGAAGACCTCACAAGAGGTTTGTGGCAGAGCTGTGTAGAAAAGGTGAGCTTGTTTGCTTCTCTCTTCCTTACTCCATTATTTTCTTCTTTCTTCTCTCCCTCTCTTTCTCCCTACCCCCTTCTTTTCTTTCCCTTTCTTATCTTTTCAAAAAAGAAAATAAAAGCTCTTTAATAAACTTAATGAAAAGGGTACTTGTTAACCTTACACCAGTGATTAGATGGAGTTGGAAGTTACCCTGAGACACCCACACCCTGACTTACTGTGGGTCCCTAGCAGAGGAATCCAGCCCATAATATTGCAGAAGCTAGCTAGCCTTGCTATTAGTACTGTCTCTGAACCACAGTTTATTTTGTCTTACACAGTGATCTATTCAGTTATTTGACTTCCGGTAAAAGCACATACAATTATGTAGTATTTCAAGATGTTAATATTAGGCTATGATATAAAAATGGGTACATTTATTTATAGGTTATTTCTGTTAAAAAAACTGTAAGGAAAATAATTGCTCCAATGTGAGAATCTTCATATTATCTTAATAAGCGAGCTTATATTAATATTGTGAGAAGCCCCCAATTCCCCTCTACTTTTGTGAGTAGCTATAGCAGAATTCTGCCTCTTGTCAGAAGAGCTTAGTGTGGATGGTGAAGTAATTCTTTCTTTAAACCAAGTTAAGCTGTTGTATTAATACTCCTGTCAAAGGACTCAGATAGATGAAAAGTTCTCAGCCTCATTCCAGGCTCCTTGGTGATTTTTCCTAAAGGAATCATGTAATACCACCTGCCCCCACCTGCAGCCCCATTCCCAATAATTTTGGAAAGTAATTAATCGAAATCTTCATTTCCCATTTCTTTCCTGGAAAGCCTCAACATGGTTTATGCATGTCTTATTTTGTATGAGGTGTGGTTTTCTTTAAAGTCTGTTAGCCTTGTTGCTCTGAGAATCACTTTAGATGCTTGAAGTAGAGCTAAGAATCAGTACTTTTAATAAACACCCAAGGGGATTTTTATCCTCCAGGGAATTTGAGAAAACATTAAGAGTCTGGTAGGCCTGCGTTCGAAACCCACATATACCATCTTCTAGGGATGCATGTTTGTTTTAGAGAAGAGATTCAGATTTCTCTGTAAATCATCCAGGACCTGAGGTTCAGAAACCAGCCCTATATTTATTTCAAAGTTGGAACCCTGATTCTTAACATTTAGCCAAAGCCAGAGCCTCAAATCAAAGCCTCTGCATTGACTGTCAGTATAGCTCCATTTGGTTTGGGTGTTGTGTGTTTTCACCCCTTCTTGTGAGGTCCCTTGGTCAAGTACCCCTTCAATTAGGCCGGGATGTGTGGTGACTGGTTGCCTGTTCCAAAGCAAAGACAGCAAGTGCCTGGGGTGCAGCTCTGCCATTGAGCAATCAGTGGCTACTTTTGAGCCTCATGAAAATATGAAGCAAGCAGAACAAGTGGCTGGCAGTTCCAGTTAGATAAGCTCGTTTTGTAATGTGATTTCTTACAGTGCAGACAGGTGGGCAGTTTTGGGGGAGAGAGAACTGGAAGTCACCAGGCTCGTTCTCTGTCACTTGCAGCTCTTACGAAGGTGCTGTCACAGAAGTCTGTGACCACACACACTGAAGGCAATCAGGGATCCTGCTGCATCCGACTTCTTGTTGTTTTGCTCGTGTTTTTCTGCTCAGTGCCTAGGAAAGGGGAGTCCCTGTGTTACCCACCACAGGACTGTGGTTATTATTGCTCAGTGCTCTGGCGCTTTCTTTACCATACCAAAAGGGGCCTTTTCTTGATCCTCCTCTTCTCCGTGGCAAATTCTGGTCACTTGGACACATCAGTCTCACTGGGTAAAATGCCACAATGGCTGCTGGCTATTGGTCAGGCCTCCCAGCTCTGTGGTGGGCTTTAAAGGAACTTCCTGCTCATTGGAGAAGCACTGAGAAACTGTTGACTCATGTCCTGGTCGCCACCCACCCTGGATGCCCCTGTGTGGACAAAAATCATTGGAAGTCCTGGAGCCTGGGACCAGTCATTTCATCTCTTTGGGCCTCTTCAGTAGAGGGAGCAAGTTTAGAATAAGTTGATCTCCAAGATTCTTTTGTGCTTGAAAAGTACATGAAATTTTTGGTTGTATGTATGTGTGTTTTTTTTTTTTTTAATGGGGACTCTGGACACTATGTGATAAAGCTTATTGTGTGTAAATGATGTACCACGTTATCTAGATTTAGTACCCTAACATATTAGGGGAAGGGGCAAACCCCTTAAATTGAGGGCCAGCTGTGTGTGTTCTTTGGGATCCTGAGTGATTGATTCTTACAAAGCTGCACCAGCCTCCCCCACTACCCCTGACCCCAAGTTGCAATTCCCAGTTCTCTTCTCTTTCCCCTCTCATTTTTTATTACTGTATTACATGTGTACATATCTTCCCATTGCCCCCCCCCCCGATTCCCATAAATGCCCTCACCCCCCAGTGTCTTGCGTCCATTGGTTATGCTTATATGTATACACACAAGTCCTTCAATTGATCTATCTACCCCACTTCTACCTAACCTTCCTGCAGTAATTTGACAGCCTATTTGATGCTTTATTGCCTCTGTATCTATCTTTTTGTTCATCAGTTTATAATATTCTTTATTATCCATAAATGAGTGAGATCGTGTAGTATATTTATTTCATTGACTTGCTTATTTCACTTAGTATAATGTTCTCCAGTTCCATCCAGGTTGCTGCAAATGGTAAGAATGCCTTCCTTTTTATGGCAGCATAGTATTCCATGGTGTAAATATAACATAGTTTTCTGACTCAGTCATCTGCTGACAGGCACCTAGGCTGTTTCCAAATCTTAGCTATTGTAAATTGTGCTGCTATGAACATAGGGGTGCATATACCCTTTCTGATTGGTGTTTCTAGTTTCCTAGGATATATTCTTAGAAGTGGGTCAAATGGGAGTTCCATTTTTAGTTTTTTGAGGAAATTCCATAGTGTTCTCCACAGTGGCTGCATCAGTCTGCATTCCCACCAGCAGTGCATGAGGGTTCCTTTTTCTCCGCATCCTCACAAACACTTGTCCTTTATTGATTTGTTGATGATTGCCATTCTGATAGGTGTGAGATGGTATCACATTGTCATTTTGATTTGCATCTCTTGGATAATTAGTGACTTTGAGCATGTTTTCATGTGTTTCTTGGCCTTCCTTCTGTCTTCTTTTGAAAAGATTCTGTTTAGGTCCATTGCCATATTTTTATTGGATCATTTATCTTTCTTTTATTAAGTTGTGTAAGTTCCCTGTAGATGATGGACATTAAATCTTTATCAGTGATAACATTTGCAAATATGTTATCCCATACAGTGGACTCTTATGTTGTTTTGTTGATGGTTTCTTTTGCTGTGAAAAAGCTTTTTATTTTGATGTAGACCCAAGAATTATCAGTCCACTCCCTTTCTATGCTCCTGATTCTATTATATTCACCAGTTTATTCTGTTGATCAAATTTTTAATTCACTTAATTTTTAGATTCACTTGTTGATAGATATGTATTTGTTGTTCATAATTTTTTATCTTTTACCTTTTTCTTCTTCCTTTTCTTAAAGAGTACCTTTCAGCATTTTATATAATACTGGTTTGGAGTTGATGAACTCCTTTAGCTTTTTCTTATCTGTGAAGCTCTTTATGGGCCCTTCAATTCTGAATGATAGCTTTGCTGGATAGAGTATTCTTGGTTGTAGGTTCTTGCTATTCATCACGTTGAATATTTCTTGCCACTGCTGTCTGGCCTGCATCGTTTCTGTTGAGAAATCAGCTGACAATCATATGGGTGCTCCCTTGTAGGTAATGAACTGTTTTTCTCTTGCTGCTTTTAATATTCTCTTTTTGTCTTTTGCTCTTGGTATTTTAATTATGATGTGTCTTGGTATAGTCCTCTTTGGATTCCTTTTATATGGGGTTCGGTGTGCTTCCTGGACTTGTAAGTCTATTTCTTTTACCAGATGTGGGAAGTTTTCAGTCATTATTTCTTTAAATAGGTTTTTAGTATCTTGCTCTCTCTCTTCTTCTGGCACCCCCATAATTCTGATGTTGGTACGCTTGAAGCTATCCCAGAGGCTCCTTACATTATCTTCACATTTTTGGATTCTTTTCTCTTCTTGCTTTTCCAGTTGAGTGTTTTCTGATTCTTTATATTTCAAATTTTTGACTTGATTCTTGCCTTCCTCTAGTCTGCTCTTAGGTCTCTGTATAATATTTTTTATTTTAGTCAGTGTATGTTTAATTTCTAGTTGGTCCTTTTTCATCTCCAGTTGGTCCTTTTTCATCTCTAGTTGGTCCTTTTTCATCTCCTCTTGGGTCTCGCTAAATTTATCCAACTTTTCTAGGATATTCTTGAAAAATGTTATAACTGTGGTTTTGAACTCTATATCCATTCATTTGTTTGTGATCTCTTTCTTTGTCTTGGCATTTTGACTCTGCCAGGAGAACTTCTGTGTTGGATTCAGCCTTATGATACAAGACTTGCAAAACTGCAAAAGTCTGTTGAGCTTGGGATGGGTGGAGTCTCAGGGCTTAACGGACCACCTTGCCTTCCAGTCGGCCCCACCCTCCACGGCCCCTGAGTCTCACGTGACTGGGTAATCACTGGAACAGTCACTGTGCGCTCGTGTGCACTCTCGCAGTGCCTCTAGACCGCTGCCTTTCTGGATTCCCTGTACTCTGGGACCATCTGAATCTGGGTCCCCAGGGTTTTGCCCGAGACTGGGTTTAGTGGAGTTAGAGGTGGTGCAGTTGGGAGGCTCTGTCTCCCGCCCACTCATAAAAGCCAGCGGCCCAAATCAGCAGTCGGTCTTCACGCAGTTCTGTGTGCGCCCACCAGACTTCTGCCCTTTCGCGGCTCCCCTAAATTTCCGTGCACTTCTTCCTTTTCATAGTCCAAACTCGGCTCCCATATGAGTTTTGGCTGGACTTGGGGTTCAGTGCTGTAGGATAAGGGATTCAGTGCAGTTGGGAGTCTCCCTCCCTCCCGCCAGAGAAAGCCAGCCAGGTACTCCAGCACCCGCTCTCTCCACGCACGCATCTCCGTACCTCACCTTTTTGCAGCCCCTCTGGGTCTCCATGAGCCCCTTTCTTTCCTTCTAGTTGTAGAATTTCCACTCAGACAGCTTTCCTGTGGTTCTGGATGATGTCCGTTTTGTTTTTTTAGCTGTAGTTTTGAAATTGTTGTGCTGTAGTTTTGAAATTGTTGTGCGAGGCAGCAGTTTAGGTGTTTACCTATGCTACCATCTTGGATTCTTCTGATGTAGACCCATTTGTTTATTTTCTCTTTGGCTTCCATTGCCCTAGGAGCAGTATCACTGAAAAAGTTCCTTTGGCATATGTCTGAGATTTAGCTGCCTGTGGATTCCTCTAGAATTTTTATGGTTTCCTGTCTTATGTTTCAGTCTTGTTTCTATTTTGAGTTAATTTTTGTGTATGGTGTAAGTTCGTGCTTTAGTTTCTTTTTCTTTTTTTGCATGTATCTGTTCAATTTATTGAAGAGACTGTCTTAATTCTATTTTAAGTTCTTGCCTCCTTTGTCAAATATTAATTGAGCATAGTGGTTTGGGTTGATATCTGGATTCTCTATTCTATTCCATTGGTCTATATGTCTGTTCTTGTGCCAGTACCAGGCTGTTTTAAGAACAGTGGCTTTGCAGTACAGCTTGAAATCTGGTATTGAGATCCCATCTACTTTATTCTTTTTTCTCAGGATTACTATGGCTATTCGGGGTCATTTTTTAATTCCAGATGAATTTTTGGAGAGTTCTTCATAGGTCTGCGAAATATGCCATTGGTATTTTAATGGGGAGTGCACTGAATCATTACTTTGGGTAGTATGGATATTTTAATGATGTTGATCCTCCCAATCCATGAACATGAATGTTATTCCATCTGTTTATATCTTCCTCTATCTCTATTTTCAGTGTCCTGTAGTTTTGGGCATATAGGTCTTTTACCTCCTTAGTTAAGAAGTTTATTCCTAGGTATTTTAATTTTTTTGGTGCAGTGGTAAATGGGATTGCTTTTTTAGTCTCTCTTTCTGTAAGTTCACTATTGGTGTATAGAAATGCCATAGATTTATTGGCATTAATTTTGTATCCTGCTACATTGCCAAACTCATTTATTAAGTCTATTAGTTTTTGGATGGAATCTTTAGGGTTTTTTATATACATTATCAGGTCATTTGCAAATAAGGACAGCTTTACTTCTTCTTTTCCAATTTGGATGCCTTTTATTTCTGCTTCTTGTCTAATTGCAATCACTAATACTTCCAGTACTATGTCGAACAGGAGTGGTGAGAGTGGGCATCCCTGTCTTATTCCTGTTCTTAGGGGAAATGGTTTTAGGTTTTGCCCCTTGAGTATGAGGTTAGCTGTGGGTTTATCATATATAGCTTTTATTCTTTTGAGGTATGATCCTTCTATTCCCACCTTGTTGAGAGTTTTTATCAAGAAAGGGTGTTATATTTTGTCAAATGCTTTTTCTGCATCAATTGATATGACTATGTGGTTTTTATCTCTCAATTGTTTATGTGATGTATCATGTTTGCTGATTTGCAGGTATTGTACCATCCTTGCATTCCTGTGATAAATCCTACTTGGTCATGGTGTATGATCTTTCTGATACACTGCTGGATGCAATTTGCTAGAATTTTGTTGAGGTTTTTGGCATCTATGTTCATGAGGGATATTGGCCTGTAATTCTCTTTCATTGTGTTGTCTTTGTCTGTTTTTGGTATTAGGGTGATGCTGGCTTCATAAAAGGTGTTTGGAAGTGTTCCTTCTTGAAATTTTTGGAATAGTATGACGTGGATAGGTTTTAGTTCTTCCTTGAATGTTTGGTAAAACTCCCCTGTGAAACTGTCTGGCCCTGGGCTTTTATTTGCTGGAAGTTTTTTGATGACTGCTTTAATTTCTTCCATAGTTATTGGCCTATTAAGATGTTTAGATTCTTCTTGATTGAGTTTTGGAAGGTTAAATTTTTCTAGGAATATGTCCATTTCCTCCAGGTTGTCAGGTTGTTGGAATAGAGTTGTTCATAGTATTTTTTAACAATCCTTTGTATTTCGGTGTGGTCTGTTATTATTTCACCTCTGTAATTTCTGATTTTGTTTATTTGGGTCCTCTCTCTCTGCTTCTTGGTGAGCCTGGCTAGAGGTTCATCAGTCTTGTTTATCCTATCAAAGAACCAGCTCTTGGTTTTGTTTATCTTTTGTATTGTTTCTTTGGTCTCTATGTCGTTTATTTCTGCTCTGATCTTTATTATTTCCTTCCTTCTGAGTACACTGGGCTTTTCTTGTTTCTCTCTTTCTAACTCTTTGAGTTGTAGGGTTAGGTAATTTATTACCATTGTTTCTTTTTTATTGCAGTAGGCTTGTAGAGCTATGTACTTCCCACTCAACACTGCTTTTGGTGTGTCCCGTAGATTTTGGATTGTTGTATTTTCATTGTCATTTGTTGCCCTAATGTTTTTATTTTTTCCTTGATCTCTCTGGTGACCCAGTCATTATTTAATAGCATGATGTTTAGTCTCCATGTGTTTCTTTAGATTGTTTTTATTGTAGTTGATTTCCAGTTTGATGCCACTGTGATCTGAGAAGATGTTTGATAGGATTTCTTTCTTCTTGAATTTAAAGAGACTTTGCCTTTGACCCAACATATGGTCTATCTTTGAAAATGACCCATGTGCACTTAAGAAGAATGTATATTCTGTGGCTTTGGGGTGATATGTTCTGAAGATGTCAATTAATTCCATCTGGTCTAGTGAGTCATTTAGGATTGATGTTTCTTTACTGACTTTTTTGTTTAGAGGATTTGTGCAATGGTGATAGTGAGGTATTAAAGTCTCCTACTATGATTGTATTGCTGTTAATCACTCCCTTAATATCCTTCAGGAGTTTTTTATGTAGTTGTGTGCTCCTGTATTGTGTGCGTATATGTTTACCAGAGTTATTTCTTCTTGTTGGGTTGTTCCCTTATAAAGTGGCCTTCCTTATCTCTTGAGAGCTAATTTGTCAGATATAAGTATTGCTACCCCAGTTGTTTTTTTTTCTTTCCCATTTCCATTCGCCTGAAAAACCTCTTTCCATCCCTTTACTCTCAGTTTGTATTCGTCTTTTTTTCTGAGGTGGGTTTCTTGTAGGCAGCAGATATATGGGTCATGTTTTCTTATCCAATCCATTAATCTATGTCTTTCGATGGGGCATTTAAAGCATTTACATTTAAATTTATTATTGATAGGTACTTATTTGTTGCCATTTTTATTCTTTACCCCTGTGTTTCTTCTTTGCTTCCTCTTTCTTTCTTTCTTCTTTCTTTCTTTCTTTCTTTCTTTCTTTCTTTCTTTCTTTTTTTTTTTTTACAGCAGACCCTTTAGCATTTCTTGCATTTCTGGTTTGGTCCTAATAAATTCCCTTAGTCCTTTTTTGTTTGTGAAGCATGTGATTTCACCTTCAATTTTGATTGATAGCCTTGCTCGGTATAGTATTCTTGGATTCAGACCCTTCTTTTGCATAACTTTATTTCATTCCATCTTCTGGCTTGATGAGTTTCTGTTGAGAAATCAGTCGCTAGTCTGATGGGAGTTTCTTTGTAAGTAACTTTCTCTCTCTGGCCACTTTTAAGATTCTTACTTTGTCATTGGTGTTTGCCAATTTAATTATAATGTACCTTGTCATGGGTCATTTGGGGTTCATTTCTCTTGGGACTGCGTGAGCTTCTTGAATTTGTGTGTGTTTTTTCTTCCCTATATCAGGGACATTTTCTTTCATTATTTCTTCTGACAAGTTTTCTATTCCTTGCTCAGTTTCCTCTCCTTCTGGTACCTCTCTTATGTGGGTGTTGTTGTTTTTTTGTATTGTCTCAAAGTTCCCTTAGGCTCTCCCCCTGCATTTTATTTTATTTTTTCCTAGAAGCTGCTCTACTTGGGTATTTTTTCTTACCTTGTCTTCTAGCTCACTGATGTGGTCCTCTGCTTCTTCTAGCCTACTCGTGATGCTTTCTATTGAGTTCTTTACAGCAGTGGTGTCATTTTTCATTTCTTCTTGGTTCTTCTTCATCTCCTCTTATTCCTTGCACATATTGTCGAATTTGTCTTCCATTCTTTGCAGCCACCTTATGATCATTTCTCTGAATTCTTTCTCTGACGGGTTGCTTGCCTCCATTTAGTTGACTTCCTTTTCTGGTGATTCCTGCTTTTCTTTTATATATGGGCTGTTTCTTTATCTCCCCATGGTGTTTTCTTCTCTGGTTGCCTGGTTATATAGTTCTCTCTCTCCTCATCCCAGGCAACAATCTGATCTTTTTGCGGTGGAGTGTAGAGCTCCTTTGAATCCGCATGTTTGCACCAATTGGAAACTGGTGTTCTGGGCTTTGCAGCTGCTCAGTGGGTGCCACAGTGTTCCCAGTTCTGTTCGTATTGCCTATGTTACTTTTGGCAACTTACTACCTGCTGTTATGCTTCAGCCCATCATTTGTGAAATAAAGATGACATAGTACCACCCCTCTATTGGGTCGTTAGGAAGATTAAATGAATTAATATTTGAACACATTTGAATTATGCCTGATACACAGTCAGCACTAAATTCACTTTTTAAATTAACAAGCATATAAGGTACCACCTACAGTGTTGTAATATTTGTTCTAGGCAAAGATAGGAGTGCTCTCATGGGCCTGCCTGCTTGTTCTCTATAGTCTGGGATTCCAGCTTAGATGATTGTAAGACACTCATACTTGTACATACTCTTACAGTAAGAGTGGTGGTAACATGTGTCCTTTCTTTTTGTTTTCTTTCTTTCTTTTTTAAAAAATACTTTATTGTTTAAAATATTACATATATCACCTTTCCGCCCATTGACCTTTCCCTAGCTGTTGCCACCCACAGCATATTCCCTCACCCCTCTCCTGTCTGTGTCCATGGGTTATGCTTATATGTATGTCCTTTCTGAAAGCCACTTCAGGCTGTCTTCACAATGAGTTCTTCCAACAAAGGTGACCACGAGGGATGGTCACAGCTGTATTGTGGGATCTGTAGTAAGCGAGCACTGTCCCAGGGCCCAGTTTCAGTGCTTGTCAGAAGCAGCTTCCCTTTGAGGTCACATGGAGTAGAAGCAACAGGAAGAGGTGTAGTTGGGAACACTGCTACATATGTAAATGCTTCGTAAAACATGTTTATCGCTCCCTCTCCAGTCCCCAAACCCATACTGGTAAATTTTTTTTAAATTTTTTTTTATGTAATGACTGGGGTTGTAAATGCATTCTGAGAAGAAGTTATCTTGAAAGATGGACCCTAAATTCCTCATAGACTCAGGCAACTCATTTTTACTTGCAGTTGACTTGCTAATTTATATTGAATAACTGGACATTGACACCTGCAGTCACCGTTGTCTCTAGTGACTATATTTACTTCGGTACTGATCACTGGCGTTTGTATGGTTGCTGTTATGGCCATGCATTTTTAGAATAGAAATTTTTATAAAAAATTGTTTTAGCATTTCTTTTTTTACACTGTAGAATATTTGCCTGCATAGTGTAATTTATGCATATTTACCAAGTTTCTGTTTTAAAATAGGCCCTGGCATAAAATCAAACTAATTTAATTAACCAGAGTTAAACATTAAATGCTGCCATTTGTTAAACAGTTTAAAACACTTGTACACAGCAAGCCCAGTTTGTATTTTGGTCATTTGAGTTGTGAAGAGATGAGTCAAAATGAGTTGCCACTTTCCGGGGTGGACGGGGAAGGAGGTGCTTTTGCTGTATGATGAAGGAAGGGATGTTGCATTAAGGGCCAGGTACATGATCCTTAACAGCTTAAGGACCTGACATTTTTAAAGAAACGACTCTCTTTGTGTACTTGGGAGAGCATGAGCTCTTCTAATGCACACCAGGGAAGAAAATCTGCATTTCAGTTGGCACCAAGAAAGTGCCTGTGAGAAGTCATAGGCCACTTGTTGAGGACAAGTGATGAATATCCTCACTTCCCATAATACTACTTTCCAGTTAGGGTACCACTAACCAGGCCCGCACACTGCCAGTGGCATGTCAACCAGAGGCAGGTGAGATCATTGGTGTCAGCAAAGATCATAAGGAAACATCAGTCTAAGCTTCTTCACCCGAGTTTTCCACTGTGAATAATCACGAAAATGTCACCTAGTATTTGCATTGCTGAGCACTAAGTTAAATAATTTTGTATTTGCCTGAAATCAATTTCTGGTTATCATACATGCAAATTGAAACCCTGGCTTTGAAATGGACATTCAGCAAGTAACATTGATTTTTCCTGAAAGGCAAGGAAGGCTGTCATTTCATGCTTCCTAGGCTTCACCAGCTATTTGCCTTTGGTGCACACAGGCAGTCGGGGCCGCACACGTGGACGAAGCCATTATGGAAAGAGAGCTTTCTGCTCTGTCAGCTTTGTTTTATAAAAGCTCAGCTTTCTTTATTGCCTTTATCTATTACATCTGTAACATTTATTTAAGCAATGACAAATCTCTCTTTAGGGCCCAGAGTCTGGGAGAATAACCACGGGCAGGCAATCGGAAGGAGATTTGTTGGATATGACTGTTCATTAAATTGCAAGGAGTAGTGGAGAGGCCAGCAGTCCACATCTGCTGTGGCTGGGCAGGTTACAGTCTGTGTTTAGAGCTCTGGTATCAGGTGAACAACAAATGTACCTCATCAATTGCTTTTATAATAGTTCCATAAAAGTGGAGGCTTCTGAAATTCCAAAGGAAGGTTCCTGGTTTCTTTAATTTGTAAGAGTACGCATTTTGCAAAATTTTCTAATAAAAAACAGAAGATACAGAAAACCAAATTACTTGCATCTATATCATTATCAAATTATTTTTAAAGTGGAAAGAATCAACTGAGATGGGCACCTTTACTTGGGAGGTATCAGAGGCAGGTGATGAATAATTCTTAACTTCACAGTTATGATTTGTATGCACAATTATAATATTGGAGTCATTTATAGTCTTACTCATTTGAATATTTCATTTGCCTTTAAGAAAACGTTTATTGAGCATCTGCTCTTTGCAGGCACTTCGAAAGTCATTGTGCTTAGTCTCCTATTAGAGGCTGGGGTTAAATCAGGCATCCTGAATGTCATGGTAAGGTCTGTGGTAAAAATATCCACAGGGCCTCTCAGGCAGTCTCAGGGCCTCCTGGAGTTCAGTGTACCTGAACTCGGACATTCAAAGGGACCAAGGCCTGACTTTGGACAGTGGTATGAATGGAGACAAGGGGGAGGGAGTTGGGAATTAGTAGGTAGTCAAAACAGGCATGATTTGGTGACTGGTTAGATGTGAATTAGATGTGAGTGCTTAAACAGAAGTTTGGACTTATGAATTGTGTCTCCTTTGAAACCACATCTGGAGTCATAAGAAGTTGGAACTGTAGTCTAGGGAATTTTAGAGTCATCCCTAAGTTTTATATACTGTAGTTACTGTCTATGCAGTTCAACATAATTATAGACATTTCCAGGTTCCATGTCTTCCCCAGACCACTGTTTTCTCTTAGAAGGCAGATTTTGGGAGAGGAGGATACTAGTAGTTCAACAAATTAAGGTGTATAGACATTGATGTGCCGGGAAATAATTAACAACCAGCTCTGGGGTGGGAGTTTTGGGGTCAAGGAGGATGAGAACTCTGATTCCTAGTGTTCACTGTTTTCTGAGGTGTATCTAGTGTACTCACCATGGTCAATTTCAAGCTTCTGACAGGATGTCCTTGGACATGGATTTGGGAAAAAAATGTGCTCTGTTTCCAACACATGCTTCCAAGCCCACCTGGGTCGCCAGTTAGATGGCCTTATTCACCCCGTGGATCCCCATCTTTGCATATGTAGCTCCTTTATGAAATTGGGTTATTTATAGATTTGTTCATGTAAAATTGCATAATGCATTTAGGAGCATGCATTCAAATCTCTGACATTGCAACCTGGGGTGAGTCAGTTGGGTAAGCTGTCTTTCATAGAGTTCATTTGTTCATCTGAAAAGTAGAAATAATAAAACAACCTGGCATTTAGGTGCTGAGAAATGAAATAATATGTGTAAAATCACTTATTCTTATGACTTACACATAATAAAGCACTCAATCAATGCTCCTTATATTTATTTTGTGTCTTTACCCCCTGGGGACAGTAACTCAAATGTTTGCTCCCTGTTGTATAAACGAATGCTTGTTTTATTAGTTGTGAATTTCGTTCTCTGAAGCTTCAAAGGAGATCACAAATTCAACAAGTATGCTAAGATTTGGTGGGCCAGTCCTGAGTTCACTTTATCCACAGGCTTAGACACGTTAGTGATACCTATTTGATTCCCTTGCAGCTTCCATCTTTGTTGACTCAAATCTTATAATTTGTAGTCTGTCTTTATATACAGTACCTACTTGAATATTTTCATTGATTTTCTTTGAATCTTTTTCTAATTTATTTCTATACTGAGGAAGTCCTTTTATGTAATAACAGGCTACACATTCAGTTTTGTGGAGTTTTTCCTAATAATTTACAAAACAATTTTGGACCCTGGTAACCCATGATATTGATGAGTTCTATCTGGCCTTGATTGCATTCTTGGTTAAATTAGAAAATTCCAATTTTTGCTAATATTAAAGTTGAGTTGGTCTGAGTGATACCAGAAACTGTAATGGGTTGTATCAAGAGGCTTTATCAGTACTGAGAGCACAGTTTGTTCTAAGAACCACCATCTTTATGGATAGCCTATCCAATGTAGACTTATGGTCACATATCCGGGGGTCAGTACACTATCAAATGCACATAGAGCAGAATTTAATTGAAAAATGGCTTTCTATTCATTCACTTGGAAAAGTGTGCACTAATTCATATATACTTGGATGTAAATGAAATGGCATAATCTCTTGGCTAAATGTTGACAGATTTTGTGGCTCAAAATGTCCAAATTAAAAGTTAAAAGTAAAGTGAAAAACACACACTAAAAAAAAAACAACACAAAACCACAACTCTTTGGTTTTGGGTTTTTTTTCCCCTGTATGCAAGAATTCAGTTTCCAAAATGTCAACATGTGATTTCTCCTTTGAATCATTCACATTCTAGTCTGTTGCTCAATACTTTCAGCAAGTATATTTGGGGTTGGGGGCTTGCTGTGTGCTGAGACTAGATTGGACAAAAACCTGCTATACTCAGAAACAGACCTGGTTCTTTGGTGCTTGCTTTTGACCAGACCACTGCCTTTCCTCTGCCTCCGAGAGGTCTGTTTGGGTAAGAAGAGAATTTGCCTGGTTTTTCTTTCAAAGGAATTGGGAAGCCTTTGGACCAATAATTAATTCTGCAATATCTTTAGAGTACAGAATTCTTCACCCAGAGTCTGAGTGGAATTCTGTAATCTTTACCCTGGGGCCATCTAGTCAGTTGCTGGCTGCTCACAAATATAGCTACTAGTTTCCACTGAAAATACCTTAGTCGTTTTAAACAAAGAGAACAGAAGGAAATGCTAGATTTCTCCATTACTAATGTACTGGCCCCATGTACTAATCCCCTCAGGTATTTGCCATGAAAAAAAAAATATTTAATGCTCCGTATGCCAACACCCAAGTGTTATTTCGCATTGTCCAGTCAACATTCTATGTTTGCATTGGTATTAGATTGAGCAATTCAGAGACTGGTGGATACAAATCAGATTTTTATCTAGAGTGTGTGTACGTGTGTGTGTGTGTGTGTGTGTGAGAGAGAGAGAGAGAGAGAGAGAGAGAGAGAGAGAGGGAGAGAGAGGCTTTTGAGAATGTTACAAGGCAACGTGGGAAGATCTTGAAATGTTGAGTTAGGTCTTCTTTCAATGAAAAGAGGTGTATAAAACACATCCTGATGATGAGTTGCAATTAACAGTGCATTACTTTCTGGAAAAGACTTCAAGCTGGCTGCCCTGCAGGTCAGAGTCAATAAAGACTGAGTTACTAACAATAGCCTTTCTCTCTCCCTGAAGCCTTGGACTTAACCCTAACTTCATCAGACAAGAGAAGAGAATAAAGTGAACAAAAGGAGTCTTGGAGGTTGACTTGGGCCTAATGCTCAGAGGCCGTAAAAGCTGTCAGAGAGCTTGATTGATTGGCTCTCACGCCTTAGTCCCCAGTGCAGAGCACTAATGTTCTAGCCTCTTCTGAGAGGGCTGATGTGCCACCTGGGGTCAGGACAGACCGGCCTGGGGGCTAATGTTTCAGAAGAGGCCAAAGTGCAGTCAATAATTTATACGGAAATTTGTGCTTCGAGTTGCAAGGAAAGCAAGTTTTGACTCCAATTCCAGTCTGTCCACAAAAGAAGTCTGGGTCAAACTTTAGATCATCCGGCTAACATCATTGCGGTGTGTGTTAATAACCCTTAATACAAACTTTCATTGAAGAAGAGAATTAAAATCATTCTGGCATTTTTATTTAGCAGTTATGTGGAAACAAATTTCAGGAGTTTCAGAATTGATAGGTGAAATGGGGAAAGGAAAACATCAGCGATTTTGAATTTATTAAAAAGACAAAAGTAAATCGCCCCTAGAATGTAAGAACCAGATCAAGTTAAATCATAGTGACTTTGGAAACTATTAAGTGTCTGTGGGGAGAGTCACCTTACATGCTTACAGGATCGATGATGTGAAAGCGAGCTCACAGCACTGACAACATGGAGAGAAATGTTAGGTAATATCAAGGACTGGGAGAGATACATGTATCAGAGAGGAATTAGGTTGCACTTAGCCACCTTGAATACTTCTTCATCTTGTTGGCAGAGAAATGTAACCAAAAGTCAGCTTAGGTGGCTGTGTGTGGCTGTATGAGGGAGTGTGTGCATAGAACATCCCTGTGTCTACATAAACACATGCACTCAACATCCAGAAATAGAGTGAAGCAATGACACCCAGGGAGTCTGGTCAATCAATAACCAGCTAAGTTTTGTTCTGCTCCAGCAAAAGGAGGCCTTGCTCCAGTAAGTGCTAACAAAGGCCCTTTTCCCTCTGCTCTGCTGAGGAGAGCACTATTAGTCAGGCTTCATTAGGCTTGTTTACAGAAAAGAGCTGGTCTCTAAGCAGGTTATTGAAATACTTGTAACTCTGTTGGGCTTTTTCTTCCCTGAAAGATAAGAACTTTGGAATGTGGGGTTGGGGAGGGTGGGAAGGCAGACTCTGACCATTGTCAAGAAAACTGGCCTGGTGAGATGGGAATTGCAAAGATGAGTTTGCATTTAACCTCATCTGCGTCTCCAGAGCCTTGCTGCGGGGTCTCATTGCTGCCACCCAGGTGCTGGGGACCTTTCACATCACCCTTGGTAATTTAGACAGATGTCAGGTGTACAGGTCGTTTTGCTGTTCCTGGAAATTTGACTTGAGAGTTTCTTTACCCCAGGCCCCAGGGAGGAGGCTTCAATGATTTGGAACTGCATTTTACAGTCAGTTTTCTTTCTGAGTGATGGCAGGAGGAAATGTTTACTTTAAACAATGGGTATAATTGGAAGGATGACTTTATATTGGTCAAAGTTGGTGTTGGGCGTAGAAATAATGAAAGTCCTTAATGTTGGAATATACAGACCTTAAGATTCTAAAAGATACATAGACACAGACAAGTATGATGGTTATCAGAGGAAAGGATTAGGGGGTGACTAAGGGTAAAGGGGGCCAAATATATGGTGATGATGATTTGACTTTGGGTGGTAGGCACACAATTCAGTATCATGTATCATAGAAACGTACACTTGAAACCTTATAACTTATTAACAAAAGTCACCCCAGTAAATATAATTTTAAAAAATTCTAAAAGATAGATGTGCCACATGTGCAGTTAGCCTGGTCACTGGGATTACAGGACAATTAGTGAAGGTGCCTCTATCTGGAAGGAATGCAGGGGGCTTGCTGCTGGCTGTATTCCAGAGTGGGGAATTCTTGGTGTTTTGGCACCTTCCATTCCTCAGCTTGTGACCTGGTTTATGGGGAAGTTTCAAAGGTGAGGAAACCCAAGTCCATTTGCTGAGTGATTCTTTTGTGCCAGGGCCCATGTTAAGTGCTTTACATGTCACCTTATTTGGTATTGATATTGTCCCTATTTTATAGATGAGGAAACGTGGTGGGGGAATGGGGCTCAGAGAGTTTTAGAAGCAGCTAGAAGCAGCGTTGAGGTCCTTGGGCCAGGAGAGTGAGACTCCAGAGCTGTCTCTGAGGCACTCAGGGGGCTCCATTTGATCACCAGTGACTTTTATTCTTTCTTCCTCTCTAGTCCTCAAAGCAAAATTGACTGCAGACTGAGCTTGATTAGAGGTAATGCCTCCAGCTTTTTTTTATTACATTCGGAACCAGAGCCATAATTATGTGGCTTCTCTACCTGAGTGTGTGAACTACCTCCCACGCTGCTGCTGCGTTGCTGTGGGGCAAGGCCGCCTCCAGGTGAGAGCAGGCAGTTTACCAGGGACAGAAACCTCCCTCACCCCTTGCCTTTTATTGTAAGGGCACTGGCTCTAGTTTCTCTGACAACCGCATTCCTTAGATTTGCAAAGATGATGATTTTTACGTGGCACACAACATGTACCCCTTTGTGTGGCAAATACATGCAGGGCCTTCCTATTCTCTCTCTCACACACAGAGTTGAGAGAGGCAGCTCCATGTTTTTCAGCCGCTGTGGTAAATTGCTACTTTAAATTTCAGCAAGTGTAATAATAGCAGAGTGATCATCTCCAGTGAATGCTGTTGGCCTTTGTAAAGAATGGCTTGTTTCAGAGGTTCTGTGATTTACTGAGACACAGCTGGTGGCCAGGAGAGCTGTAGAAATGTGTGCTCTCCTGGGCCCGGTAGAGCTAGAGATGAAAAGGGCCCAGAGCTGGCACAAAAGCAAATAAGCACTCTGACTTTAAATAAAGCATCATAATTTATATGAACTAGGTTCTTCAGGCCCAGGGAGATGCAGCAGTAGCAGCTTTTTGATGTGAGTGTAATTGTCAATTGGTTCCCACTGTCCCCTGTACCTCAAGGACTGGGGATGATGAGAAATTACTTTAAAACATGGTCCTGTAAACTAGAGTGAAATTACACATGTTTTGACAAGCAATTTGCTGGCACTGAAACCTGAAACTCTGCTAATCTGCCACTTAGATGGATCTCCAGTAGGTCTGTGGAGAGGACTAGGTGATGGAGGAGTAGGGAGGGCTGAAACCTCCACGTTCCCTTTTCTGAGCCTACCACCCTTCCCCGAATTATATGAGGTTTTCATTCTTATGTTTTAGTTCCTCTGCATCTTCCATTTTCATTCATCTCAATAATTACTTCGCCTTCCTGCCTGCTCCTCCCTCCCTCTCTCCTACCATAAGAGCCAGGACAGATTGCTGCCTGAGCAGGGAGGTGCTGGGAGGTGGCTTGTAGCAGTTAAGTGACTTTACAAATGCACAGTATCTTACATCCTTCTACCCTCTACAGTACTCCCTATTAGGAGAAGTGGCAAAGGTGAGGAGATTTTGCCTTAAAGATCATTATTTTCCCCCTGGATTTGTTCTTTTCTTTTCTTTTTTTATATATATTTTATTGATTTTTTACAGAGAGGAAGGGAGAGAGATAGAAAGTCAGAAACATCGATGAGAGAGAGACATCAATCAGCGGCCTCCTGCATGCCCCACAGTGGAAATGTGCCCGCAAGCAAGGTACATGCCCCCAACAGGAATCGAACCCAGGACCTTTCAGTCCGCAAGCCGACGCTCTATCCACTGAGCCAAACCGGTCTCAGCTGTTCTTTTCTTTATTCATTTTTCAGGTTGAAAGTAGTGGCATTGTGGATCTTGGCTATTGAAGTTGTTAGATCCTGTAAATAATATGAAGTGCAGGAAATGACAGGATTGTTGTTGTGAAAGGCCTGCATTCTTTCAATGGCTTATCTTCATGGCCTGCGAGTCTGGAAGTGCTTCCCTCTCCTTCTGGGGATCCTGGCTGTGTGCTTTGTGCCAGGACCTCATGTACATGGGCATTTCCTAAAAGAACATTCTTAAATGTTTTGTTAGGAGCAATAACCATGTAATTATCATGGCTCCATAGTAGTCCTGTTGAGTGAATACTTATCAATTACCTTTCCCAAGATATGTTTATTGGTTTTGGAGAGAGAAGAAGGGGAAGAGAGAGAGAAACAGCAATTGATCATTTTCCATATATTTCCTGACCGGGGACGAACCCGCAACCTTTTTGGTACAGGAGACAACGCTCCAACCAACTAAGCGAAAGGCCCTTTCCCAAACTTTTGAATGCTTTTATTTAAAGGGAGAAAGAATAACTCCTGGTGAGATAATAATTAAAGCTGTGAGACTGGATTGGGGGAGGTGAGTCAATTCTGTTATAGTTGACATTGAACTCTGGTCTACCTGTGAAGAAAGAGAAGAGGAGAATGAGAAATCATTCCGATATTCTTATGTGTCTAAAAGGAGGAGAGGACATGAGGAAACCGTTGGTCCTAGAAATCAATCATCTAAACACATCATATGTCAGGTAAACCAATGTGTGCCTGCAAAGGAGCCAGAGAAAATGCAGGTTTAAGACTTCACTGAAGATTCGAGTGGCCCTGTTGCTTGTCTTCATGCCAACAAGCTTCAAGGAAAGTTTAATCAACAAGAAACGAAACCTTTTTACACAAATATATACCTATACTCCAGACATATACATGTTCAGTTCATGTATTTAAATTGCTCCAGATGTTTGTCTCAGAAGACTGTATTTTTTTTTCCTGCCCTACCCCTTTCCCTTTTGCCTCCTTCCCCTCTTTCACCTTTCATCATTCACTTTAGCATAATGCCTCATCCTGCTGTGTGTTGGCTGAGCGTTGTGGACCACAGCTTGGAAAGCATCCCCTTGGAGGTGCAGAGGTGGCTTTGATGCGGCCTGGCAGAGTGTTGCTGACCTGCTGTCCTAGTTGAGACAAACTTAGGGGAATTGTCTTCTTCCCACCATCCTCCCTCTCAATATTATCACCTAAACCTGCCCTCCTGCCTGTCTCCAGTGGGAACCTTAACAGAAACTACTAGAGTAACTACCTAAGCCAGTGGTTCTGAACCTTTCTAATGCTGCGACCCTTTAATACAGTTCCTCATGTTGTGATGACCCCCAACCATAAAATTATTTTTGTTGCTACTTCATAACTGTAATTTGGCTACAGTTAATGAATCGTAATGTAAATGTCTATGTTTTCCGATGGTCTTAGGCGACCCTGCTAGGGGTCCTCAACCTGTGGGTCCTGACTGTAAAGCCTAAGACCATTGAAACTTGCTAAAACATATGTACTGAGTATGTAAAAGAAGGAAAGCAGTTATTTCTGCAGTAAGCATGGAGCTCTAATGATGTGTTTTGATTTGATTTTTTAGAAGTTATATTTTAGGCTATCAAAGTTGTTATTTATGTTCAAACTTATAAAATACTTGGCCTGTGAAAATACTATCACCATCTGCATATGTATGTATGGGACAGCATGTTAGTGTTCCTGGTGGAGCTGTATAAAAGCCTGATTTCTGCTCCCTTTACCCACAAAACTGCTTGTAATTTCTAGAAGTGGGAAAGGATAATGTTACTAAGGAAGCAAGAAAAGAAAGGCAGCAAGAGCTTCTTTTAGCTGACCAGTCAACTGGATATTGACCACCTGTCTTCCTAGGAAAGAAATAGATGGCAGTGAATAAGTGAGAGTCTAGTTTTCCAAGAAGCTCAATGATTTTTCCAAATCAATACAGCTCATCAGGCCTCAGAACAAAGGCTGCAGGGGAGGTGACAGTGATGGAAGTGGCTGTGTGTTCTTTTGTGTATTAAACCATAAGACCCATGGGGAAACAAGGTTTCTTTAGCCATGTTTTTCCTTTCTTTTTTTTTCTTTTAAGGCTTATTCACTGTATGGGGGGGGGCATGAATCCTTTCAGATTTTTTATAAAAGATTTCCATAGATGCTATCTGATGATCAGATTTACTTTTGCAAGAGAAAAGCATATCAAGTAGGCATGAATACCATCTCTTAACATGTAGATTAGAACAGCATTTTGCCATTGCTTTTGCCTTTTTTGGTATTGGTCTAGGATACTTATTTGGACTAAGGTTTTATTTTTTATTTTTCCTTGTTATTTATGGATAGGGTTTAGGTGAACCAAAAGAAATGTCTGGGTGCCCAGATTAAACTCTGTCCAATAAAGAATCATAACTATCCTCCCATAAATGAACCTTGTTCCTAACGTCCTGAAAAATAATGCCAAACCTTAATAGGAATGCTGAACTGTCATCTGAGAGGTTATAATTAACGCAGATAGAGTGGTGCCAACATATTCCAGCCGCCGACAGAGAATGTCTATCCAAACCAGCAATTTTTAGCCCTTCAGTCCTTTAATCTTTAAGCTCACTGTGCTTTCATAAAGTAGTACATTAACACCAGAGCACTGTGTCTCTGGGGTTAATGGCTGGGGTGGCAGCACACTAGGGCATAAAGTGTTTCATTACACTTCCCTTTGTTAGTGCTGCCCTATCTCCCAAGCTCCATTGCCATACACTGTTTGTTCAGATAAAGCCCAATGTTCAGGGTGACTAATCGCAGCACTGTGTTCCAGATGGTTTGATTACAGGATGTGGTTAAAGTGACTCTTCAAACATTCGGCCCAGCAGTAGGGCTCTTAAAAAAAAAAACATACTGCGTTTTCTGGTCATGTGACAACACTTTCTCGTCCTAATGTTCCATATATACTTGGCATGGGTACTAGGAAAGTCCCTGTGCTTTTTGGCTGTCCGGAATTTCACTGGCAAACTTAGTTGTAAATTTAAAATTTCCCCAAATAATTATAAACTCAGCGTTGTCCTTTGAAGAAAGACCGACCTGAAGGGTGGAAAGTCTGAAGCCAGAAAAATGAACAAGAATACTACACAAGTCTCAGCTGTTTAAAAAGGACCTGTATTGGATACAACAGAACTGCAAGAATAGGCCATTGGAGGGAGTTCAGTACAAAGCAGTGGTGATAAATCATACCTCACACAATAGTCTCATTGTATAAAAATATAGGGTAATATGATATCTGAAATATATGAACTTTATCTTGTACTCATGAAACCAGCATATTGTGGCATTTTAATTGTCACTAATGTTTCTACTGAAAAATATATAAAAGGAAAGAAATGTGTAAACTTTTAAAAAGGGGGTGTGTGGTATAAATGGGTTCTGTTTCATTGTTATTAGAATGGGGTTTCTGTTTTCTGCATGAGTGCACACCAAGTCCATCCAGATGTGCTGGTCTGCATCAGAGTTCAAAAAAGTTATGTCTGATTCCAGATTCGGCATTTGCAATGCTTGGCAGAGAACTTCTGTTGCAGGGATGAGGCACTTGAAAGACTCTGAAATGGTCTTTAAACTGTAATACAAACAGCTATGTTGATCCACTGGGAAATCAGCCATTTGCCCAGTTCTTGAAGAAACATCTTCACAAATACCAGAAACAGTAATTCATAAACCATATTTATAACATCTTTGGAGCCAAATCTCTCCGCAGAGAATTTCTATCATCCATAAGCCAGTGGAAGATTATGCTTATTGAAAAAATATGGGAACAGTGAAAAGCAGTGACTAAAATTCAAATCTAGATGCTCTTCCATCGCCACCTGGAAGTTCCTAGGTGCTGAATGAACTCTCAGTGCTGGGCACTGTGCTCACAGGTGTGCTTCGTGTAGACACTGCTCTTATTTTCAGAGAGTTATAGTCTAGTTGGCAGAAGCAGGCATACTGTGTGTAAGTTTTAAAAGGGACCGTGTATTAGGTTAAGAGAGATACTCTCAATATTGTTTAAATACAGTTAGAGTTTGCTGCTCACCTTGTAGACTAAGTAGGTATTCCTGTCTGGTTATCCCCAGATGAAGGAGACCCTGCCATCTTCTTGTGGCCTTCAAGGTTGCATAGGCTCCATCCCCATCAGCCAGAAAGGGGAAGAGATTAGAAGAACATGACTCACTTTCCTTTTTTAGAACTGAGGCACAGCATCACATCTAACTGGCAGGGAGGCTGAGAAGTGGCTGGCTGAGAGAAAACATGGATTCTGTTGAGCATTTATTGATGAGGAGACTGTATGGAGTGAGTGAGAACCCAGGAAGGAGTGGTCTTTTTTTTTTTATGTTATGTATGGTCTGTGTGTGACGGGAGAGGATTCAGAAGAGCTAACGTTTGGTCCTAATTCATTGGGAACCTTCACTTTACCTGGGATTTGGACTAGGACGCCTTTAAAGTTTTTTTTTCATGGGAATTAAAAGTGACATGCAGAATGGTTGAAGAAACTTGTTTAGGTTAGAGAGAGAACATGAACTGGAGGTGAAGAGAATGTCAACATGGTCATTGTCCTTGCCTGCGTGAACTAGATGAGGGTTGGGCCCTCTCTCCAGGGTGTCAAAGGGCACAGCGAGGGCCAAGGTGTTCAGGCAGGTTTTAGTTTAGAACCAGGAATAACTTTTAAACAAGATGGCTGGAGGATAAGAGGATAGTCATGGGCGCTGTGAGGGATGAAGAAAAGGGGACATGCACCTACAAGTATTGGCTTTCTCATCTCATAGCTATTGCATCCTTGGGGCTTTGGCCCATCACAGTCCTCTCAGCCTTTAGTAGCTTGTAACTTTAGGTTTCTACACTTATTTTTAACTTTCCCTTCCATGTTACTAATTCAGATTCCCAAATAAGTCCCTGTTTGGTTGCCACCCCCTCAGGCACTCATCACTGGAACAGTCAAGTGAGGCCAGGGTTGGGATTACTGGTCTAGGAGCCTAGTCCCCTAAGATTACCGGCTGAGCAGGGACTGTGGGCAGAACAGACACTGTGAAAGTCACATCCAGGATCTAGTTTATTGTGATAGATTAAGGGCCCTACTCCCTAAGTATGGGTAATATGTGAACTATACTTCCACTTCTGGATTATAGGGTATCCCTGTGTTTGAGTGGAATTCTAGCCAAAATGTGATTTGATTCCATAGCACTAGATAAGGGCCTAGTTTATGCCCTGTAGATGCACAATAAATGCATAATGGGCCTGACCCTTTCTCTGGGACCACTTAACTGCTAAGTATTAACATGAAGAAATGACAGAACAGTGTGGCGATGGAGTCTTTCTGAGAGCTCAGTGCTCTTTGACTTGTAGAGGGAAGGGGCTCAGGTTATCGATCATAGACCACATTATTAAGTGTCCTGTAAGTAATATGCTTTATGGGGGCAGCAACTCAGATTCTGTATCAGTATCTTAGACAAAGCCTTAATACAAAGAAGAAAATCCTGTGTGGCGAGCACATTCAAACTATCCAATTCCTCTCTTCTTACTTCATTGGTAATAATCATCAGATATTTTTCAAATATAAAATGTTACAGGGCAGGCATTATTAGAATTTTAGGAAGACCATGCCCAGTCCATGGGTGGAAAGAGAGGATGACAAACCTGGTGGGACACTTGAGAATATAAAGATGAAAAGGACTTGCAGAGATTGTCCCTGGAGACTAGCTGATAGGCTAGGGTTTGAAAGAATAAATATGCATTAAAAGAAATATTAAATCGTTTTTGGAATCAATGCATATTTATTTCCAATTTACATAAACATCAAGCCAGAGACATAACTATGCACAGATTTATAAAATTCAGATTTGTACAGTTAAAGAACTAATTTTCATTTGGAGCATTTATTTGTTCAAAGGAAGGAGTCGGCTTTGTGTGACCATAAGTTACAAAATGTTCAAGATGTCGAGACTTCAGCAAAACGACAAACCATGTACAACTTTTAGAGCTGAAACACCACCTCTGTACTTGGCCTCTCACAATAGGATGTTGTCTGAACAGACTTCCTTACAAAGAAACAATACACTTTGTAGTTTATAAGAAGAGTTCCTTGAGCCTTCATTCCACCCTACAGCAGCAGATCTGGCTATGCAAACACGCGCATGCTATAGTCGCATGGGAATTTTGGGCAGATAGAAGAGGCTTGTGAAGAGGCTTGTACATATAAAGAAAATAGACACAAGCACACATATTTAATTACCTCTGTGTGATGGAGACTGTTCAAAATCTCTCCAGGAATAGAGAGTTTTAAATAAGGAGGGTAGAGAAATAAAGCTGACTTATTGAGGCCCTTTGAAGTTGAAAAAGACTGTAAAGACTGTAAAGATTTTTTTTCTCCACCAAGTGCTAGTAATACTATTAGTTGTACTTAGATAAGAGGTCTGCTTGTGTGGCTTCTAGAAATGGCGACTGAGATTTAGTCTTTGTGACAGCTTTAAATGGTAGACCCGGATAACCAAGGATTTGCTTGTTTGGGATCTCTGCCTTCTCACTGGCCCTCCGTTTTCCTTTGTCCTTTTTGGAGATCAGGAATTCGGTTCTGCGGGTTTGGAGCGGGCTGGTGGGTGCATGGAGCTGCACAGGCAGCGAGGGTCACGGTAGTAAACCAGCACGGTCACACATTCTAGCTTTCATCACACAGAACGACCTGCGGTGATCGACAGAGCAGGGTCTTGAAGGCAGTGCTCTGGCCCCGGGAAGCCCGGCTGGGCGCACCGGTCCCAGCCTGGCCTGCCTCTGGGGCGCAGCCGCCTCCTTCCCTGGCGCTGCTTTATCCGAGGCTGCTTGCCTCCCTGCTCCCGGTGGCCGCCCTGGGTCCAGCCAATCAGACGCGAGCATTCCCCGCAGGCACCGGCCAATCCACAGCCAGTATTTGCTGGAACCGCGAAACCCTTAGGGGAAAAGCAATAACAAAAGCCTTTCACTGCTGACAAATGTTAAGTGTCTGTGCAGACTTTTCCTGTTTTTAATTTTATTACTGCAAGAATGGAGGGTTTGTTGTTTCTTTCATGTTTCCTTTCAAGCAATTTTAATTATACATTTGTGCTACATCAGGGACTCTGGTACGCAGTGATTCAGCCTATTGCATTTAAAGCTGAAATGCAGTAACCTTCTGGCAATACAGATATATTCCTGTACTGTAAATATAGCTGACATGCTAAAGAATTTTAAGCAGCTGTAAAGGTCTTTGACACCACACACAGTGCCCCAGAGAGCACATGATGTGAAAACCAGCTCTGTCTTCCCCTTGGCCTGCTCTCCCGCCCACTCCCTTTTCCTGAAGGGATGTGCTCATAAAGAATCTTTTCCTCCAATTGTTGTCTTGTGCAAATTTTGACCAAATGCCTAATTACCATTGATTCCCATCCCAATGTGAATGTTATACTCAATGGTGTTTTTTTAAAAAACCATTCCTGAGGGGCTTAGAATGGGATCAACTGTCATCTGAGGAAATGCTTGCTTTGTCTCATGCTAGCTTTTCCCTCCCCTGCTAGACTATTGCTACAGTGAGTAAATTCAGCTGTTACCTAAGTAATAGCAACATGGACCATATGGGAAACATTTTTTAAAAATATTTTTAAGGCTTCTGAAAGGAATCATTCCTTTCCCCTACTTGAATCCCAACCATTCAAATATTTTACCTGGTGTTAAAATGCTCCCAAGGAAGCATGTAAGATATACCTTACCCATAAAGGAGTTCAATAGAGATTTTTTTGTAAAATTCAAAATGGCAGTGAACAAGTGAGCCAACCAGCTAGAAATAGACTTTGAGTAATGTCCCTTTGTTTTTCTAAGAAAGCATGGGGGTAGAGAGGGAAGGTACAGAAAAGAAAACAAAGATTCACTTAAATATTTTATTTCTTTATCCTAATATTTTATGTATGCCTCAACATCTAGGTCCTTGTAATATATGCTTCAAAGGAGTGATTTTTAAAAAATGGCTCTTGTCCTCTAGTGAAATAAAGAGGATGTTATATTTTGTTTCCCTGTGACATTTGGTATACTAAGTGCACTTAAGTTTCGTGATTCACAGATGCAATGCTAAATTAAATCGTCTGTCTCTGCAAAGCAGTTGGGAAAAGCAAAATGGCTTGCAGGAAACAAGTGTGCTGGTTTGAGGTTTTTTTTTCTAATCTTCTGTGGTAAATGCTTACTAAAGTTGACTCTAAAGATAAGCCCAAGAGCAAACCTATTGTGCTCATTTATTTTCTTAAGAGGCCTATTTTAAGGGTCTTTAATATGAAATAAGACCAAACAGTGAAACAGATACTGCACCAAGGCTGATTCTTGTCTCACAAAGCCAGAGAGCGGAGGATTAGGAACGATAAATAATCTGATTGTCTGTTATCTGTACTCCATGCCCTCTGCTTCCCTGCTGTATACTTATATTTGTGCACCCACATAATTTTTTTTCAGTAAAAATCGCCGTTATTTTATATTGTTGAATTAGAAACAAAACTGATTTCTTTCAGTCACCTTCTGGTTTAAGCATTGGTAACTGGCATTTAGTTTTTGTTGGCTGCTTGCCAAACGAAAGCAATTATGTGTAATAATAGAAAAATTAAGAGGTGAGTGTTGCTATTTTACAGCAGGACATGGCAAAGACCATTTCCTTCTGTCAGCAGTATCTTGATTACACTCTCAGACACAGTCTTACCCTTTTGTACTGCATGCTCATGAGTACACACACACACACACACACACACACACACACACACAATTTCCTGTGGGTTTTCATTTGGGGTCACTGAAACCAAAAAGAGGAAGAATGCAAACCACAGCTTTTGAAGGCAAATGAGAATAGAACTTTGCTGGTAAAGCAGTAGTATTAGTAATAATAATAATAATAAACGAACTGTAACTAGAGTAATCTATGCTAACCAGGGTCCTCGTTCATTCCCCACTTTGCAGGTGTCCTAGTGGTTAATGTCACGTGGAGGAACAAAACCTACGTAGGGACCCTCCTGGACTGCACCAAGCACGACTGGGCCCCTCCCAGGTATGCCCAGAGCCGTTTGTTTCAGGCTCTGTTTTCTCTCCTCTTGCCTCTCCTTCCCCCGTCCTCTCTTTGCAAGGAAACTAGAGAGAGAGAGATGAATAATACATAAAAGTCTGCCTGTAATTGAAACCAAGCATAAGGGAAATGAGCAATTCAGGACTGAACACAGTAAAATGCAGATGCTGGATTTCTTTTCTGCCAGGAGATTGCTACTCCCTGCCCCTACTCTCTTCTTTGTTTTCTTCTTTTCTCAGAATGGGAATTTGAACTGGATTTGAAGCTGGCTACCTGAGCCATTTTTCTTTGGTTTTCTGAGGGAGAATATAAGCCATTGGTAGCCTGCTCTTTTGCAGGTGTTGAAATTGTCAGTGAAAGAATAGGGTGTCTTTTCCTTATCTGGGCCCAGCCCTAAAGCTGCTGGGGTGTTGGCTGCTCTAGGCTGCATTATGTACTTTGTGATCTCACCTGGCTCGTTGGGGCTGCTCATTTTGATGTCTGTTCCTTGCTTCCCTAGGTTCTGTGAGTCACCCACAAGTGACCTGGAGATGAGAGGGGGCCGGGGCCGAGGGAAGAGAGCGAGGTCTGCCGCAGCTGCCCCGGGATCAGAAGCCAGCTTCACGGAGTCCAGAGGGCTGCAGAGCAAGAACAGAGGGGGTGCCAATGGGAAAGGGAGGCGGGGCAGCCTCAATGCCAGTGGGCGAAGGACACCCCCAAATTGTGCCGCTGAGGACATCAAAGCTAGCCCCTCCTCCAGCAACAAAAGGAAAAACAAGCCTCCGATGGAACTGGACCTGAACTCCAGCTCCGAGGATAATAAGCCTGGGAAGCGTGTCCGCACCAATTCTAGAAGCACTCCCACCACCCCTCAAGGGAAACCAGAGACTACTTTTTTGGACCAAGGCTGCTCCTCGCCAGTGTTAATCGATTGTCCTCACCCAAACTGCAACAAAAAGTACAAGCACATCAACGGCCTGAGGTACCACCAGGCTCATGCACACTTAGACCCAGAGAACAAGCTGGAGTTTGAGCCTGACAGTGAGGACAAGATCTCGGACTGCGAGGAGGCCATGAGTAATGTGGCACTCGAATGCGGTGAGCCAAGCACAAGCGTATCAGCTTATGACCAGGTGAAGGCACCCACGTCCCCTGGCTCGGGGAACCCCCCTGGGACTCCCAAGGGAAAGAGGGAGCTGATGAGCAACGGGCCAGGCTCTGTTATCGGATCTAAAGCTGGGAAGAATTCCGGTAAAAAGAAGGGCCTTAACAATGAACTGAACAGCCTCCCAGTCATCTCCAACATGACAGCCACGTTGGACAGTTGTTCGGCGGACGTTAGCCTGGCCGCCGAAATGCCCAAATTGGAAGCTGAAGGATTAATTGAGAAGAAAAATTTGGGAGATAAAGAAAAGGGCAAAAAAGCCAGCAATTGCAAAGTGGACAAAAACCTCTCCAAACTGAAAACTGCCCGGCCCATTGCCCCAGCCCCAGCACCCACCCCCCCGCAACTGATCGCCATCCCTACGGCAGCCTTCACCAACACCACCACGGGGACGATCCCCGGACTTCCCTCCCTCACCACCACCGTTGTGCAGGCCACACCAAAGAGTCCTCCGTTAAAACCCATTCAGCCAAAGCCCACCATTATGGGGGAGCCCATCACCGTTAACCCAGCTCTTGTGTCTCTCAAAGACAAAAAGAAAAAGGAGAAGCGAAAGCTCAAGGACAAGGAAGGGAAAGAGACGGGAAGCCCGAAAATGGATGCAAAGCTGGGTAAACTGGAGGACGCCAAGGGGGGTGGGAAAGATTTGTCTGGGCATTTTTTAAAGGACCATCTCAACAAGAATGAAGTGTTGGCCAATGGATTGTCAGAATCTCAAGAGAGCCGCATGGCCAGCATCAAAGCTGAGGCTGACAAGGTGTACACATTCACAGACAACGCTCCCAGCCCTTCCATCGGGAGCGCCTCAAGAATGGACTGCAACACCTTGGTGAATGGGCAGGCGCCCATGGCCCCACTCCACGTGCTCACGCAGAATGGGGCAGATAATTCTGCGGCCAAGACCAGCAGCCCTGCCTACTCAGACATTTCTGATGCTGCCGATGATGGTGGTTCAGACAGCAGGTCAGAGGGCATGAGGTCAAAAGCCAGTTCCCCGTCAGATATCATTTCTAGTAAGGACGGCCTTGTAAAAGGACATTCTTCAACGACAGCACAGTCATCTCAAATGAAAGAGTCCCATTCTCCCTATTACCACGGTTATGATCCTTACTATTCTCCAAGTTACATGCACGCTGGGCAGGTCGGCGCCCCTGTAGCTGGGAACGGTGGGAGCGCACAGGGCATGAAGATCAAGAAGGAGTCTGAAGAAGACGTGGAAAAGAAAGACAAGGCAGAGCAGCTGGATGCCAAGAGAGTAGACCATCTCTCAGCCTCCCTACAGCCTCAGCACCAGTCGGTTATCACCCAGAGGCACCCTGCCCTGGCTCAGTCCCTTTATTATGGCCAGTATGCCTATGGGCTCTATATGGACCAGAAGTCTCTGATGGCTACCAGCCCTGCCTACAGACAGCAGTATGAGAAGTACTATGAGGACCAGAGGCTGGCAGAGCAGAAAATGGCCCAGACTGGGAGAGGAGACTATGAACGGAAAAATGAGCTCCCCTTGAAAGAGCTGGGCAAGGAGGACAGTAAACAGAAAAACATGCCGTCGGCCACAATCTCAAAAGCTCCCTCTACTCCGGAGCCTAGCAAAAACCATTCTAAACTAGGGCCATCAGTGCCTAATAAAACTGAGGAGACAGGTAAATCACAGCTTCTCTCCAATCACCAGCAGCAGCTTCAGGCCGACAGCTTCAAAGCTAAGCAGATGGAAAACCACCAGCTTATTAAGGAGGCTGTAGAAATGAAATCTGTCATGGACTCTATGAAGCAGACAGGTGTAGACCCAACCTCCAGATTTAAACAAGTAAGATTATGGAGCATGGCCCCCACAGGGAGAGAGCAGGCTGAGACTTGCGCACACATGTCTGGGCTTGGTGGCTAGGACTTCTTAACAGGAAATAAATCAGAGGGTTCATTAGGGTTGATTCCTCTTCTTTTGAAAAATATCTTAAAAGACTGTCTCAGGAGTTACTATGTACCTCTGAAATGTACATCATTCACAATTTCCTACAACAAACTGTGGACATGTGCTTTCCATGGTCCGTGATGCTGTTGACTAACTGAATCTGACATGGTCCCTTGATTTCTTATGGCATCCAAAGTGAGGGAATTCTGCCACAAGGCCATTGAGTTCCCTTCTGACTTAACACTGAGATTGAGAGTCTAATCTCTAAAATACTTGTTTTCCTACATTCCAAATTTCTGTTGGCTTCCTAAATTCACATTTCCCACTCAACTTTTTAGTGGGACTTGGGATACCTGGATTTCGGTTTTGCACTTGCGTGAAGTGCCCCAACACAGAGCTCGGTGCTGGTCGCCTGTGGGGGGAGAGAGGAGGTCTGGGTAGATGTGCCCCAGGCAGTCGTCCCAGAGCCCTGCAGCCTGAGGTTACACGTGTGAACACCTGGAAGTTGTCCCATGAAAGCACACACGTGCTAGCAATTTCTGTCATGGTTCAGACATCCTGACTGCCTTCAGTGCCCTGAGTGTCCATTCTGGAATTTCCCAGCATCCCCCACCCCCACTGCTCCCACACTTAGATGTCCTTAGTGAATCAGAGCAACAAAATTCTTTCTTCACATTCATTTCTATTCAAAAGTCAGACCTTAGGCCCAACCTTGAATATTCACTTAGGACCTAAATTCCCAGTGGGTTTATCATGAATGGGATGGGGGTCACAAAGGCCATTTAGGACCCAAATCTCTGTCATCCTTCCCTCACCCCCCCTAGGCCTGACTCAGGCCGTGGCTTCCCAGGGCTCTTAGAAGGGCATGATTTGTAGAATGGGGTTATAAATGGCTTTGTTTTCTAATGGAAAAAAAAACAAAATGTGTACTATTAATTTGAAATTGTGTTATGATTAAGATATTAGCACATAATGAGATAGGAGCCAATATAGTAATCTTCATCTGTGGGTAAAGAATGTATTAGGAAACCAATAGTGTTTTTCTCTCCTAAATGATATTAATTGCTATAGTAATTATTTGGATTTACTATTATTAGCTTGAGTTGGAATTTTAAAAATTCTTTTTGCCTATGTGAGATGTTAAAAGGAAAATGAGAGTTAGATTAAATACGTGTAAAGATGTTATTTACTGTAGAGAAGTGACCTAAGTTTGAGGTCCATCCCCACACATGGGCAGCTGGTGTGGCCCTGGTGTCACTTGGAACTTTAAAAGCTTTGCTTTTGTCTTCTGCAGAAGTGCTCAGTAATAATGCCTACCCCAGACATGATTATTCTGTGTAGGAGGGAGAGCTCTGTGCAGTGCTAGTACATGAATAAATGTTAACGTAGTAATAGTAACAGTGCTGTCATGATGATTAATGGTTTCTTTGAAAATAATCAAAATTTTAAAACAAATCTTTTTCTAAAAAATCAGGATCCAGATTCAAGGACGTGGCATCATTACATATACCAGCCCAAATACTTGGATCAGCAAAAGTCAGAAGATCTTGATAGAGAAAAGAAATTAAGGGAGGACAGTCCCAGGAAGACTCCCAATAAAGAGAGTGGCATGTCTGGTCTTCCAGTATCATTAACCAGCATTAAAGAGGAGCCCAAAGAGGCCAAGCGCCCCGACTCTCAGTCCATGGAGGAAAGCAAGCTGAAAAGTGATGATCGAAAGACTCCCGTGAACTGGAAAGACTCTCGGGGAACAAGAGTGGCTGTGTCCTCACCCCTGAGTCAGCATCAGTCCTACATACAGTACTTGCATGCTTATCCTTACCCACAGATGTATGACCCCAGCCACCCTGCATACCGGGCTGTTTCTCCTGTCCTAATGCACAGTTACCCTGGTACGTGTTGCGGGTTCTGACTCTATTGGAGGGAAGAGGCTGTGTTCGAATCTTAGCTATTAAAAACTCAGGATCAATTAGATGCTTCAAGAGTGACATTTGTTTTGCTTATTTTTATGCTGCTTAAAGTCCTAAAGATGAAACTGATTTAATATAAGAGTTGTTTAAGATGTCAAGAGTCCTCGGCTATTGTTTCCATTGTCTCAGATAGGCTGCCATCGATGTTAGACTGACAGATACTTTATTGCCTGTGAAAATATTCTAAGCACTTACTGTCATAATCATTATAGTTACTGTTCCTTTCACTTAAGTGGACACATAAATGTATGAAATGGCTGTAAGCTCAATTCTGTTTATAACCTCCGTTCATCAGGATGAATTAACTGGGAGAAGAAAATTGAAGGACCTAGATACAGTTTAACAGTGATGTAGCCCATTCTTAACATAATCCCCTATTTAAGGTCTATGACTCATCCCAAATTCATGTCATCTAAATGGTTTTCTTTTTCTTTTTCTTTTTCTTTTAAGATGTAGCTCATAACTTGACGGGGGCATTTGTTGTTTATCTGCAGGGGCCTATCTCTCTCCAGGATTTCATTATCCTGTTTATGGGAAGATGTCGGGGAGAGACGAGGCTGAGAAAGTCAATACCAGCCCCAGCATCAACACGAAAACGACCACTGAATCTAAAGCACTGGATTTGCTCCAGCAGCACGCCAGCCAATACCGCAGCAAGTCCCCTGCTGTAAGCTGCCTTTTGTTCTCATTTAAAAGTCCTGGGTTTTGGGGGGAGGAAAAGGGGCATACTAGACAACAGTCTTGAAATATAAATGGTTTTGGAACCCAGCTGTGATTTCTGGATGCTGTTTTATCCAGATACAAATGTCCAAAAGTAAGATGGTTTCACACCAGGAAAAAAAAAAAGTTAAAGCCTATATGGTGGTCACAAGCTTTTCTATTGCAAAACCTATAGGATGCGTGTTAGGTGAACATTTAAATTCATAGAATCCATCTTTTGGTGCAAAATATTTGTGATGCAAGATATTTGGATGCACTTGCATGCCAGAGTGAGTCACTTGGCTCAGGCATTGTGGCTGCATCTGTTCTTTTTTTGGCCTTGACTCATCGTCATGTCCCTACAACTCGCTGAAGTAATGCAGACGTGTGTCCTTGTGAAAGATGAGTCTCCCGACACCCTGCCTCCCCGGCCCCCGCCCAAAAAGACAGTTCTGAAGGGAGACAAAAGAAAGGATGTGGCTGCTTTGGGTGAGAAAGAGAGGTTTGGAATAAAGTAAAATACAGCATCTGTGATGTGAATGAGTCCACCAGAGACTCGAAAGAAACTAGAAAAGATGATTTATGAATCTTTGTGAATACTACTTCTAGTGCAAAGATTTTTCTCAAGTGAGAAAAAGCATTTTAATGAAAGGGTGGTTAAGTTCTGGTGGATAAAAATGTATCAAAAATACATGAACCTTAACCAAACTGTAATCTGGGAGAATAGAGCTTCTTCTGAGTGTACTGAGATGGGAGATTCTGGAATGCTTTTGGAGACGTAGGGCAATGATTTGCTGTACCTGATAGTGGCATGTAATAGAAAGCATTTTTCAGTGGAACAAAACAGACAAAGATATTTAAAATTACAAGATAGATTCTCCCCACAAAATGTAAATGAAGTAAAAAGGTAACCAGACATCTTGACCTTGAAGAAATGTCTTACAACTGTTTCTTTTCCTTCACCTCATATTTAAAAGTTGTTTCTGGCCAGGCCAGTATGGCTCAGTGGTTGAGTGTTGACCGCTGTTGACAGTGGTTAGCAAACTCAGTCAACAGAGCCAAATATCAACAGTACAACAACTGAAATTTCTTTTGAGAGCCAAATTTTTTAAACTTCTTCTAGTGCCACTTCTTCAAAATAGACTCGCCCAGGCCATGGTATTTTGTGGAAGAGCCACACTCAGGGGGCCAAAGAGCCGCATGTGGCTCTCGAGCCATGGTTTGCTGACCACTGGACCAGGAGATCATCATTCAATTCCCCATCAGGGCACATGCTCAGGTGGGGGGCTTAATCCCAGTAGGAGAAGCAGGAGGTAGCCAATGTATGATTATATCTCATCCATCATTGATGTTTCTATCTCTCTCTTCCTTTCTGAAATCAATAAAAAACATATTAATAAAAATAAAAGTTGATTCTGGGAAGAAATTGGGTAGATTCTTAATCTAAAATATGAGTAAACAGAAGTCATTTGAGGAGATCATTGGTTCCCCTTTTGAGTGGACCAGTTCTTTAGTGTTGAATAAATTCCAATGGAAACTGAAGCTTTTTTGACTTGATCTTCAACTACTAAGTAATTTTAAGTATCTGTGTATTTGCTTTTTAATCATGAATGTATATTGCTGAAAGGACAAAGGTGGTACTCCCACTGCTTTTTTACGGAGGACTAATGGGATAATCTCTCTTTTCTGTTGCAGCCGGTGGAGAAGGCTACAGCTGAGCGGGAACGGGAAGCAGAGAGGGAGAGGGATCGCCACTCCCCCTTCAGCCAGCGGCACCTGCATACGCATCATCACACCCATGTAGGCATGGGTTACCCGCTAATCCCTGGTCAATACGACCCTTTTCAAGGTCAGCAGCTCTACCGTTGTGCCTTTCTTCATTCCGCTTTGGAAAGCAGTTGCCTAAACTGCCTTTCATGTCTTAAAGACACTGAGCTTTGAGTTAAGGTTAGCTCTGGGGAGCTAGTATTTCCTAGTAGCAAAACTAAGGCTATCCCATACCTTTTTATTCTGCTAAGACACAGAATGGCTACCACTTAATAATTGTCACTTGTTGATGTTATCAGCGGCTTACTGTTATCTGGCAGGCTAAGGGTGGCGGCCAGTGTCTGGGGCACTGACTATAGCAATCAGAAGATCAGATAGCTACTTGAGGGAATTGTGGAAGTAGGGAGGCATGGTGGGAGGCTTCATGAAATTGTCCTGATTTCTGCAAGCCTCTTAACTTGTTCTTTTCTCATAGAAGTAACATGGGTACTTTTTATGACCTCATTGAGGGGCTTTCCACAGCCCTTCACTGTTGTGACTCTTTCACTAAAGATGGAGAAACATCTTTTTTATTTTTTAATATGTTTTTATTGATTTTCTAAGAGAGAGATAGAAACATCGATGTCAGAGTAGAACATCCATCGACAGCCTCCTGCACCCAATACTGGGGAAGGAACTCATACCCCGGGCATGTGCCCTGACCAGGAGTTGAACTGGGGACCTCTCAGTGCACAGAATGACACCCAACCAAGCTACATTTTACCAGGATAGAGAAACATCTTTTAAAAAGCCATAGAATTAACAGGAGGGAGACTTGAACTCATGGTGCTATAGTTGAGTATGTGCCATTTGTCCTAACTCTGCCCCCTTCCAGCAGATGAGCCATGGCACCAGCTCTCCCAATAGATCACCTGCTATGATCTTGCTGTCTTCGCTCTGGCTGCCACAAAATACCACAGTCTCTATGGCTTTAAACAACAGAGATTTACCTCCTCATAGTTCTGGAGGCTGGAAGTCTGAGATCAGGTTGCCAGCATGGTCAGTTTCTGGTGGAAGCTCTTCCTGGCTTGTAGGCGACTGTCATCATGCAGTATGATCATCTGACCTGTTCGCTGTGCTAGGGGTTGGGGAGGGCAGAGGAAGGGGGGAGAGTTACTCTCTGATATCTCTTCTTATAAGGACACAAATCCTATTAGATCAGGGCCCCGCCCTTATGAACTCATTTAATTTTAATTCCTTGTAGGGTCCTAGCTCCAAATATAGTCACATTGGGGATATGACTTCCCATTAGGAATATTGGAAGGACACAATTCAGTCCATAGCTAGTGCTTGCCAAGTTGCCTCTTACTCTGCTGTGGGAATACAAGATGATAAGTTTGCAAGTGCTTCCAAAAAATGGAAAGAGCTCTACACTTGTGAAAGGGTCATTTTAAATTATTCAACTCATGTTACTTGGTGTCAACTAGGGTGTTAAAAGAGAACATAAGGACATAGGAGGAGAGAGTGATCTTCCCTAGGTTTGTTTCCTCTACTTTGTGTGAAATTGTTTTCTATAGAATTAAAAAGAATTTTCTGTTGGCGTCTGCATGACATTTGGAGCTATTACATTCTCTGACTGTTGCCTTTCTCTTGCATGGTAAAAGTTAAGGCTATTTCTGAGTTTGGTTCACTGATTCCATGTACAGTACCTTTGGGATATATTGTGTTCAATTACTGGGGAAAATGTTAATGTGATAAGTTATTACAAAAGTATTGTATTATAGGCAAATAGCATGTCATTTTTGTAATTCACTGTGACTTTTGATTCCTGTTGTTACCTGGTGGCCATTATCTCTCCTGAGCTTCCTATTCAGGAATGCGTGCAAACTGTTTAGCACCATGCAGAGCCAGATAGATGGAATGTTATATTCTCTCTGGATAGCTATTAAGAAAACCTCAGAGTATTCAATAGAGGACACATATTGGTTAGGCCAAGCTCTGCAATCTGTCCTTGCTGCATGTAACATTTCATGTGTGTGTTCAGGAAAAGACATACCACTACTGCTGGGTCCGCAGCCCTTTACCAATGGCCCGTGTCTACTTGTATCTTTCTGAATGTCTCAGAACCCTGCGTTTCCCCTCTCTAGGTTTGACCTCTGCTGCCCTCGTTGCCTCTCAGCAGGTGGCTGCCCAAGCATCTGCATCAGGAATGTTTCCTGCACAAAGAAGGTAACTATTCTTTACATTTTTGAATCAGTTTTTTAGGTAGAGACATTTCAATGGGTGGGAGGAAGCAAGAACAGGCATTTTAGACCAAAAACTTAGGTCCTGAGTGTTTTCTATTGTGTAGAATGTGCTTTTATGCCACTATCCTTTACATGCAACTTTTATTTCACAATCCTCATTCTATAGTTATAATGTAGACCCAGATTTCACTGATCCATGTTTAAACAGTTGGATAGTTTCTAGGGTTATCCTCAGAGCTCTGATAAAATAATTCACTATAACTCGCTTTGTGTTATTATGTTTAAAAATAAAGTTGCAAATGGAGAAATTTATTTTCATAATGTTAAAGGTAATGTTTGTTCTTTATTTTTTATTATCCTTCAAGTGTTTTTGAAAAGGGAAAGAATACATTTTTACAAAGTATATCATTACCCTGTGTTCATTCACTTTCTATGGAATTGAATACCATGAATTAAATAGAACTAAAATAAGCCTGTCAGTCTCATGCTTTTCATATTTCCAAATGTGTATAGAACCCTGTGCTAAGGTTGTCTTTTCTTTTGCAGAGAATAACAAGATTGGAAGTGTACGTTGTCATGTGACTGGATCACATGGGGAAGCGCTTTATACAGACATCAGTTCCATGGTGTTAATTTGAAATGCCTTAATGGCAGGCAAAAACCAGTCATTTCATTTTTGTAAATTACAGATTTTATCACAGAGTAACAAATGTTGCTGTAATTAAACTTCTGTTTTATATATATATACGTATACATATATGTATATATACATATATATATATATATATTCTTTACTTTTTGTATCAGTAACCAGGCTCGCACACACAGGGTCTGCTGCCAAGTTGCAAACCACTCAGTAAAGGAAATAAAAAATGTATCTGTCATGTTGAAAAGTGTTAGCCCCAAAAGGCTGCTTACTTTCTTTTCCTTTTCCTTTGAATTGTAAATAACTAATGTTATATATCAGTGTGCCTGAACCTTGCATATCCTTCAGATATTTCCCGTAAGCCCCTCAGAAAGGCTAACTGTGATGATGACACTTGGTACAATTTAGACGTCTATTTGGTGGCTCCTGTTAAAGACGCATCAGTGTAAAATGTTCCTGTAGTCACTGTTTGTACTTGTGTATTGTGGAAAAAATACTTTTGGAAGGCATGGGGTTGCCAGTACCACAAAAACTGTGTTGTACATAATGTAAAGATTAAAATGGGGACATAATGAGCATCTGTGAATAATGAGGTGTCATTTTTTTATAATCTTGAATGGCAAATAACCCAATAGCCTGCATACCAGAGACATCTGTGATTGTTCTATTACTTGAATAGTCCTGCAGTCCTCCCCTCCCCCTTTTTTTTAATGTTTACAATTATCCAGTTTTAGAAGAGAGAGACTTTAACGCCATTGCCTGGTTACTTGTTTTATGCTGTAATCTAGTTTATTTTATGTAAAATGTATATTGAATGCTTTCCTTTTTTATACCTGCCTTAAATAATTTGGCAATCAGAATTAAAAAGTTTTTTTTTTATAATGGCTTCTTGTCTGTGTCATGTTATTGCCAGCTGGCTGATGGTGATTCTAATTTTCAAAGAAAGGTTTCCTAATGTTATGAATGTCCGATGCATAAAATATGATATATAGATAGTAGCTTTTCTTATATGATATACAGATATAATAGCCAATAGTATATTCAGTTCAGTGGATATGTGCATATTTGCTGGATATTTACACTGACTGAACATGGAGTATAATGTTACTGTAAATAGGTACATATTTCTTCAGTATAGAATGATATTATGGAGGTATAAATCTGTAACATATGGTCAGTATAAAGTGTGTAAAAAGTCAGCTAGCCATTTATTTGACTTGTCATTAAACTGCTTTACTAGCATATTTTATGCCAAATATACAGAATTAACCCCTCCTGTCCTCCTCCCCTCCCCTTTGAATAAAAAGTTGTTGAAACGTACTTCATCTCAGGCCTTGCAAGGTGCTGGGGCAGTAGTCCGAAAACTCATTAGTCAACAGAGCCAAATATCAACAGTACAACAATTGAAATTTCTTTTTTGATAGTCAAATTTTTTAAACTTAAACTTCTAATGCCACTTCTTCAAAATAGACTCATCCAGGCCGTGGTATTATGTGGAAGAGCCACACTCAAAGGGCCAAAGAGCCACATGTGACTTGCGAGCTGCAGTTTGCCGAACACAGTGCTGGGGTATAGCAGTAAGCAAAGCAGATGGAAATTCCTGCCCCCTTAGAGTTTTCATTTTCTAGTAGATGGGGTAAACCTAATACAATATATGAGTAATGTGCAGAGGACATTAGGTCAAATAAAATCTTTCAATTTCTTTTTGTTATAACATTTATTAGGTGCTGTAGGAACTTAACTCTTATATCAATTAGGCAATAGTAAAATTGTCCTTATGTGTCATTGGCTTAAAATCAGAGAACCTATTATAGATGTTAAGTGAGGACTTGACTATATATTAGATGGTTGGTGTAAACGCTGTGAGGAAAAATAAAGAATGGGAGTGGGAGTTTATAACTGCAAGTAGTGATCCGGGAGGCCTCCCTGAAGAAGGTGAGGAAGAGGTCCATGCGCACATCGAGGGGCGAAGCACTGCAGGGAGATGGAATGCGAGAGCAAAGGCGTGAAAGTAGCATGTGCTCCCTGTGCTTGGACTGGTTGATTTCTAGGTTTCATTTCAGTTTTAAGTTTTTATGATTTTACTATAACTGCTAATGACAGTTTTACCACTTGGTTTTCTAAAAAGTTCCTTATATTGACAAAATTTGTCTTGGTATAATTTGCTTAATTCCCTACTTAGAGGCCTGTGCTTCACAAGTGAATAGATGTTTACAATAAAAAAGAAATACTTCCACCACTGTTGGGAAGCCACCGTGAACTGTTGCGTGTGCTGTGCACCTTATGGGTCTAGTTTTTGTTCACTGCCTAATTTCACTAGGCAGATCCTTCTCCCAGTCTTTAGTTTGTTTTTCTTTTGAATTTCATCCATTTGTCATTTATAAAGCTATTGCCTATGGTGTTTATTGCTACACATATGAGTTTTTCACATACTTTCATCATTTTTTAAGTGATCAAATGTTTTCAGTTCTTGCATCATATCCAACTGTGTCCTTGAAAACTTTATGTAATTGGCCTTATCCCAATTAAACAAGTATATTTCCTCTGTTCAGCATATGGTTAAAGTATGTCTGTTGATTACCTAAATGCTGCTCCGGTTCTGGAACCGACCAAACCATTCAGTGATTGAAACACAGGAGCAGAGCTAAGGTCAATTATATCTCCCCCAGCTGAATTACCAAGTTCCCTGGTGTCCAGGAAGTCCGGTGGACTCCTGATCGCTTTTCTGCTTTTGAACAAACATATGGGAGCCAAGCTTGCCTTTCAGCTGCAAAATGACTGCTTGTATACTCATTACATTTCAGGCTTATAATTATTTCTAGTGGGTGCCTAAAGAGATAGGGTATAAATAGGGGCATCAGACCCTGCTTAACCCTGCTGCTGTCATAAACAAGAGTGCTAATAAATACAGAGAGAGATGTGATCAAAAGAACAGTGCAATTTGAATACTGTCTCCTCCTAGGCTTGTACTGGAAATTGTTCATAACTGGTTTACATTTATCACTGAATGAAGTTTTGTTTCTTCCCCTCACTGTTCCAGTGTTGTTTTTGCTGATGACAACATGAATTGCCAAAGGCCAGAGTTTGTTTCTATTATGATGTGTGCCTTTTCTCTAGCTGAGTACGTAGTACCTGAATAGTAAATTAAAGGTTCCCAAGAGACAAGCATGCTTGGCTCCATTATGTTACTATGATGAATCTGCAGTAAACACTGTTCTAATTGTTTTACTTTTATAGACATAAAATCAGTCCCCTTAGCGACTAATAATAGGATTTATTGATTTTACTGAACATTGTTCATTGCAGGCCTGCTCATAGCACCTTATCCTGAACACTTGCAAAGAGCCTGCAGTGCCGATATGTGCAAATCACCTTCATGAGGACAGGAAGCTGAGGAGTTGTTTACAGCTGTGGTCCCAGCGAGTACAGAGTATTAAAAACAAGGTAATAGGCACCATATAGAACCATTTGCTCCTAAAGTAGGATCTCTGATGGCTTCTTTGTGGAAACTTACCGTTAATGTTCCGCCCAGGTTACTAAGGCAAGCAGCATAACAGGCTGGCCTTCCACATTCACACAGACCCTGGCCTGATTTAGTGTGGTTTCAGGCCAAGAGTCTGAGAGTAATCAGAATGAATAGCTCTGAGTGATTACAGGACAAAACAGCAGTTTAAAAGATAATTGCTGGCCATTTCATTCCCTCCCCGACTTTGAAAAAGAGACAAGATAGGCAAAGCCATTTCTTATTGTTTTGTCACTAACCACTGCCATCCACTCCCTGCTTCCTGCAAGAGCCCGAGTCAGGCACGCTGTTTGCTTTCGATAAACTTTGAGGGAGAAAACACAGTGTAGCCACTGTGAGAAGTGCTTTGGTTATGGATTTCTTTTTTTTTTTTTTTTTAACAAAAAGGAAGGGAGAGGGATAGAGAGTCAGAAACATTGATAAGAGAGAAACATTGATCAGATGCCTCCTACACACTTCCTACTGGGTATGTGCCCTCAACCAAGGTACATGCCCTTACTGGAATCAAGCCCGGGACCCTTGAGCCCGCAGGCCAGCGCTCTATTCATTGAGCCAAATCAGTTAGGGCTGGTCATGGATTTTTAAGAAAAATTCTTAATAAAAATCTCTAAAGCAGAGAAAGATGAATTATAGTAATGCCAGCCTCTCCACTGTTGACCTTTTAGACCAGAACATTATTTTTTGGGGGTAAAGGTGGGGTGGGATCCTGTGTATTGTGGGAGGGTCTACTCACCAGATGCCAATAGCAACTGCCAACCCACCCCCCACTCCAAGTTGTCCTAAAACTCAGATCTGCTGCCTGGCTACTGGCCCACAAATAAAATGCTAACTTCCTTGTTCTTTGTTGCATTGGAACAAGGATGGGAACCTTTATTTCTGCCAACAACCATGTGGATATTTATAGCATCATTTGAGGGCCATAAAAAAAATATCAATTTAAAAATTAGCTTGCCATATTTGGTCAAACATTTAATTAACCCCTAATGCCTTGGCAAGGCCAGATTAAATGATTTCATGGGCATATGGCCCTAGGTCCGAACATTCCCCACCCCTCCTCTAGAAAATATAAAGCTCACCAATGGCTGCTGGTAATCCCATGAAATCATAATGGAGATGCTCATTTTCCAAAATGGATAAAGCTAGACCAGACCTAGCTTTTTAAGGAGAATTGATTTTAACATACTCATTAATAGTTTTTGTAGGTTGAAATGAATTCAACCTAAAAATCATGTCAGAGGGCTGAATTCAGCTCACAGTTCATCAATTAGTAAAATAGGTTTTAAATATGTTGTTAAAAATCTTTATACAGGCTCTCTAAAATGCATTTTATTTTTCCCTGGAAAGACGGCTTTCAAATTAGAAAACCTGGGAAAAGGTCGTTTGTTAAGTGAGCTGCTGGGATGGAATTCAGATTTCCTTCCCGCTGGGAGAGCCATTTAGGAATAACCTTGTGAGAGTCTAGATGCTCCAAATATTTCAGTGAAGGTGTTTTCTTCCTTTAGACATTTGAACATACAGTGAAGGGAAACATGACAGACTGGAGATTCAGAGCAGACTTGAACACAGACACTGGCACCGCTCATGAGTATGTGCAGGTTCAGGATCTAGGCTTATGATCCCATCATCCTGCTCTGCAGTGCCTTTGTGGATGTAAGAAACATTCCAAACCTGTGGATAATTTTTTTAAGAGTTAACTTGAGCCAATCTGACCATATATTCCTGGAGGATAACAGTTTTGCAGCTTCTTTGATGCGTTTAAAATTGAGGGAAGTAAGGCAGATTACAAGGAGGTGGGAGGAAGCAAGGCAAGGGTTGGATTATAGGATAGCTAATGTAAGTGTGTGTGTTCTCTTAGGGTTGGTTACATGTAGCTCTTTGGCCCTTTGAATGTGGCTCTTCCACAAATACCATGGCCTGGGTGAGTCTATTTGGAAGAAGTGGCGTTAGAAAAAGTTTAAGTTTAAAAAATTTGGCTCTCAGAAGAAATTTCAATCATCCTGTTGACAGTTGGCTCTGTTGACTAATGAGTTTGCCAACCACTGCCCTAGGTGCACTGAAACAACGGACAGGGCTGGCGTATGTCAGAGATAAGCCTTTTGCTAAAGAAGTTATAAGCGTGGGGGTTGACTACCCCACTGTAACCTGCCCAGTTAGGAATGTATGATCAGTAACCCTGTGGGGCTACTTTACTTAGGACCCCTTTTCTGTGCACCTGAGCACACCTGATATTTCTCCAGTTAAGCCTGGGCAAGGCCTCACAAGCTTCTCAGCTCTCCAGACAGCTACTGAAAAGAGATCAAGGTTGACTTGCAAAATAAAGCCTGGTTGATATCCAAAAAAGCAGTTCCTGAGGAATGGAATCACAACACTTATTTCTCTTCCAAACATCAGAATCTCCTCAGTTTCAAGCCAGGAGACTTAACATGGCACTATTTTCTCACTATTGGAAAATTTAGGTTATTTTCTTTACCTTCAGCATTTTAAAACAATTTATTCCTTTCATCAGGAAAATTTGAGAACATGAATATTAATTGATTCATCTTTCTACTGATTTATGGGGGTGTTTTCTTTCTTTTCTTTTCTTTTTTCCCCTCATCACAGCTCCTCTTAATCCCTGCCTCCCTCTTATGAGGATCCCTGTTTAAATTGGGCAACCCAGATAATCCAGGGTAATCTCTTCATTTCAGGGTTAGCTGATTAACAATCTTAATTCCACCTGCAATCTTAATTTGCCTTTGCTAGGTAACGTAATATATTCACAGGGATAAGGAGTGGACATCTTTTGTCACCATTCCATCCAATAAAATTTCCTTTCTGCCTGGGTAGTAGTAATCACACAATAATAATAGCAGCCAGCATTTATATAGTACAGTGGTACCTCGAGATACGAGTTTAATTCGTTCCGTAACCTTGAGGCTTGGGAAACTATGAGATGCTCGAGTCTCAGTAAACTGGTGGGTCGTGTGCAGCCGGCCGATCAGCGCGATTACTCATATCTCAACTGTTGCTCATATTTCAAAGCAAAAATCTCTGGCTCGTTGGCTCGTATCTCAAAAATCTCTTATGTTAGGGCACTCGTATCTCGAGGTACCACTGTATTTATTATGTACTAGACACTGTTCCTAAACACTTCACATATAACCACCCATTAAATTCTCATAATCCAATTACTCTTTTCATTTTAGAGCAGAGAAAACTGAGGCACAGAGGTGAAATAGTTTTCTGAGTTCCCGCTGCTCTGTAAGTGACAGTGGCAGACTTCTAACCCCTGTGCTATCCTGTCTTAGGAAGAGGCTGTAAACTCCTTGGTAATGAACATCTCCAGCAAGCTTTCCTTTGCTGAAGTATTTGTTACTGTAAGAGGGGCACAGGAGCAAATATACTAGGTGTACCGGTTAATAGAGTTACAGGTATGTTGATTTATATGCGATTTGATATGTATGCTATTTTGTTGTATGGACAGCAAGCTTCAAAACTTCATATGTCAAATTTTCTGAAGGTGTTAACATCATAAATATTTTCACACTTATAAATGTCAAATTTTGTGCCAAAAAGAGAGCATTGAGAGAAGTTTTAATTCATTACTTTGTTTTGAAGAAAAGTGCTGCTGAAAGTTATCGTGTACTTCTGGAAGCTTATAATGAACATGCTCCATCTCAAGATACTTGTGAATGCTGGTTTAAATGCTTTCAAAGTGATGATTTTGATGTGAAAGACTAAGAACGTCCAGGTCAACTGAAGAAAGTTTGAAGACCAACAATTATGAGCATTATTGGATGAAGATGCTTGTCAAACTCAAAAACAACTTGTAGAAAGATTAAAGGTTGCTCAGCAATTTCTGATCATTTACAAGCAATGGGAAAGATTTTAAAGGAAGAAAATGGGTGCCACATCAACTGAATGAAAGACAAATGGAAAACTGAATAGTCATCAGTAAAATGTTGCTTCAGTGGCATGAAAGAAAGTCTTTTTTGCATTGAACTGTGACTGGTGATGAAAAGCGAATTTATTTTGAGATTCCCAAACCAAGTGCATAAAATCGTGGGTTGATCCAGGTCAGCCATCAGCATGGACTGCAAGGCCAAATCGCTTCGGAAAGAAGATAATGCTCTGCGTTTGGTGGGATCAGGAAGGTGTGTTGTATTATGAGCTTCTAAAACCAGATGAAACAGTTAATATTGATTGCTACCAACAACAAATAATCAATTTGAACCACGCTTTGATGGTGAAACGACCAGAATGTGACAGAAGACACAGCAAAGTAATTTTGCTTCATGATGACACACCATCACACGCTTCAAAACCAGTTAAAGACATGTTAAAAGATCTTGCCTGGGAAGTATTAACCCACCCGCAATATTCACCAGACCTTGCTCCTTCAGATTACCACTTGTTCTGATGGATGGCACACACATTTTCTGAACAGCACTTCAAAATGTACGAAGAAGTGGAAAATTGGGTCTCTGAATGGTTTGCCTCAAAACAAGGAAACTTCTGAGACGATATCCACAAATTGCCTAAAGATGGGGAAATGTGTAGCTAGTGATGGACATTACTTTGAATAAAGCACTTTTGATGTTTTTCTTAAAATTATCATGTTTTCTTTGATTACAAAATCCACATTATTAACTGGTACACCTAATAGTTTGTGTGTATAGTTTTTGTGAGGCAAATCCCCAGTGTATCCTTTACTGGAGCTGGGCATCAACCCAGACCCAGGGAACTGAGGGCAGGAGAAGTCGCTGGAAGATTTACAACCCAGGCATGTGCCCTAACCGGGAACCAAACCATGACCTTCTGATTCATAGGTCTATGCTCAACCATTGAGCTACACTGGCCGGGATACTCTGCAATAATATTCTTGACTTTGACCTCATCTTTTTCCCTCATGTTATGGCCAGAGAGGTTGCAGGAGCCCCATCCAGAGACCTCACTGTCCAGGGGACAGGGCTGCGTCTTTCTGTGTTTCTCTCTTGGGAAGGAAGAGACCTTTCTTGGAGACCTCTGGTGGACATCCCCTCATATCTTCTAGGCCAGAGCAGGTGACATCTCACTCCTGAACCTCATGGACAGGAGGATGAGCAGTTGGGACTTCCCCAGGCTAAGGGAAATGAGACTGTGCTGGACCTTGCACGGGAGGGAGTCATGGCTTAGAACCAGGGTTCTGTTAGAGAGGAAGAAGGGGCAGGATGAATGTTTTATCTGAGACTAAAGTGGGACTTGGGAAGTTCTCCTGGGTGCTCCCCACTTGTCCTGAGGTGGAAGTTTGCATACAGGGTAGAGTGTGGGTGGGAGGCTGGCAGTTATTTGCACTTAGAACTCAGAGAGTAACAGTAACAGATTCTGATAATCTGGAGATTGGGCAGGAAGAATGGGGTTGGGGAGGCACTCTACTTGAGGAAGAGAAACCAGGCTCTAGCCTGGGTCATTGAGTTAGTCACAGAGGCTTTGAGGTGAGGAAGAGCCTTGACTGGGTCTCTGAGAGCAGCCTTGCTGAGCTGGAAGCGGGGGAGTAGGTGGTGACTCCCAGGGCCTTTGGGGGCTGGAGGGCACAATACTCTTTGCTTTCGACCGCCCCTCTCCTCCCAGAGAACAGAGCAGTGGGTGGAGAAGAAGATGAGGGATGGCCCGGGTACCCCCTTCCACCCACCTTCCCATGCTCCAGTGTGCACCGGACTAACATGTGTGCAGGAGGATGGAAACTCAGTGGCCGGAGTAGTGGTTCCTGGTTTGAACAGGGATGGTCTCTGGTCCCACCAGCAGGTCTAGGGACTGGAACACTTGGGGTGGGATTCAGTTCCTTCCAAAGGAATTTTAAAAGAGGCCAAATCATTCAGTAAAATTTCCAAGTGTTTACTAAGGGCCTGGTGTTTCCCAGGGACAGAGTGACCAGACTGTGTGCTCACAGCCCTTCTGACTGAGTGGGCCAGCCCTGCCCTCTACGGCTCAGCCAGGTCCCAGAGAGCTGAGGGAAGCAGAACCCTGCAGACCCGTTGTTGATGGGGGCATTCCCTTTGGGGACCCTGAGATTAAAGTTTGCAAACCTTCAGGCCTGATGTGCCTACCCTCAGAAATCACAGGTGCCTGTGTACTGGCCGCCTCTACACTGCCAGCATCCCCTTGGTGGTAAGATCCTACTTAGACAAGAAAAGATGGATTTTATGGTAACAGTTTGATGATCAGACTTATTCCTGTCAGTGCTGCCTGCCCCCATGCAGGGCCTGAAGAGGGAGTAGGCCGCTCCGAAAGCCCACTGACCAGGGCATTGTGAGCTCAGCCATCACGGGCCACTGCAGAGTGGCAGATGTGCCCAGAGGTAAATAGCTTTGGAGACTCATTTCAGCCCCTTGCCTGGATTCTGTCCAGCATCTGAGTGAGCAGCACAGTCAGAGGTAAAAACATGACCTGGCCCAGGGGAAGCCCAGTGCCCCTCCATGGCCCGCCTGGAAGTGGTTGCTATCTCAAGAGTCCCTGCACTGAGCAGTGCAGCTTCTGGAAATCCCAGGTGACAGTCTCAGACCCACTCATGCTCCTGTGACTGCCTCTGGTGGGTGAAACATGATGAGGCGATGGTGACCAAGCAGCAACCCCAAGGTCAGATAAAGAGGCTTCCTTTTCTCATCCGGACCTGGAAACTGAGGAATTGGTGATATCCTCCCAGAAGGTCAAGTGTCTCGAACTTTGTCCCACTCCATGTAAGCAACTCTGCGGGCCTCTAAGCCTTGCTCTGGATGCTTAGCAGGCTCAGCTGTGTATATCCTGCTGGCAAATGTCACCATGCTTTAGTCAAGGAGTTCTAAGTGGTAAATAACAGCCCGTGGCCGGGATCAAACCCAGGACCCTTCAGTCCGAAGGCTTGCTGGTTTGGCTCAGTGGATAGAGCATTCGCCTGTGCACTGAAAGGGTGTGGGTTTGATTCTGGCCAAGGCCGTGTTCCAGGGTTGTGGGCTCGATCCCCAATGGGGAGTGTGCAGGAGGAAGCAGATCAATGATTTTGTCTCATCATTGAGGTTTCTATCTCTTTCTCCCTCTCCCTTCCTCCCTGAAATCATTAAAAAATATTTTTAAGTTGTAAATTACATTGTTCACACTAATGTAAGCAGAGGTGGGAATTGTGTGTAAGCTTCAAGAAGGCTGGCACTGGGCCTGAGAGATCTTCAGACTCTCTTTCTCTCTCCTCCCCTCCCCATTCTTCTCTCTCTCTGTCTCTCTTTCTGTCTCATCACAACCTCTGCTCTCTGCTCTCCCTCTTCTGCTCCAGTCTTTCTGTCTCTGCTCACTGGCCCTCTGATTCTAGAAGCACATGAATTGCCTTCCTGATTCCAAATTCCCAGGAGAGAAGATCCAAGAGGCCCGGCATGAGGCCAATGAGCCAGCAGGGTACTGCAGGTTAGCATGAACTTGGAGCATGGAGGTGGGAACAGATTGTTAATTGTGTCCTAGCTTTGGCTTCTGTTGTCCAGTCTGACACCACTGCCATCTAAGCCTTGTGTCCAAGGAACATACATGGCCGAAAACAGAAGACATTCAAATCAACTTAGTTACAAAGAGGTTTTATTGAAAGCTTATGGGTCAGTCTCATAATACCCAGGGATAGGGAGGGCGCTGGCAGGTGTGGGATGGTATCTAGAAAATCCCCACATCTCTCCTGAGTGCCATACAATCTCCTATTCCTGCTCCTTTTGGTACATCTGCTGACAGATTCTTTCTACATCTCTATGGTTCCCCTGCTGCTGTTAAAGGTGGCTGAGAATTGCTGTGGAGGTCACTCTGTCCTACTTTTCACCATCATTTAATTGACTCGGCATTTTGATTCTCACTCCAGTTCCTATGCTGGGGCAGTGGATTGCTGTCTCTAGAATAACCAAATGCAGCTGCCAGACTTGGGGGAAAGGGCAGAATCAGAAAGCTAGGACTCAGGACTGTCACTTCCAGAGGCAGATTCCCAAGGATAGGAGATGAGTCTATGGCATCACATCTGTGTCCTGACTTGACAGTCACTCACTCCGTTGATAAATATTGAGTGCCTAAGTCTGGCTAAGTGCTGTTCTGGATGCTGGAGATAGACCATGGAGTTGGAAAGAGATGACCATAAACAGATACACGAACAAATGATAAAATACCAAGTTACAGAGACAAGTTAGAGCACAGCAAAGATGATATGGAGTAGCTAGAGAGAAGGGGGAATTTCTATTTTTGTGGTAAAATAAATCTGTAAATATGAATGTATCTATTTGGTCTTTGTCTGAGTTCCTGTCACAGAGCCCCTAAAACTTTGGAGTTGCCTAAATGATAAGAGTATCTTCCATTCTTCATAATGAGCCCCTGTTGTCCAAATCTGAGTTTATGCCAATGAAGTGACTCTGGAGGAAATAGCCCTTCAATAGATTGCTTCAGGAGGCGGGTGGTCTCCAGAGAGCCAATCATGTGATTAGAGGGTTGGACTACTTAGAGGGAAGGACTGTAGGTTGAGTTCAGTTGCCAATGGCCAATGACTTAACAAATCATGACTATGAAATGAAATTTTGATTAAAAAGTCTTCAACAATGAGGATCAGGATGCTTCTGGGTTGGTAAATACATTGATGTGGTGGGAAGGTGGCATGTCTGGAGAGGGCATGGCTGCTCCCTACCACCCGCACCCTCCTTTCATGTCCTAGGCATCTCTTTCCTCTGGCCGTTCCTGAATTATATCCTTAGGATAAAAATGTAATGGTAAGTATGATACGTTCCTAAGTTCCATGGGTCATTCTAGAAAATTATCAGACCTGAGGAGGATTATGGGAACCTCCAGATTTGTAGTTGACTAGAAGTACAGCTAGGCTGAGGACCCTATATGTAGCTGGCATCTGAATTTGAGGCAGTTATGTGAGGCTGAATCCTTAACTTGTGGGGTCTGTGCTAACTCCAGGTTAATATCAGAAATGAATTGAAGTGTAGAACAGTAGGTACTAAAGGATGGGGGAATTATTGTTGGAAAATTACATAATTTTATATAAGAGGGTCAGAGAAGAGACGCCCAAATAAAATGAAGGAGCAAGTCATGTAGATGTCTGAAGAATAATGTTTCAGGCAGAAGGAAGAACAGTGCAAAGGTCCTGAGGTATTAATATGTTTGTAGTCTGTAAAGGCAAGCAAGGGGAACAGTGTGGCTGGAGCACAGTGAGGAGTGGAATGGTGAATAAGATGGCGGCCTCTAATTTCACAGCCAGGAGAACTATCCCACAGTCAGAACAGAAAGCTCACAGATTTAAGATGCACAAATGACACAGTTGATGGAAGCATTTTAAACTGAAGCATAGAGTTAGAAGCCAGTGGCAAGAAATGGAGTGGATTAATAGCACAGTTAGTTGGGGTACAAGTAAGTGGAAGGCCATACCACGTGAACTCTGTTACACATATTCATTTGTCTATTTCTCTCTGTGCTGCATCAGCTTTCCCTACTGATGGTGAGTTGCAAGGCTAGAGATGAGGGTGAGGAAGATGGAAGGTGCCTGGTGTCAGCTCATGCTCACTCATTGGAGAGCCTGGCCAGGAGCTGGAGCGGTAGGCTGGTGAGCAGCTCTGGGCTTTATTTGCATGTCCAGGACACACGGCAGTTGGGGCTTAGCTGAGCATCACTAATGAGTAAATGGCCGAAGTAAGATCTCATGGATATTGAGAGCTTCGTGTCCTTATGTATATTTAGTAGAGAATGAATATTCAGTGCTTCATGTGTCTCATGTTTACTTAGTAAGGCATGAATATTTAGTATTTACTTGCTTCTCTCATTCCTTTCTGTCTAGGTCCACACATGCATGCTCTACTTGCTTTATCTGTCTACCATATCTCCCAGGTAAATAATTTAATGATCTATGCTTAACATATCTAATGATTTGCATCAATCTTGTTTGTTTTCTTGTCTTTTGTGTTAGAACTGAATACTCTCAATGTGTCAAATGCACCCTACATGAAGTCCAAGAGATGGATGTGTGTTTTGGGGTAGAGAGGTGACATATTTTTAGGATTTTATGAGCTATTTTTAGAACTTTATTCTTACTCTGAAGGGGATCAAGAAGCTGTTGTTTAGATGAGCCTAAAACATGTATGGAAGATTTTAGGAAAGGCAGGAGGTAGGAAACACTATAAAAGGAAGTGCCAGCAGATTCTTTGTAGAGAGATGTAGTTTAAAAGGTGCTGAGGATATAAGATATGGTTACTGGGGGGAATGATATTAACTTCACGTGTTTGCTTATTAGCTATTTTGACCTTGTCATAGCAGCAAAGGGAAAGAACGGGTGGGATGAACCTGCCACCATGGTGTGAAGGGGCGCTGAGCACAGAATGAACAGGAATCAGCTTAGAGAACAGATGCAGCCAGCTCTGGAAGGAAGTTTAATGGGAGAAATTTGCAAGGTGGGAGGAGATAAAGTACGTAGTATCTTTAAGATTGCAAGGCACCACTGCTTTCATAATCATTCAGTCTTTGTGATAAGCTTGACTTGCCTTCTGAAAAGATCCTATTTCAATCATTCCTTGCATATTTCCTTTTGGCCATTTGAATGAATTTTGAGAGATACAATATTATGTACTTTACTGCTATTTTTATGATTTGCATTAGCTGAGGCAGAAGACTAGCATATTTGCTACTTTGATAAAAGTATTTCTAGCGTTTGTTTATAAAGCAGAAGAGTATAGCAATTTCATCATATATAACCCTAAAAAGTTCATTTAAGCTCTCCTGGAAAAAAAATCATTTAAAAATGTTCTTGTGGGATATAATTGGGTTCACTTTCTAAGGAGCCTCTCTTGTTAAAAAGAATTTGATGATTATTTCTTTCTCATGTTCTTATAACACAGAACTCACAGATGCTTGTTTATGCTTAAATTGCAGAATGTTTCTTAAAAACTACATAAAACTTATGAAATTACTTTAGTTTATTATTAATACTTCCAAAAAGTAAAATTAATACATGAAAATGTAAAGGTAAATTTACTTTTATTTGTAATGAAACATTGCTTGACCAGCACATGTAGTATTTTATCGCTGTAAATATACCTGGGCACATTGGTTAGCCACATGGAAAAAAAAGTAAACTGGAATCCACATAGACCCTTAAAAACAAAATAATTTCTAGAAGAATCAAACATTCAGTGACAGTATCATAGTACTACAAGAAACAATGATAATTTATTTATATTCTTGGAGTGGGAGTAATGAGTCTTATATGTGGCATCAAATCAGAAGTCATAAGGGAAGAGATAAATAATTTGATTACATTGTAAATTTTAAACCTGCATTTGGGGAATAACATCATAAAATCAAACTACAAGAAACTAGGGAAAATATTTGAAAAATATACCTCAGGCAAAGGGACAATTTTTATACTCAAATTATTTTTTAAAAGCATTGAAACCAGCAATCTCATAGAAAAGCTACATAAAAGATATCAAGAACTAGTTAACAGAAAAGGGGAACAAGGACTGATATAAATATGGAAAGGAGGTCATATAGTGAATAAAAAGGACAAGAGATTAGTTTTGATGTGACAAAGGTTAAATGTTGATGAGGGTCTGGGCCAAAGTACTACACTGTTAGTAAGAAATGTGTTACAGGCAAATTTGGCACTGTTTGCTCAAAATATAAATGTACAAAGTAATATTCCTTTTTAGGAATTTAGCCTACAGCCAGGCTAAATTGCACAAAGACACCATACAAAACTGTTCACTACATCATTTTATTTTATTATTTTTTTATGGAGCCTATATAACTTTATTAAACAGTGTCACCCCAATTTATTCAATAAGAAGGAAATCAACATGATATTTAAAAAACAAGTTATTTATCCTCTCTCCACTCAGAGAAAAAGTTAATATTTTATTGCATTCCATGTGGTCTCCTTTTTAAAATGTGTATTTAATATTGTTGAGACCAGACAGCATATACATTTTTTTCTTTTTTTTATTGTTTAAAATATTGCATATATTAGTACATATATCTCTATTTTTTTCCCTATTGACCTTCCCCCAGCTTCCCCTACCTCCTGTCACATGCCCTCATCCCACCCCCCAGTGTCCTATGTCCATTGGTGTGTGTATATACATGCATACAATTCCTTTGGTTGATCTATTTCCCGCCCTCCCCACATTCCCCAGCTCTCCCGCTGTAATTTGACATTCTATTCATGCTTTATTGCCTCTGTATCTATCTTTTTATTCATCAGGACATAATGTTCTTTATTTTCCATAAATGAGTGAGATCAGGTGGTATATTTCTTTCATTGCCTGGCTTATTTCACTTAGCATAATGCTCTCGAGGTCCATCCATGCTGCTGCAAATGGTAAGAATTCTTTCCTTCCTATAGCAGCATAGTATTCCATTGTGTAGATGTACCATAGTTTTCTGATTCAGTCATCTGCTGATGGGCACTTAGGCTGTTTTCAAATCTTAGCTATGGTGAATTGTGCTGCTATGAACATAGGGGTGCATATATTCTTTCTGATTGGTGTTTCTAGTTTCTCGGGATATAATCCTAGAAGTGGGATTACTGGGTCAAATGGGAGCTCCATTTTTAGTGTTTTGAGGAAACTCCATACCATTCTCCACAGTGGCTGCACCAGTCTGCATTCCTACCAGCAGTGCACGAAGGTTCCTTTTTCTCTGCATACTCACCAGTATTTGTCGTTTGTTGATTTATTGATAGTTGCCATTCTGACAGGTGTGAGATAGTACTACATTGTCGTTTTGATTTGCATCTCTTGGATAATTAGTGATTTTGAGCATGTTTTCATGTGTCTCTTGACCTTACGTCTTCTTTCAAGAAGATTCTATTTAGGTCCGTTGCCCATTTTTTATTGGATCATTTATCTTTCTTTTGTTAAGATGTATAAGTTCCCTGTAGATGTTGGAGATTAAACCTTTATCAGTGATAACATTTGCAAATATGTTCTCCCATACAGTGGGCTTTCTTGTTGTTTTGTTCATGGTTTCTTTTGCTGTGAAAAAGCTTTTTATTTTGATATAGACCCATTTGTATATTTTCTCTTTGCCCCTGTGATTGGTTCAGAGTGGGCAAGTAGCCAGGTCTGAGAATTTGTTACAACTACTAGGATAGAGGCACCGTCCTTTCCAGGAAGTTGCTGAACAGAAAGAATATAAATCTGGGTCTGACTGGGCCTTCATGTATTGAGGGCTTTCCTGAGTGTAAAGCTAACAGTAAATAAAGTTGAGCCAAGTGATGGAGAGAAACAGTTCTGACACCTTCTTGAGTCCTCAAATCCAGTGTGTTGGAAGCATCTCCTTCTAGACCAGCAGTTCTCAACCTGTGGGTCGCGAACAGCTAGCAGGGTCTCCTAAGACCATCAGAAAACACAGATATTTACATTAAGATTCATAACAGTAGCAAATTACAGTTATGAAGTAGCAACAAAAATAATTTTATGGTTGGGGATCACCACAACATAAAGAACTGTATTAAAGGGTTGCGGCATTAGGAAGGTTGAGAACCACTGTTCCAGTTCTCTGAACCAAGAAACACCCCTCCCCCACCCTGTCACTTGTTTGCTTGTTTACTTTGGTGAGTTTGAGTTTGGAGTGTGTCACTTGAGTGACACAGAGTCTTGGCTGACTGACATATCTATTCTGTGTATTCATATGGATTTTGGAATATGTGTGAAAATAGCAATTTGGTGTGCATAGCAATATATATACCAAGAGTCATTTTAAGGAACGTAATTGACTATTTTGCATATTTTAGTCCATTGATATAAAATATTTTTTAAAAACTTTAAGTATAGTTGGTATAAAGTATTATATTAATTACATTAGTGTCAGAAGGATAATATAGTGATTCAATGTTTTTGTGCCTTGCAATGTGATCACTCCACTAATTCTACTATTTACCTGTCATAATAAACCAAAAAGATAACACTGTTATTCTAACGTAATATAGCTTATATGTAATATAGTTTATATTTGGATCTTGGCCTATCAACTTTAGCTCCTCGAATAAAAAAAAAATGCCTTCCTGCTGAAAATGACTTGAGTTCATTGAGCTTTGTCAGCTATCTGTGCTGGGCAAGTGGGTTGCCCTGTTGTAACCTGGAACCCAAAGAGGAGAATAGAAGAAACAGGACAACCTGGAGGGCACCCAGCTTCAGCCTTGTGATTTTTCTTATTTCAGTTGGCACTAAGTAAGAGAGAGAGAGCTTGTTCTGTTTTACTCAATGAAGTTAGGAGAGAGAACAAAGAATCATTTTGAAAAATCTGTCCCTAGATCTAAGAAAGTGGATTTCATAATTATACAAGGTTCAGTCACAAAAAAAGGGAAACATTCTTACATATGTTTTTTCAGCTTTTGAGAAAATCAATACCATATCCCCACTAATGTTTACTCGTATAAAATATTGACCCTAGAGACGTTACTTTGGGCCCTTCAGTAAAAACGCCCATCTTCATCCTCAGATGGGTTCTAATTGTTTCCCCTCCCCTCTCACAGAAAGAGTAATGAAAGGACAGTTAAAAGCAGAACTATATAGTTATTTTATAACTGGCACTAACAAATTTCGCCAATTACAGAGTCCATTCTGTAAGCAATGAATGTGTGGCTCCCAATTAATCTAGTGCACCTCCAGGCAAGGTCTAAATCAGCTGGATACAGCGAAAGCAATTTGCACACAGCTAAAAGCAAATTGGAAAATAAGTGTTCCACGCTGCTGCCTATCTTTCCAAGCCAAAGACACAATCAGTATTCTGGCAGCAGCCCTCTGTCATGTTATTTCCAGCTATCAATTTTAATTATAACAATTATTGATTAGTTAGGAAAGTGAATAATCTGAAACTCAAATAAATGACTGCTTCCTGCCTCAGGAGAAGGCGTTGCTCTGAGTCCTGCTTAAAGATCACACCTGGATGTCTGGAAGGTTCCCTTCTTATTCCTCCCCCTCTTTGTCCTGCCCTGAGTTTTGCAACTTGGGTTAAAGAATGAAATAAAGCTTGGTTAGTGTCTTGTTTCAAGTTAGATAAGTTAGAGACAATTAAAGAAAATTTGAAATTTTTAATTCATGAAACTATTTTTGTTCAGTTGGGTAAAGAAGGGAGAAACATTCAATAGGAGAAAGGAAGATAGAAGTCAAGAAAGAAAAGAAAAATTGTGGCTATATTGTCAGACTGAGCAAGTAAGACTACGGTTTAATGGAGAAAAAGTGGAATTTAGAAGAATCTTTGCCTTAAAATTATTGCCACACATTAACTTTTTGACTTTAGGGAAATCAAATTATATCACTGAACCTTTATCTTTTAATTTGAACAATGGGATGAGAACAATGGCTTCTTCATTAGGTTATTTTGTTTTCTAGGTGTAAAGGATTGGGAGAGGGGAGGCAATTAAGTGACACACACTATTAACACGTGTTCTGCAAGATTGTTATAAATGTTGAATTCTCTCTGAGTTCTATCTTATTTGTTGAATTAACCACGTTCTCCTATGACTCAATTTTCTCCTGTCAGATTCTGCGTGAAGGAAACCCTAGAGAGGTAGGCAGATATAGAGATGATAGATATGAACATAAATAAATTCATCTCTCAGTTTATGAAATAGATGCATGCTAGCAAATTTGGCTATAAAATGAATTTCTGCAAAGCAAATCCCATTTCCCTATTGATGTCTATTATAAAATCAGGTATATATTCATGGAAAAGAATTTCCCAAGATACTAAGTCAAAACTTGTTATAGAATGGAAGCATTTACTTTGAAGTGTGCTCAGAATTTTGAAGTATTTGGCATGATTTTCTCAGCTTGGGGACTCATCTGGAACCTATCTTTGCAGAAAATGTTGGATAATAAAGAAAAAGCATCAACAGCTTTGGGAACGAAGCTCCCTTTCTCCTCTGGTCTTAGTGTTTACAAGGCCCATGAACCTGAATTATAATAATGTATGTTGCTCATAGGTGGTATGACCTAACATACAAAGTAATGCAGTTCCTTGAATTTCAGAGAAGATAATGGAAAGTCAATGACGTCTGTGCTTCATCATTGTCTTCATCTAAAAATTCAGCATATTGAGCTTATTAATAAAAGGCTACATAGAGCTTGACAGCCCCAGTATGGCACGCACGTTACGTGGTCCAGTCTGGTTGTCGCATCCACAGTGCAGAACACTGGTGTTTGGTGAGGTTCTAGAACAGGACATCATCCAAACACTAAAGCAGAGCCAGAACCTTGTTCCTACACAGGAGCAGCTACAACTCCAAAGAACTCACCAATCAGTTGCCTCCCGCCCGTGCCCCGACTGAAGCCAGGGTTCAAACGTGCAACCCAGGTATGTGACCTTGACTGGGAATCAAACCTGTGCCCTTTTGGCTGACACTAACCACTGAGCAATGTTAGCCAGGGCTTGATATACTGATTTATTAAAGGGTAATGGTTATTTCCTCTCTTGGGCTTACCTTCAGCCTGATGATGACCTGTTAAACTACAATGGCCTTATTGGCAGAAATGCAGTGGGCTGCCTGGAACTTGGGCAGCCTCACAGTGGCGGTATCTTAGGACAGGGAGTCATTGGGATGTGTCCCCTTCAAATCCTATGATGTATTTACTTTCTGCCTGTTGGTAAAATCAGTGTGGACAAGTACTCACATACACTAGAAACAGGGAGTGTCTCTTTCAACAGACATAATTACCCAGGGCAGCTGGAATGCTTTAGCATAAGATTGAAATAACCCAGTTAAGGCTGATTCCTACCCCATTAACTTCTCAATGCCTCAGCTGTTCAAGATTTCTAAAAAGAAAAAGCCAGTCTAAATGCATTGTGTTAAGATAGGGTGCTCTTGTAAGTGGCTGTGAACAGGTAAGCAGGTCTGTGGTGAGCCTCTCTGATGGGGGGGGGGGGGAGGGGGGGGGGACGGGGGAGCTGGGCATCGTCCTCCCTACCAATATGTGGCTTTGCTTTTTGAGAAGCAAATATCGAAGTAGCACAATGAGGATTCATTGAGAAATACCAAACAGCTATAGACTATGTGTGTGCAGAAGAGTTCAAGCCAATGCTGTGAGAAGGGGAAGACAAATTATTTAGAAAAGTGAATTCTCAGAGAGACTGAGCTATTCCGTATGCCAGTATGCCATCATCAGCCTTCAGGTGTCTGCTCTACCTAGCCATGACTGGACAGCATGAAGAGAGATTCAGAAAGTATTAACTCAACTTGGTTTTGCCAGATACTATGATTGTCTACGTAATGTTTACCCAGGTTGGAAAAATTTGACACAAAATATTTTTGTTGTATTTTCTTTATGCAGCGCTGAGTGCTTATTTCACTGAAGGTACTTATTGATCTGTTGTCTTATTTGGTAAGTTTGCCTCTTTTTAAAATAAAATGTTTTTATTGATTTTTAGAAAGGGAGAAGGTTAGAGTGATAGAGAGATAGAAACATAAATGAGAGAGGAACATCAATGATTGGCTGCCTCCTGCATACCCCCCACTAGAGACTAAGCCCACAACCTGGGCATGTGCCCTGACCAGGAATTGAACCCTGATCTCCTAGTTCCTGGATCAATGCTCAACCACTGGCCAGGCAATAAGTTTGCCTTTTACATGTCATATGTCAATTCCAATCCCCACTTTATCCCTTCATAATTGCATTTAACAGATGGCTGGAGACACTCAGTCACCAACCATTGATCTGGCTGCTATGTGGAAGACTTTAGTAAGAGGAGTGAGGCTAGTGGAGGAGAACTCTCAGTTGTCTTAATCTTTTCATCCTCTCTCTTTACTCACTTCTGTCTTTAAGAAGGAAGATCCTTTTCCTTTATGCCAAGTTTTCCCATGCTTGCTCTCTTGCTCCTCACCCCTCTATGTCCTTGAGGTCCTTATGCTCTTTTGCTTTAATTGTCAGCTCTGTGTTCTTTACTGCCAACCTTCCTTCTCACATGAATATGGTCAGCTCAAGCCTTCATTCTCCTAAAATCACCTGAATTGCTCCACCCTTTTATCATCTGAGGCCTACTGCTGTCTCCTGTCTCTTCACCATCAAACTGCTGGAGCTTTCTGTTGCCCCTTCTTCCTCACCACACCAGAGGAAGTTTTAACATCTGGTAATTTTAACATCTCTCTTCTGAGAGTGTGTCCTTGACTGGAGCCTGAACTTGATCGGTTAAACGGCACTTCCCTGAAGTATATGTCCTTGACTATCTGCCACATCCCCAGCCCTCTCCTCTTTGGCTTCTGAGACCTGGTCTAATTGTAATTCTCATACTTTGTGTTTTAACTCTTCTATCTCCTTTGTGGCTCTTCTCACCCTTTTTGCCCTCAAATACAGATTTTTCTTTAGGCCACTTCTCTCTTTTGGTTTTCCTTCAGGTTTCTTTCTACCTTAGAACTTCAACTGTTGTCTATATTGCCACTTCCATGCCTGTATTTCTAACTAATGACCCTTCTCTTATATTTCTCACAATCTCCTCATGACATCCGGGAATTTCCCCCTGGAAATTGTCAGTCTTAAGCTTAATAAGTTTGGAAACTCCAAGCCCCTTTCCTTCTACAAAATCAGCTTCTTTTCCTGGACTCCATGTCTTTCCAAGGTGTTACCTTCCATCCACACTCAAACCTTCTCCTAACTGTTCAGGGCTTCATTACTTTCATTCTGCAATTTCTTATATACACCTCTTACTTTATTGTCATCATAGTAGTTGAGGTTCTCATTTCTAGTTTTTGTCAAAATAGCTTCTTGAGTCATGTCTTTGCTTCCTAGTTCTCTTGTTCCGTGGCACTTTATATGTGATAGTAGAAATCTATATACTACAGTAGATATATACTATAGTATATTTCTCTAAATACTCAGATCTTCCTATTAGAAATCATTATGAAGTGATAGCTTATGGGTAATAAAAATAACAAATTAAATTAGGGAATCATGAGTGATGATACACGCATACCATAAACATTTTAACTTAAAGCATATAAATATACATTAATTTTAGTACCTTTTGGCCCACTGATTTATGTTTTGCTCATCTTTTTTGCATGAGCATCTCAACTGCATGATATCTTCATGTGTTTTTAAAGTGGAACACAATTTAAAGAAAAGTTTTGAAGCAATCTAAGAAGATTCTCCTAAATTTTTGTTACCCCACCAATCATTTTCAATTTTCTCACCCACACCTAATTTGATGACATTAAAATATTCTCAGAGAAAGTAGTACAAATATTTTTCTTTCACTCTTACTAGTTTATTTTAAATAGTAAATAAACTATGTCATCATGCTAACAAAGACACTTTGTATAAACTGGTTTCAGAGCAAACAACCTACTCTTGGTAAGTATACAATACAAGTGATGGGAACAGAGAACTTCAGGTGTTCTGTCTAGAGAGGAGCCCATTGCTGATGAGATGAGCCACCTGTGTGCGGTGGCCAAGCTTCAAGGCTGGGAAAGATCAGCTAGCCTGGGAATTCTCCTCTTTGGGGGTCAGTTAACAGAGCAGCTACTGTATTGTCAAATTACTTGCAGTGAGATATCTTTGTTTCTGAATTTCTAAAGAATGCCACTAACCGTCTGTAGAGATACCTGACCTCATGGGAACCTTACTTTGAGGTGGGGGGAGCATTGTTGGAGTCAGACCCTATCCCCACACCGATAACTTATGGGTACTACTCTCACTTTCAGCTCTCTTTTCAGTTTTTTTCACAGAGACTTTTAAAAAACACATATGCAACTTAAACACCCTCCCCCCAAAAAAATTAAAATGAAGACATTTATACCCATCTCATTTTAATGTAGAATTTCCATAGCAACATAATGCTTATTACTTAATGTTCAGTAACTTCAAAGCCGATTTGCCCATAAAACAATTGGGCAATGTTCAGATTTAGATGATAAGAACCTTGTTCTTGTATAATATATTATGATCTCAAGCTTTTCAATCTACCATAAATTAATGCCTCCTCTGGGAACTGATGTCATATTACCTAACTAGAATCACTCCTAGAGAGCAAAAGGAATATAGTGAGGAAAAGAAAGTCATAAAAGAAATCAAAGATACTAATTCATTTAGAAAAATCTGACTTAGAGTTCCTCTGTGAAATGATTTTACTGACTCTCATCCTTGATGAGTACTGGCTCTGCCAAAAACCTAACATTTCAAAATTTATCAGTATGCCCAAAACCAGCCCCACATCATCCTGAGATCCTTGAAAAAGTGCTCTACTTCCAAATTTAAGCCCACTCACTAAGTACATGATTCCAGAGGGTCATTGACTAGTACAGTGGTTGGCAAACTGTGGCTCTCAAGCCACATGTGGCTATTTGACCCCTTGAGTGTGGCTCTTCCACAAAATACCAGGGCCTAGGCAAGTCTATTTTGAAGAAGTGGCATTAGAAGAAGTTTTAAGTTTAAAAAATTTGGCTCTCAAAAGAAATTTCAATTGTTGTACTCTTGATATTTGGCTCTGTTGACTAATGAGTTTGCCGACCACTGAACTAGTGGATTACGAGAGGTTCCGATTTCATTGACCTGCAGAGAGTGGACTGTGAATTCTTGTAGGGCCTGTTAGTATGGGCCTGTCCCTTGGACCTGTGTCAGTGCTGTCACTGGGACTTCGGAAACATTTCACAATGCAGCCCTGAACTCTAGTGCACGGATGACTTGTTTTCCTGAAAGAAAAGAAGGCCAACATTACTATGTAAGCAGAGGAAGTTGACATGATCTCATTCATGGGTCTTTCTTCAGTTTGTGTCTTGCGGGGAAGCGAGGGGGGGAGGGGGGTCAGATCCACCTCTGCAGAATAGCAAGCCTTTTTCTTAGCCACACATGGTTGTCTGCTTCATTTTCCTCATTCTTAACCTTTGCCTTCTCCTTGGAATGAAGTGTGAAATACTGTCCAGGCTCTGCTTTCTTTTTGTAGATCTTCCTCACAATAGTCAGGAAGAGCAGGGTTAAAAGATGTTTGTATGTATACCCAGGCCAGGTCTGAGCAGCCACCTCCAAGGGGAAGAAGTTAAACATAAAAATGGGCTCAGGAAAAAAAAAATGTTGGTTTCTCTCTTATATCATCCACATGGTAGTAACCTAGTTAAAATGTTGTCTAATTTAAATTAAAGGTAGAAATATCTTGTAAATAATAAAAGTCCCCAAAGAAAAACTTTCATTGAACAGGACTAATTGCCTTTGAATCAGCCCTCCCTTGAAAACTGTTGTAATCCAAACAGCACATTAGTTATTAAATAATATTTAAATCTTTCAAAGTAATTCAATTTACTACATCTTATATGGTGATGCTTTATTTTTCTATTCTTTTGCTTCCTGTCCATATTGTAGAATGATAGAGAATTTTATAGATAAGATTATTCTGAGAAGTGTAAAGGTAGTGCTTTGACTATTTGTAGCCGGCAATCAAATACACATTGTATTATGCTACTCACAAGACATTTAAGGAGGTATTTATAATAGTTTCAGTTGTGATCAGAAAACATTTTTACTAGTTCACTCAAAAAAGAGAATGAGATAGCTATTTCTAAATGCATGGTACTAATATAAGCTGGTGAGCTGGGGTTTTATCCATAGTATGTATTCTATTCCTGAACTTCTTTCTTCTCATTCCCAAGGGAGCAGAAAAAAAAGAAGGGAATCATGTAAACATCTGAGAATAGAATATGGAGAGTGTTGTTTGATGCTCTGTATATCAGAACTACAACTCAATGAAATGTCATGTATACATCCTTCTCTCTTTCTCTCTTTTCTCCTATTGTACTATCATACAGGAGCTGAAGAGGACAAAATCACTGTGGAGCTCTTACTCTATCTTATGCGGATTTGGCAGTTTATGGTCTTTTGGAAACCTCCATAGCATTCTGAGGCCCATGGGATAGGTCAGGAGAGAAACTACTCAGGCCACTTGCTTCTTTTTTCACATGCTGTCTTTTTTGTTTGTTTGTTAATTCTCACCTGAGGTTTTTTTTTCATTAATTTTTTTAAGAGAGAGTGGAAAGGATGAGGAGAGGCAGAGAAAGAGAAGCATTGATGTGAGAGAGACACATTGATCAGCTGCCTCCAGCACATGTCCCAACTAGGGCAAGGGATGAAGCCTGCAACTGAGATATGTGCCCTTGACCAGAAATCAAACCGGGGACCCTTTAATCCATAGGCCAATGCTCCATCCACTGAGCCAAACTGGTCAGGGTCATATGCTGTCTTTAAAGAGAATGCTAGCTAATTCTTTTTTTTCTTCATTATTTAATAACTATAACAATTCTAGACGCCTGATTCATGGATTCTTGTACCAGTGGGTCCCTTGGCCTGGCCTGCACCCTTTTGCAATCTAGGACCTTTTGGGGGATGTCAGAGAGCTGGTTTTAGCCCAATTCCTGCAGGCCAGGCCGAGGGACCCCATTGGTGCCAGTGGGATCCCTCGGTCTGGCCTGCAGGGATCGTGTAGAAACTAGTAGTATGACATCCCCCCAGGGGTCCCAGAGTGGGAATGGGCACTCTGCAAAGTTGCTTTCACTCTGCAGCTTCTGCATTGAGGTCTTCCCCCTGGTGGTCAGTGCATGTCAGAGCTACCAGCTGGTCAGCTGGTCAGCTGGTCAACTGGTCACTTAGGCTTTTATATATATAGAAACAAGCACTTTGGAAAACAAAATAGAGGAAAAGCCCATCTCCTTCAAAAAAAGTATCCCAACACAATGGTATTATTATTGTTGTTTTTTATCTATTGTCATCCAGTCTCTTTTAGATTATTATTATTATTTTTTACATAGTTGTAATCACAGTGTTATGTTCTGGGTCTTTTTTTTAAACTATTAATCTGGAAACATTGTTGCATTGTACAGTCTTCATATTTAAAGTAGCTGTACAATAGTTCAACAAGTAGATGGTCCATCTTTTACTTAATTAAGAATTCCTCCTAGGTTTTTTAAAATCTAAGTTTATTTTCTTTCACAGGTATAATTAACACTATAATAATCACATTAATTCATACAGCTTTCTCTTAATATTTAGAAATGTCCTTAGTATAGGAACCCAAAGGAAGGTATACTGGGTCAATGGATTAGAACATTCCAGAGCTCTTAATACACGTGTCAAACTGTTCTCCTAAAGGCCTGTGCCAATTTATACTTTAGCAATATGAATGAAAATTTCCATTTTGGTGTGGTTTAGCTCATACTTGCAATGTTGACTCTATCTGCAGCCTCAGGAAAGAACTAGACAGATATACCAGACTGTTCTATGCTTTGAGAGGAAAATAATATTGGTTTCAGGAATCAGCTTCACACAATTGTTAGGAGAGAAAATTGACATCTTTCTCTGATAAGATAAATTAGGGACCACATTATGCCTAGATATTATTCTATTTAAATTCTTAGTATTTATTGTATTTCTTCTGCTTATTCATGTTTTCTAGGTATACACTATTTTATTCATCAAGATATTTTGATAAAGTATTTTTACAGGGAATTTATTTAAGTGTAGAAGCATGTGTCAGATTCTGACTCAGCTGGCTATATCACTCCCTACTCAAAAACCTCTCTAGATTTCATTACTTACAAAATAAATTCAGAATTCTTTATCCTGACATTTCAAGGCCTTTATTCCCTGACCTCAAACTTCCTTCCATCCTTATCTCATATTATAAGTTCTCTATACACCGTCAATCAGTGATACTTGCTGTTCCTTAATTAGTCTTTGCTGCCCTTGTTCATGCTGTGTCCTGCTCCCACCAAGGCTTCATTTTTCTGTCAAAATTATATTCTGATTTCAAGGTCTTACCTAATTTCTGGCATGCTTCTCCCCAAAGCCTGCAGTTTCTTCCAACTTTTAAGCAGCTTTAGTGAGGAATAATTGACAAATAAAAATGCATATACTGCCCTACCTGGTTTGTCTCAGTGGATAGAGTATCAATCTGCAGACTAAAAGGTCCCGGGTTTGATTCTGGTCAAGAGCATATGCCCAGGTTGTGGGCTCAATCCTTAGTGGGGGGATGTGAAGGAGGCAGCCAATCAATGATTTTTTCTCATCATTGATGTTTTTATCACTCTCTTCCTCTCCTTTCCTCTCTGAAATCAATAAGAATATATTTTTAAAAATGCATATATTTAAGGTGTCCAATGTGATGAGTTGATATTTGAATACATAATGAAATGTTTACCACAACCAAGCTAATTAACACATCTGTCACCTCCTATAGTTACCTATACTGTGGTAAATGTTTTGCTTTTCTCTTAAAGCATTTATCATATTCTATCTCATAGTGCTGAGAACTTGTCAAATCCCATTAAGTTGTAGTATTTTTGAGGATAGGCAAACTATTCATTTGCTAATTGTTCACAATATTTACCAACGTGTCTTACATAAAGTATTAATAAATATTTGTTTAATTCAAGTATATAAGTTGAGCGTAAGAGACCCTAATTACTGTCATCTACCATTAGTAGCAGCTATCAATATATGGACAAAAAAAAATCTCATATAAGGAAGTAACTATAGATATACGCTCATATGGTAACTGATTTGAGTAATTCTGACCTTCAAGTGTTTTGAGATCTTTATGTGCCTCCTAAATCATCAAATATAAAATGATGTCGTCAGACACATTCAAGGTGAAAAGTAACTTCACTGACCACACAGCCAGGACTCCTGGAGAACAGAATTTCAGCTCTGCTGGCCTAGTTTTCTGTCCCCTCAGCACAGTCAGCTATCCGTGGCTTCAATTACCAGAACTTTTCCACTGTGGTCAAATAATGATCATTCAGCTTCTGCTTGTCTTTGCTGCCACTGTTCTCATGCAACTTTGTTATTTAAGTTGAAGATTTGTCTGGCCAGCCAATCTAAATCTACTCGTGTCCTCCAGCCATCCATGGGCTGGCCCTCAGTCTATGAAAGGACTGCATGCTGGAGCTTACACACAGAGGTCTCACTGTGTCCAAGGAATGGGGCCCAGCCAGCTGTCTTGAGATGATTGGACAAATTTGTACATTCTGGCCACTTTTATTGTTTTAAAAGGAATTATACATGTGATTGACATTCACATTATCTCTCTTAGACAGGTTTAGTATTTGATGTTCAATTATTTTCTAATTTTATAAGTTGGCAAACCATACGTTCCATGTAAACTTTATTAACTTGAATTTGATGGTAGAGTATTTTTAAAAATTTTTTATTGTGAACACTATTACAGATGTCCCCATTTCCCTCCTCCCCCTTTGCCCACTTCCACCCAGCCCCCGTCCCCTTCCCTCTACCATCACCACACTGTTGTCTGTGTTTGTGGGTTATGCATATATGCTCTTTAGCTAATCCTTCACCTTCTTTCATCCAGTCTGTCAGAGTGTTATTCAATTATGATAGGAGTTAGCAGATATTTAGCTTAATAATGCTAACTTTATTAAACACTTACCATAGACAATACCTTTTTAATTTTAATAAATACTCTGTAAGATGTTTTAATTCCCATTTCAAAGGTTAAGAAACTAAGGTTCAGAGAGATATATTAATTTGTCTGAAGTCACCTGATTAAGCCATTGAACCAGAATGTAACCCTCAATTGTCAGATCTCAAAGCCTGAACTTGAACTTGTCTCACATATGGACAATGTAGTGTTTGGATTATTTAACCACCATTTTTCTCTAAGTAGGAAACATGATATTGGGGTTTTATGTATGTTTTAACTTCATATTTCAAGGTGAGTTTAGATATTTTGCAAATGAAATAAAGAGTGGCCAGGCAGGAGTGCAGCCCAAAATTGAGCATTGTTCATATTCCTGCTCATTCCGCCATGAACATTGCCTCCACTCTTCACGTTTCTATTCTCAAATATTAGGAAATGACCCAGAATACCTCATCGATGAGAAAGAACGTGCGCCATGCTGTGATGCAGCTTTAGATGAAGGGCCTCCAAGAGGGACCTCCCTCCGTGGTAAGGCAACCTACTGCCTTATAAATAGTTTTCCCACGACAGCACGCTGCTCAAGCCTTCCTGCTGCCTTTAGAAATATACACAGAACAATTGGAGCAATGAACTGAAATGTGATAAACTTACAGATTTTTGCAGAAAACAAAACAAAACAGGTTCTGATTTTTTTTTCTCTTTTTTTAGATGCTGAACTGCTTTTACAATTGCATTTCTAATTCAATGATCATTTAAAAGCCCGCTGTTGTTTCTCTTACAATGCTGTCAGGTTTCTCTCTCCTGTTTCCCGGGATTTGCAAAGCAGCACAATCAGCCAGTTTACATTTAAGATGTTTTGATTCCTTTTTCAGACTCTTGCCAGTGTACTTAACACAGAATGATTAAAAGCTGTGTGTTCTGTTAGACCTGTTCTAGTGTTTAAACAAGGAAGTCTGTGTTTGTTTAAGAGAATGGGGAAATGGTTATCTTGACAGATTAGAATGAAAAAACAGGACAGCCACAGTCCCGCACAGATGTCCACGTTTGCCACTTGGCTGGCTTTTTGAGGTATTCCAAACAAAACGTGCTTGTGTGCTGGGGCCTGCACCTGATTGAGGACCCGGATTTAGGGCGACTGCCAGGGCCCACGTGTTTTTGTGAGCGAATGTTCCCAGGTCTGAAATGTCTCAGAGTCTTTTTAACTGTGTCATAATTAAACTAATGGAACACAAGAGGAATTTCTCTAACTGGCTTAAAGACCCTGTTCCAATGCGGTTTCATCTGACATCACATACAGTTCCTACGGCCACTCTGTGAAGTTAAATGAGGCTGAGCAGAAGCTGTGGGGATGACCACATTAATCAGTCTCCTGCAAATGTGATCTTAAAAACTCGATGAAACACCAGGGGCAGCTGTGGTTAAGTGGAAAGAGCACGGGGTGAAAATTCAGGAAAACTGATGCAAGCCCCATCTCTGCCCCTGACTAGCAGTTGGAGCCTGCGCAGCTGCTGTGGATGGTGCTGATCACGGTCGCTCATGTGTTTTGAGCCTATCCTCTGTGTCAGACACTGCCAAGGGCTTCACATGCAGCGTGTCATCTTCTTCTCCAAAGACCCCTATAAGGTGGCTACAGTGAGCTGTGTTATTTCCCAGGAAAGCTCAGAAAGGCTAAGAATTTTGCTCAAAGTCATGTAGCTATTCAGGGGCACACTAGCTAGGATAGTTGAACTGGGTCTGACTCGTAAACTGCAATGGGTCTCGGCTTTTCTTAGGCAACAGGGTCTCCAAGGTCACCTCCACCTGCAAAATCAACAATTGTGAAATCTGAACATAACATCATTGTTTGAACTATGTCTACATATGCATCAAGAAAGATAAAGACCTCCCCTTGGTTGGTTATAATTATGGATTGCCTAGAGCGGTAGTTCTCAACCTTTCTAATGCTGCGATCCTCATCCAACCATAAAATTATTTTTGTTGCTACTTCATAACTGTAATTTTGCTACTTTTATGAGTCATAATGTAAATATTTGTGTTTTCCAATGGTCTTAGGCGATCCTGCTAGCGGTTCTCAACCTGTGGGTCAGAACCCACAGGTTGAGAACTGCTGCTGTTGACTAATGAGTTTGCCGACCACTGGCCTAGAGGTTTGTGTTTGCTGCCCGATTGCATAGTTTGCCATAAATGTTAATAAAAGCTTTTCTATCATAAACTTTCTGAAAATCTAGAGCAGCCTCATTGAAGTGGTATTTGCCGAATCAGAGCTCAAAAGCTTGAAACTGGCATTTGTAATTGTGACTTTTTATTGAGGAAAAACTTCAAAATATAGTGCATAACTAGGATACACCTGTTATGTCATAAGCAACTGCCATCTTAACTCTGTTGTCTTTATTACTATTAATAGGTTCTTTATTTTATAATATGGATGATATTTGAGTGCAATCAATCAGAATTTAGGGTTTTTATTATAATGCAACTTTATTGGTAACAAATGAAAGGTTTCCATGACCTTATTTTAAATAAGATTTTGATTTGTCCCTAACATGTTCACATGTAGTATGTGCATATATTTTCTGAAAGTCATGAGTGAAGTTTTTATTGAAAATATAAAATAGCTGGGGCCATTCCACTTCTGCCCTGGCTGTTTTGTCAAGGTCAGACAGGACTACTGGCCTTCTTAGAGACCACCTGGAGTCTTCCACAAATGCAAAGTCAAAAAGGTTGGGTTAAAGCCGTGGTTTGCTGCTCTGTTGACTAATGAGTTTGCCAACCACTGACCTAGACTCTCAGTTTCAATAATTATAGGCTCTTGTTGTTCCTTGTGATTAAGCCCCTAAAGAATTAAGTCTGTACCAATTTTGATTGTCTTTATATATTAATTAGATAAATAGATGTATTAAAAAATCCACTTCTTATGCTAGTGTTTACATGATTTATAGTATTGTGTCTTAACTCCTATAACCTTGACCTGAAGATAGTCAGTTTGGATGACTTGCTTCCTGGCCTTGTTGCCATAATCCTCTTCATTTGCTCCCGGACCTGACCTGCTCCCTTTGGATCTCATTCCTAACATTTGGAACAATCTTTCTCTCTACATCTGTTATTTTTTCTCTCCTACCAGTTCTTTTTAGAATAAATCTCTTAGAATTCTAACCTTAACCATTAATCTCTCCTCTGAATCCTTATTGAATGATAACAGGGTTTACCTGATGCACTATTTTGTTTACCACAAAGAGTCTGCTTCTCCGTCAACAGGAATCTATTATTTTATCTTATCTCTTCTAGAATGGCAGAATTGAAAAATCATGGTCACTTGTTTATCCCCATGCTGATAGAGTGTCCGGTAATTTATATTAATAGATAACAAAGGAATTTCAGTATAATTATTTCCTAGGTACATTCCTGGCAATGTGTCATGTGTTTTCCCTTGTCTGATTTCCCCAGGAACTCCTTTGAACAGGATTGTAGATTAGTTTCTGTGAACATTGAAGAGCACCAAATTGTGGCTGTCATCTCCACTTTATAGATAGCTCAACCATAAATAGATAATAATGAGCTTGGATATGTTGAGTCTTGTACATGTCTTTGGATAACATTAGGTCTAGGATAAGTCAGATGGCCTTCCTCTTCCACTACTGAGTGCTTTACTTGGGGGAAATTGGGGAAATGGTCTGAGGCAAGCTGCAGAAGGGTTGCTGTGAGACTAGGGTGTGGGAGGCTTGCCTTGGGATGGGTGGTATTATAGAGAGGACTTGCATGCTTAAGAAACTCAGGCTTTTTCTTTTCTTTTTTTTTCCCAAACTCACTGTCTAGACCTCCTTCCTGTTCCCTATTTTCACAAGACGTCACCTTTTGAGGCCTGGGGTAAAGGAGGCTCTGTGAAGTGATGATTTGGGAGGCAGGAGAGAGGGAATTTGATCATTGATCATGTTCAAGGCTCTAGGTCAAAGATGATCACCAGAACTCAGAAATAAAGTTTAGTAAGAGTAGCTTTCAGAGCAGGGTCTTTCCACACTTGAGTCATATGTAGATCCATCTTTCTGAAATTTGCTAAATCTTCGAAAAAAGAAGTTGACTTACTTATAAAGATATTCTAAAAAGAAACAAGATCTCATATGCCATAAATAGGAGACTCAAAACAAAAACTGAGAAGACGAAGACAATGGTTTTTAGACTTTTAAGGCTAAATATGACTTGAGCTTGAGGCCGTTTTTTATTTATTTTATTCTTTTGTGTTGTTTTCTCCCCCCTCTCCTCCCCATCTCTCTCTCTCAAAAAAGAATTGTTGGTTTTAGAGAGATGGGAAGGATATTTGGTGCCAAATGTAAATTTTCTCCTTGATTTATTTGGAAGGACTGAGAAAGAATTGAAAATAGAATAACTTTCTCACTATGTGGGTTAGTGTTATTTAATGCTGTGTTTGTCTCACACACCTGCAGTAGCACAAGTCTTACACAATTTAACCATTGTCTGGATCAGGTAGTAGCTGGCAGTGGACTCAGAGGTTCAACATGCGTTTATTGAATGTCTATCATCTGTATCATGTGTGCCAGGCACTATAGGGGATAGAAATAAAACAATAATCTGAATTGGCTGTAGAAGGTACATATGTGTGTGCATTTATATTTTGTATTCTGGGATTTGAGACTAGGACTAATGTACATCTGAGCAAGTGTGATGTGTGACAGTTGGTGAGCATCATGGGTTTCAGAGGAAAGGAAACCCCATACTGAGATATAGTTGTCCTGGAAAAGCTTCATGAGAAAGTGTGTGGTATTTGAAGAACATACGTGTTTTGGATTGACAGGCAAGTGGAAGGAGTGTGCTCACAGAGAGAGTATAAAACAAACTTTGTTGTACAATTAAGCACTGGACCCATAAAGTCCAGGTCAGATTCAGGGACTTGGGAATTGCATAGGATCGATTAGAGAGACCAGATGTAAAAACTGGGTTGGGGTTTGTTGTTATTGGCAGAGGGAGACATTTCTGACACTTGAGGTGCTGTCATTCTGCTTGGGGGTGTGAGGAGGATGGTCTTGGCAGTAAGACGTAGGAAACAAGCACTGTATCCCTCAAGAGCATATGGTAGTCACAAAGAGAAGAAGAGGTCTAGGTTAATATTAGGGAGTTACATAGATTGGCCCACTATATGCCAAATGCAACCATCAGGATTTGGGAAAGCACAAAGGGGAGAGATAAGTGGAATAAGATTTCATTTTGAGGCCTTGGGCAAAAGAGGCTCTGCAAAGTGAGATGATTTGTGGGGAGAATTAGTATTTTATTTTTTTAATGTGTGGATTTAAGAGTTATGTTCAGTTTTAGCTAAAGACAGCTAAATTAGTTTTGGTGTCATATGAAAAGCCAGACCAGAAATACAAATCTCCATTTTGTATATTGAAGAGCACCAAATTGTGAGATGGGTGGTATTATACAGAGGAGTTGCATGCTTGTATATTCTGTATAAGGATGAATATGGAGAAAGGAATCTCTTACTCTCTTTAAATACAGGGAGGAAGAGGACCAGAAAAAACAGGTGGTGGCATTGATCAGACTCCCACTCTGCATCTTGTCACTTGTGGGAGATCCACATGCATCTTGGCATTTACTTCTCATTGCAACCTGAGAAGAAGGTGGTACAGAGAATATTTTACAGATCATGAATCCAAAATTCAGAAGTTTTGGGGGTGCTTATATTTAGGATAAAAGAGATCAGAAGACAGAAGAAGAATCCAAAAAAAGAGAGGATGAGAATTAGGAGAGGGAAGTTTAGGGTAGCTATTAAGGAGAATATGGAGGAGGTACTTTACCACTGTCTTAACATTTATTTGTTTTTATGCATAATTTTATTTTATTTTTCATTGTAAATCCTCTAGGGAATTAGATTTGTTGATTAAAATAATAAGGGAGTGCCCAGTTCATTGGATTTGATGACTTTGATGGTAAGATGATACTGGATTTAGTGACATGACAGGTGTTTTTGTTTTTTTCACCCCTCTTTTGGAACTTTGAAGTTCTCTGAATAAAACTCCACATGAGTGAAGGGGGCTTACAGAGTGGTCCATGCGCTGGCTTCAGTTCACTTTAGGGAAGTTGCACTCCAGGCTTGATCACAAGGCTAGCCTTCTGAATGGAACATAGCCACCCAAGTAGGACATCATAATAGGTGGATTTTCTAAAGAATAGTTTTTAGATACCTGTTCTTTATGTATCTTAGAAATGCCAGGACCTTAGTGGGAAGGACTCTAGTCATGGAATCTGGCAGTTTCCATCCATTTTAATGAGGTTGCAGCTCTCTTGGGTTCCAGAAAGCAGGGCACATACACAGGCACTTCAGAGGGTTCTGCAGGATACTCAGGATGTAAAGCAAATGAGGAGGGTGTGTAAATCTTGCACCAACCCTGGTGTGTGGATGGCAGCAGCTCCTAGGAGCAGCTCCTCCCACACCTTGCCCCATTGGAAATGCCCCTTGGATAATCAAGCAGCTGGGCTTCCTGTTTTTGTCTACATCTGTTTTTACTCCACAGTTTACTACACCTAGATTTCAATATGCTGCTGAGGACTTAAAACTCACCCTCACTTTGGGACAGATGTGTGTGTGTGTGTGTATTCCAGCAGGGTCTGCTATGGACCCAAGGTGAGGCCTTTGAAGTGAAAAAGTGGTTCCATGTACAATAATAAACAATTCTTTTTCTTTGTTTCCCCTTACTTGCCCACCCTGATTCTTTTCTGGTTCCCACTGTCCTTCGTCCTTCTAATGCACCATCTCTCAGCACTATTTCTCATTCCCAAGTAAGTCTCCAACAGAATATTGTATCTTCGCAAATGTTTCTCATCCAGAATTCTTTGTGTTATTCCTCAGAGAACCCCATTTGGCAGAACTGTTTTTTGTTTTTTTTTTCCCCAATCTGGGGAATCGTAATTCAAAATTTATTCATTTATTCAACAGATGTTTGTTGGATGCCTGACATGTGCCAGGCTCTGTACCAGGTAGGGACTTGAATAAAGAATACATGTTCAGCTCAGCTGGTGTGGCTCAGTGGTTGATCATGGGCCCATGTACCAAGAGGTGACTGGTTTGATTCCCAATGAGGGCAGATGCCTGCGTTGCAGGTTTGGTCCCCAGGACGGGATGTGCAGGATGCAGCTGCAGCTCCTTTACTTGTTCTTCCATGAAAGCGACCAACCTGTGTACTTATGACCTCACTGTAAGAGCAGGACACGGGAGCAGGGCTGAAATGCAGCTGACACACTTGTAGAACTGTCCCAGTTATTCAAATATTGAAATACTCTGTCCCAGATGGTGAATGACCTCAGAGTGTCCCTTCTGCCCAGATGCCCCAGCTTTTTCTAACAGATTCAGCAACTGAAGGCAGAGTAGGGGCCTCAAGATAGGCTTGAGCACTATGGTCTAGAGCCATTTGGTGTAGTTGTTACATGGGCCATAAAGATTGATATATATTTTGAATATCCTCTCTGTGTATTGGACTTGCTGGACACCCTGCATGGAGAATTCCATATAGTTAGTCTCAATAAATTAGTTGAATTGATTTAATGGATTCATTTCATTTCTAGGGATTCAGATGGAGGAGGTTGATACAGTAGATTTCTTAAGGAAATACTAGTAAGACTTCAGCTGAGTTGTGAAAATTTTTTTATTTTTTTCCTTATTGAAGGATTAAATGCATACCATTTAATTTTATGAAAATTAAAAGAAGTATAAACAAGAAAATAGTTATAATTCTACCATCCAGAGATGAATACAATCAATAATTTGATGTGTTTTCCTTAGGAATTTTCTATATGTGTATTTGCTCCTGTGTGTGTATGCGTGTACCCATCATATGCGTAATCAGGCAAAATTTATTTACAATTTTAATTGTAACATGTCCTATTCTTCCTTCCTCACCTGTCCAAAAAAGACACCATGATTGGCTCCAGGCCCTTAATGTACTTTGTGGGTTAGTGAGAGATGAAGAGAATGGGAAGGAGCCAAGGATGACTGTATGGATTTACTAGTATGTGAGAATGTATACTTCAAATTATACTCTAGACCATTAGAAACAGACAATGGGGGTGGGGGGAGGTCTGAGAATGTGAAGGTGAGGTGTGTGAGAGTGAGAAGGTACCCTTGAAACAACATAGCAGTGGCTAAAATATGAAGAAGATGGGAGATAATGGGAAATACTGGTAGCTATCATGCCAATACTGGGGAGATAGGCAAATGAAGAAGAAATGAAGGATGTTTTCTTATATGTCATGGAATATAATCCTTTTGTCTGCTCTTCAAAATACTTTCAATGAAGAAATAACATTTCAAGGCCTTTGTGGGAGTGCATTTGTAGCTTTGGAAGTCTGTGCTGAGATGAGCTTTAAATTGGAATAAGAAGGCCAGTTTGTCCAGACCATGAGAGACATAATTGTGTGTGTGTGTGTGTATGCATGCACACATGTACATGTTGCTCTAGGGGGGGCTGTGGTGGTGATAATCATTTTAAATGGTTTGATGTGGTTTCTTTTGTTTTCTGAAGCACTTGACCTTGTCCTCCTCTGCCTGAGGCACCCACCTATCCATCTGCCATGAATGCAGACAGGAAAGGTGTGTTAATGCTCAACTTTTCACATTCAAAAATAAGATTTTGCAACAAGTCAGTAGTCTTGAAAACCAGGATATTGCTTTGAGAATGAAATTTCTAAATTTCTTTGTCTCTTATTTTATTTTATTTTATTTTATTTATTTTATTTTATTTATTTTATATATATATATATATATATATATATATATATATTTATTGATTTTTTACAGAGAGGAAGGGAGAGAGATAGAAAGTCAGAAACATCAATGAGAGACATCGATCAACTGCCTTCTGCACGCCCCACAGTGGAGATGTGCCCACAAGCAAGGTACATGCCCCCAACCGGAATCGAACCTGGGACCTTTCAGTCCGCAAGCCGACGCTCTATCCACTGAGCCACACCGGTCTCGGCCTTTGTCTCTTCAGTATGTCAATGTCCACACTTACTGACCTGGACATAGGGAGTTTCTCTTCTAGCCCCAGATTGTTTAGGGGAAAGATGAAAGGAAAGTAGGCAAGAGAAGGGAGACAAAAGTGATCAGATGAGTGTCTTACAGTGAGTTAGAAAAGTGAAGCTAACAGTAACAGGGTTCTTGCTCACTTCCCCCCTTCTAATGTCCATTTGGCAGTATAAGAGGAGGTTACCTGGGTGGCTACCTCAGATCAACCAGAAGTGAATCTATAGCAAAAATTAATGTATTTACAGCAATTTCTGGCAGAAAGAGGGCTAAGGTTCTATCTTTGGAGTTGTCCTTGGTTCCAACATGACAAAGCAGGACCCAGTAGCTTAGAGTAAGTGGAGAGATTGTTGAATGGGATCATCAAACTGGTGGCAAGGGGTCTCTGTCACAGAAAATGTAGAGCTGACAGCTCAAGCTGGGACTCATAAGATCTGGGAGGGGTCTAGAACTCTAGGTGTGCAAGCTGAGAGGGACCAGCTTTAGCTACATGCTTTGAATGGCACTGGGGCAAGTAGCACCCAGGTAGTGAGGTCATTGCTCCTGAGACACAGAAAGACAGGATCTGAAAGAATTTGGCTTGGTTGTCTCTTGAGCCACGAGGTCAACGAGCCTTATAATCAGTTGTACGTTTTACAGAGAAGCTGAGCAAGTGGGAGTTTACCTGAGAGATTAGCATTTTTTTCTAGTAGTTTAGTTTGAAAGACTAAATGTTAAATCTGACAGGATATTTAGTTAATGTGTTCTCAGCCAATAACATCTGGGTGCTAGAACATGGCATCCATAGACAAAATAAAGAAATTACATTTTTTTCTCTCCCATACACTTAAGTTGTACTATTTAAAGTTACTTACACATATATACACACATGCACACACATAAACCTGTGTGAATAGACACTTAGTTAAGATCATCATACTGGGTGTAGAGTTGTTGCTGTGAAAGTTCATCTGTTGGCAAAGATCAGAAACCCACTGAGGCTAACTCAGGCCACAGGGTAAGGGATCAATTAGAGACCCCAAAGGCAATCTAATGGATATTCACAGACGAGACAAAAAGAAGAGATAGGACTCAGGGGAAGTAGAATGGGAAATTCAAGATGCTAGTTTATACTTACCACCTCTCAGAGTCACACAATTTCTCTCATCTCTGCTTCTTTTTGCTTCTTTGTGTGCTTGGGCATGGCAGCCATTCTTAAATTTTCATCAGAAACATTCATTTAGAAGTCCTCCACCAACTAACAACTTCCTCTAGGCCTCTTAGTTCAAATTCCAATAAGACACATTTTAAATAAATTAACCAGAAATGGATCATAGATCTAAAGATAAAATACAAACTTTCAGAAGAATCCATAGAAGAGAAATCTTCATGACCTTGGGTTAGGCAAAGAGTATTTAGGTATGATACCAAATCACAATTCATAAAACAAAATAAATTTATAAATTAGGACTTCATCAATATTAAAAATATTTTCTGCAAAAAACACTGTTAAGAGAATGAAAAGACAGGCCACACTGGGAGAAAATATCTGCAAAACATATACCTACAAAGACCTGTATTCAGAATATATAAAAACCTCTCAAAACTCAATGGTAAAAAAAGCAAACACTATAATTAGAATATAGACAAAAATTTTGAAGATGCTTTACCAACAGTATATACAGATGAAAAACACCCAAAAAGATGCTCGGCATTATTAATTGTAAGTCAAAACTACAATGAGATATCCTTACATATTTATTTAAAACAGTTAACAAAATACAGCTCCCTGACACCTCATATATGCAGGTGGAATGCAAAATATGTGCAGCTACTTTGGAAAACAGTTTCATTTACAGTTAAATATATATACTTCCCATATGATTCAGAAATTCCACTTCTAGATATCTACCCAAATGAAATGAAAAAAAAAATCTCTAAAAAATATTTGTAGCAGCTTTATTCAACCGAATAAACCAAAATGTCTCTCAACTGGGATGCATAAACAAATGTGGTACATCCATACAACAGAATACTACTTAGTAATAAAAGGGGATGAACTATTGAGATATGCAACAAGATGAAAGAATCGCAAATGCATTATGCGAATAAGCCAGATTCAAAAGTGGCAAATATTATAATAGCAAATATAATGGCAAATATAGTTGCAAATATGACAATATGCTCATACTTTATTTTCTGATGAGCACAGTCGTTGTTTGACACACCAGGATTCTGCTTAGATAGCATTCTCAGAAAGCCAAAGTTATAGGAATGTAGAACAAATCTGTGGTTGGCAGGAGCTAAGGATAAAGACATTGTTTGCCTCAAATGGTATCATAAGGAAATTATTTTAGCGTAGTGAGGAGAGTGAAAAGTGAAAATGTTCTGTAGCCTGATAATGTGGTAGTGACTTGGCTGTTTGCATTTGTCAAAACATATAGCATTGTATACTGAAAAGAATGACTTTACTCTATGTAAATTTAAAAATAAAAACATGTAAAGAGGAAGTAGAAAAAAATTCCAATGAGAGAGAAAGTATAATTGGAAGATACTTAGGTCAGATTCCAACCTTCAGCCAGTCACTGATGGTACCAATCAGCCCTTCCTCTGGGTTTTAGTGGGACAATACAACAGAGTGGAAACTTGGACTGGTTTGCAAATAAAACAGTTTTATATCCTGACATCATTGATTAACATTACCTAATGAGCGTTTTTCTGTCATTTAAATTGTGTTTTATGCGTTGGTTGAAAATGTTGTCTGTGGCTCAGTTTCCCTATGGCTATATATGCTGAGTTTTGAAGAAGAGTTTGAAAAATAAGTAGGTAAGGAAATTTGGCAAAGAGGCAAGAAAGGTCTAATTGTCATCTGGTATTAGAAGTATCAGAACCAGCATCCACACAATCAAAAACTTATTGTAGAGAATTCATATGGGCTATAATATTGGGCTAAAGCGTTTATGGGACAGCCCTAACCGGTTTGGTTCAGTGGATAGAGTGTCGCCCTGTGGACTCAAAGGCCCCAGGTTCGATTCCAATCAATGACATGTATGTTGGTTGCAGGCACATCCCCAGTAGGGAGTGTGCAGGAGGCAGCTGATGGATATTTCTTTCTCATCAATGTTTCTAACTATCCCTCTCCCATCTTCTCCATAAAAAATCAATAAAATATATTTTTTAAAAATAAAGAATTTATGGGACATAAAAATACATGTTAAGATTCAAACTTCAAGATGCCTAAGGAGATTTTTAGTTAAGGAGTAAAACTATCACATAGGAAAAAATAAAGGTATTCCTATTTACTACTTAATATAGGTTTCTTATAGTCTCTTTCTAAGCATCTAAAGTTATATTACAGTGAGTATAAAAATAGACCTATTGAAAGAATAAATCTTTGAAGTATCAAGATCTATAAATCTCTTCAAAATCTGCAAACTAGCCTCAGGTAATCTGTATCTTGTTGGTACAAGGCAGAGATATTACGTTCTATTATTTATAGATTTGGAATAGCTTCCTTGATACTTATAACCAAGTATCTTTGTGCAATTGCTAAGCATTTTGAAAAACCTTCAAAATCAACATAGCTGTACATTTGGTATAGGCATCAGGCAGCAGCAATTAAGCCTAGAGCTGCCAACTGATAGGGATATCAAGTTACATTTTCCACTCTATAAAAATTCTTTTCCAACACAAAAATGAGTGAAATAGAATTAACATATTCTGGGCTACTCCTACAGACAAAGGGCCTCCTAACTGCATAAATAATGTTGTTAGACCTACATCTCTTCCTTGGAGAAACGATATTTCTAGGACAGTGGCAAGTGTGTGTATGTGTGTGTTGGTGTTGGTGGTGGTGATTGTAGTGGTGACAGGTGGGGATTTGGGCAGTAGCCCAATCTCTTTTTATGAGCCCCTTATAGTTGCAAATGTTACAATGTGCTCATACTTTATTTTCTGATGAGCACTTACAATAATCATCTATGAGGTCCTTTAAAAGAAAAATAAGGAGATTTTCAATAATTTCCTCTTGTCAGAACTCGCTTAACAGAAATGTATCAGCAGAAGATGAAGGGCCTACTCATGAAAATAAAGTGGGGTGACTTGAGGTGATTCAGGGAAAGGGGAACATAGTCGTTGTTTGTAAATGAAGGTTAATGATACCTTTGCAACAGCTGCAATTTTTTAGTATGCATATTTTGATGAATTCTAGCAAAGTTCCATTATAATTTGTGACCTATATACAAAAGAGGAAAAGTGAAGTCATTATCAGTATTTTAGTGTCAGCAAAGATGTTTTTTTCCCTGACTAGAGCCCAGCCCCAAAACCACCCCCCAAGAAATCACTAGACTTAAACATAGAATAATGGTTTCCCGGGAGACTATGATAACATAGATCACCTAGACCACCCACAAAACGATTAATGAGAGAGAAGTAACCATATCAGTCATCTGCACATGCCAATAGTAACTGAAGGGGAGGACTTCAAAACTTTTAAATTTAGATATATTTACTTTAAAAATAATTTATAGAGGTTCTTCACTTCTTACCACAAAAGACTGTATAATATCATGACTGACAATACATGTAACCTGAGACTGACTTTGTATAACCAACATGGTGTTCAGATTAGCAGCAAAACAAAAATGAATGAGTTTGCACAATTCAATTTTGGTGTATCATCAATTAAGTTCTTCCTGGCACTCCAAAGTTAACATTGAAGTATACAGTACAACATTATCCATTTTATTTTTGCATTCTTTGTGTGCAGTCCCATAAAACATTCTATACATTTTCTTTCTATCCTCCTTCTAGACTAAGTAATTATAACCGTGACAAAGCAAAACTTGAGATGTGATCAAGGTTGGTTCCTACAAGGTGTTGTTGTTGTTTGGTCTCTTTGTGAAAGGTGAGTTTCTCCAGAACAACTCAATTCAAGGATAAAAGCCTGAAAGGCAGTAAGAAATGGAAGGGGTGCGACAACATCAGAGAGGAAACAGCTCAGAGAATCAGCTGGATCAACTTCAGCTCAGTGATTCAGCTGGAATTGACCTCATCAGAAGAATAAGCAGTGAGAAATGTGGGCGACTCCAAGAGCATTTCTGAAAACTGGAAGGTCATTTTCAAAACATAATTCCAACATGGATGCTTAATTTGGTTTACCTCAACTCAAATGAATTACATTCAAATTTAATTCAAAATGAAAGTCAGTCTTGCCTGGCCAGTGCAGCTCAGTGATTGAGCTTCGACCTATGAAACAGGTGGTCATGGTTTGATTCCTGATTGGAAACATGCCTGGGTTTTGGGTTCAATCCCCAATGTGGAACATGCAGGAGCAGCCTAACAATGATTCTCTCTCATCATTTATGAGTCTTTAAAAAAAAATTGTTGATTTCAGAGAGGAAGGGAGAGGGAGAGAGATAAAAACATCAATGATGAGAGAGAATCATTGATTGGCTGCCTTCTGCATGCCCCACACTAGGGATCCAGCCATAAACTAGGCATGTGCCCTGACCAGGAATTGAATTGTAACCTCCTGGTTCATGGATCAATGTTCAATCCCTGAGCCATGTCAGCTGGGCTCATCGTTGATGTTTCTCTCTCTCTCTCTCTCTCTCTCTCTCTCTCTCTCTCTCTCTCTCTTTCTCCCTCTCCCTTCCTCTTTGAAATCAAGAATTTAAAAAAAGTCAATCTCATTATTAAAATTGCAGAAGTAGCCATGTTTGCCATGTACAATTCCATGTGGCAGAAAAGAACCTGGGCTTACATGCCCCACTTAGATTAAAAATGTGTGCCTTGGTGGGAAGCTAGAAAGCATAACAGGAGAACAGTGATTACAAATTCTGTTTTCTGGTGGCTTGTGGCTCTGGAGCCATGAAAAGGGGCATCCAAATTTTAGCACACAACTTATTTAGAAGATCCAAAAGTTGGATCCCATTTAGCAGTTATTCCTGTCCTGAGAGCCACATACCTCTGGCTGAAGGGGTAGGGAGCACAGGTTATTTGCCAAGGGGTCCATGAATCATGTCGGCTTTAAGAGTTCTTAGTAAGAAGAATAATTTCATGTACATATGTCCTATTTTAAATGCATATTTATGCTATTAGGAGATATTAGTATAAATTTCTTTAGAAGCGTGACTGGGTTTAAAAATAGTGTTTTAGTCTGGCTGGCATGGCTCAGTAGTTGAGCATCAACCTATGAACCAGGAGGTCATGGTTCGGTTCCTGGCCAGGGCACATGTCTGGGCTGCAGGTTGCATCACTAGTGTGGGGCATGCAGGAAGCAGCAGATCAATGATTCTCTCTTATCATTAATGTTTCTACCTCTCTCCCTCTCCCTTCCTCTCTGAAATCAAATAAAAATGCTTTTAAAAATAAAAGATGCTTTTTAGTATTATATACTTTTAAAATCAATAGCTACTAGAACATGGAAGGGGTTCATTGACATTTTTTTAAATTAATTTTTTATACATATCTCCCCATTGCCCCCCCTCCCTCCTAGGCATACCCCAACCCCCCCCAGTGTCTATGTTCATTGGTTATGATTATATGCATAGATACAAGTCCTTTGATTGATCTCTTATCTACCTCACCTAACTTTAATCTTCCTGCTGTAATTTCACAGTCTGTTTGAAGCTTTACTGTCTCTGTATCTATCCTTTTGTTCATCAGTTTATAATGTTCTTTATTATCCCTCAATGAGTGCGATCATGTGATGCTTCTCCTTCATTGACTGGCTTATTTCACTAAGCATAAGGCTCTCCAGTTCCAACCAGGTTGCTGCAAATGGTAAGAATTCCTTCTTTTTAATGGCAGCATAGAATTCCATTGTGTAGATGTACCACTGTTTTCTGATCCACTCATCTGCTGATGGGCACCTAGGCTGTTTCCAAATTGTGGCTATTGTAAATTGTGCTGCTATGAACATAGGGGTGCATAAATCCTTTCTGATTGGTGTTTGTAATTTCTTAGGATAAATTCCTAAGAGTGGTATTACAGGGTCAAATGGGAGATCCATTTTTAGTTTTTTGAGGAAACTCCATACTGTTCTCCACAGTGGCTGCACCAGTCTGCATTCCCACCAACAGTGCACAAGGGTTCCTTTTTCTCTGCATCCTTGCCAACACTTGTCGTTTGTTGATTTGTTGATGATTGCCATTCTGACAGGTGTAAGATGGTATCGCATTGTCATTTTGTTATTAAAATAATCTAATAGAAATAACAGCTTTATTCACAATGGTCCCAAACTGAAACAATTGAAATGTCCATAAACAAGAGAAAACAAGAGAATGTATAAATAAATTGTGCAATAGTTATGTAATGGAATGCTACTGATATAACAACGTGGTGACTCTCACAGATTTGATGTACACACACACACACACACACACACACACACACACACAACACAAGGCCAGATGTTAGAGCAAACTGTATGATCCAGGTATAATAGAGTTAAAAATAGGCAAAATTAACTGATGGCCATAGAAGTCAGAACAATGATTGGCCCTTGAGGGGACTGTGAGAAGGGATATAAGGCAAACTTTTAGGGTGTTGAGGAATATTCTGATAGTGGTGTGTGCATGATTACACATGTAAAACTTTATCCAGCTGTACACTTATAATTAAAGGAATTTACATACTTCATGTGTTGATAGCTGTTTTAAAACATGTCAACAAATTCTTTGACTTAATCCCATCCAGAGGTAGAATCTAGATCCTATCCTCTTGAATCTGGACTAGACCTATGGCTTATCTATTATCAATAGAATGCATCAAAATGGAAACTTGATTTCTGAGACCAAGTCATGAAAGGTAATCAGCTTCCATTTTGTTCCCTGAGATTTTTGCTGTGGAGTCATGAGCCATTGTGTGAGAAATTCATCTACTCTGAGGCTTCCCTAGCAGGAGGATGCCCAGGCCACATGGAAAGGCCTTATATAGGAAGGTGCTGATGTCGACGGCCCCCCTGAATTAAACCTCTGACTCATTCACGTTCAGTTGCCTGACACATAAGAGAATATTCCTGTAGATTCTAGCTTCTAACTCTGAAGTAGCCCTTCCATCCTCCTCAGGCATTTGATATTTATTTTTAAGCTGAGGTCCTGGACATTTTGGAGCAGAGACAATTATTCCCTGCTATGTCCTGACACATAAAATCTTTGGTATATCAAAATAGCTATTTTATACCACCAAGTTTTAGAGTAGTTTGTTATGCAATAATAATAACAGAAACATAATTTAATAACATTTAAAAAATGACCTTTAAGCTCAAGGAACTTGAGAACCAATGTCAGGGTTCTTTGGTTATGAGCAAAAGCGAATTTATTGGTAGAATATGGGGGTGCAAGGTTTAAAGAATAATTGTGCTCAGGAAATTCTTCTGGGGGCCTTGGTAGCAGGAGTTGATAAAGGGTTTCTCTAGGAGGCAGTTGCTGCTATGAATGTGCTCCAACTACATTCAATCATGTCTCTCCAGAATTTTGATTTCAGGGAAACGAACCAGTCCACCCAGACTGAGCCATGTGCCCACACATGGCCTAGCAGAAGATAGGGGCACATGATTTTCGAAGACCAGCACAAAGTGGGGAAGGAGTATGCACCCCAAGGGAAATCAGAGTGCTCTTACTTTAAAAAGGAGTAATACGTCTGGGACATCCAAAACCCACTTTGTATGGAACTAGAGACTCTAACATATTTTAGAGGCTGCTGCCTTCATGTTCTCAAACAAACTTCATTTCAGTATTAATATTATTCAAGGACAACTGAGGTGAATGCAGTTCCTGGTGCCTATTTAGAGTAGACTGGAGAGTAAGATCTTTCCTGCTTCATAGTTGCATGTCCAACATTGTCTTGGGTACTAAGACCATATAGGTGAGTTCTCCAGCTGATCCACAGTAAAGGGAGTAAAGCCTATTTTTGAAACTGACTTTGTAACTAGACAATCAGTAGGTCTGTGCTGCCTGTCACCACTTGAGTCAATTAAGCAGAGACAGGATTGAATCATATATGAGCTCTTATTCCAATACTGCCATCATCATGGGAGGGCAGCAGGTCACCCACAAAAATCTGCTCTGCCCCCAACCATAAGCCAGCTGCTTATATTGGGTAGAAGGACAAAGATTACATGGGAAGTAGGCAAAAGGGTATGCCAAATGGGCAGTTAACAGATAATGCAGGCTGGAGATTTGCAAAGGCCTGTGGATACACAAAGGGCTGGAGGCTCTGGTTTCTGCAACAAGATTGTTAATCTTCCATGATAATAGGCATCTCCTGGATGTGGGGGGGCGGGCACGGAATTGGCTGCATTTCCAGGTGAGCTCCCAGGTCTCACCTGCAACTCCCAGTCAGGTTAGAATGTGCCTTTTTAAATCAGAACAAAATGATCAGGGTTAACAGAGCGTAATTAATATTTCTTACAATTATAACTGGTCCCCAATATTCTATTTCTGCCCCTAACAACTTTATACATTTGGGGCAGTACTTCTGGTGACCCACCCAAATCTCCCACCCGCAGCTACTGTGGTTATTGTCTGCTAATAGAAATCAGCTTCCCATCCTGGCTGGTTTGGCTCACTTGATTGAGAGGCATCCCATGTACAAATGGTCACCAGTTCGATTCTGGGTCAGGGCACATGCCTGGATTACTAGCTCAGTCCCAGTAGGGAGTGTACAGGAGGCAGCCAATCATTGTTTCTCATATCTATGTTTCTCTCCCTCTCTCCCTCTTTCCTCCCTCCTTTCCTCTCTTTCTAAAATCAATAAAAAACACACATAAAAACAAACAAACAGCTTCTCCTTTTCCAGAGAACCCCCCTCCTCCCCACATCAGTGCCTAAGAAAAAGTTACAACAAAGAGTAACCCTTGACATTAAGAGGTGATAACGCTGCTGTGTGGTTTGTTCCAGAGCCCTTTTCCTGTGAATTGGCCAATGCTAGCCTTTCCCTGTGCCCACAAGCTTGCCTGGCTCTTCCCACTTATTTATCTTGTTCTACTCCTTTTTTTACATGTTTCTCCTAAGAGCATGTCTTTACCGTATTACTTTCATAAGAATCCTCATTTCAGGCTCTGCTTCTAGACAATCCACCTTAGAACACCCATTGAGGACAGTGATTCTCAAACTTTTGCATCCATCTACCTGGAGGGCTGGTTAAAACACAGATCACTGGGCCCAACCTCAAAATTTCTATTTAGTGGGTCTGAGAATTTGCATTTCTAACGTATTGCCAGGTGAGGTTGGTCTGAGCACCACACTTGGATAATCATTGTTGGCAAAGACTAATATGGTGTGACTTTAAGCTCAGACCTCTTCCATCCCCTTTTCCTATGCAAAAATCTTTTGCCAAGTAGTCCTGCCATTAATCCTTTTTGGTTAGGAGGTTAAACACCTAAGTAAAACTGCAAACACTACCCAGAAAGCATAATCATATTTTGTGTTGGCTCTATACTAGTATAGTTTACTTAGCCAGGATTCAAGCAGATCTCTGAGGAAAATGGCAATAAAGACAGGAAGGGTTTTATGGGATCAAAAATTAAGTCAGTCCAATCATAGTGTTTCCAATTTGGTTTAGTCCCAGAATCCTTTCTTCAAAAACTTTAGAGAAAGCCCAATATATAGAACCCAATGGAAAAGGTCTGAAAAACCCATTAGGACCGAGTTTGGAAAATGCTGCTCTCTAGCAGCTGTGTGGGCTGGTCCGAAGAGGTCTTCAGATATTTCTCTGTTTGATCTGGGCCTGGCTGGCTGCTTTCATATGGCACATTTATTTATTTTGAGGAAACAGACCAATGGTATAATTTCCCGGGGAAACCAGAGCCTCCCCACTCCCCATTGCATTTCAAGGTCTGTATACTACTGCTGAAAACTCAGGCATGCTGAAGGAACTCAGGATTCAGCTCCATTGTTTATGTAAATGATGCTTAGAAAAACCCATGTTAGAGGAATACCAACGTCATGGGCCATGTACAAATTTTTGGATGTTTTCCCTTCTGTGTTATTTCATGGCCTTGCTTTTCATTCCAGTAAAAAGGCTACAGCATATGAAAATGCTTAAGTAACCACACATTGCAGCCTGAGACAGCTTCGGTTTTGATGGATGATGTGGCACTGCGCAGCTCATTGCAAAGCAATGCTTTTAACTTAAATCGGTTTTAAGTGAATATGTTTTACACATTTCTGCGCCAGAGTTTGAAAAAGCTTTTTCCTAGAAAACAGTCCTTCTTGAGGCGCTCCCTCTTATTGGGGTGGGGAGTGGCCTCCCTGGCTCAGGCAAGGAGAGTGTTTACTTGCATGGCCTTCAAACAGCCACAGGGCTGCTGTCTTAATGAAGCAGTTAATGATGTGTGAATTATAGATCCTGACAACCCCTTTAATAAAAACAACAGGGCTGCGTGCACAGTGTCCTGTGGCTGCAAAGTAGTGACAGGCTGTCTGCTCCCCACAACGCAGTATCTTTAAGTAAAACACTACTCTTGCTTGGTGGCAGGCAGAGAATATCCCTGGTCAACACAGGAAGACCTGAGAGTCATGAAGGATCTGTGGACACAAAGGATGCTTCCTTCCCATCCAAAGGGGTCCAGAGTGCAGGAGCCAGAGTTCTTAGAGATGCTGCTGACTCCATTACAAGCCCTTGTTCTGCTTTGGCTCTTGGCTTTCCTGGAGGTGCCCATTGTAGCAAAGGACTCCGTGATGGATGTTTTAATAGCCTAAAAGTGCACTGACTCCCCTTCCCTCTTTGCCCTGCTGGAGGCACGGGAATGCTGGCTTTCCAGTTGATTTTCAAAGACAATTTCCAATTGTCTGTTCTGCAAGCTGACTGAGGTTTGCCATGGGGTAATTCAGGGCCGCCTTCAGTCTCAAAAGCCAGGCTGAAGCCCAGCTGTGGAGTGAGGCGCTTTCTGGTTGCAGACCTGGACAGTAGGGGCGCATCGAAGCAAGGCTTGCGAGGAACTGAAAAACAAACCTGAACCTAAACAAAGCCTTTTCTTTATTTAATTTGGTGGCCATTTTTCAGGAAAAGTGAGTTCACTTTCAATCTCTCAATAGGCACTGGACTTGGACTAGAAGGCCAAAGTCTAGTCTCTTTATCCTTATTCCTGGGATGAGAAAATTCAAATCTGTCTTGTTTGGGCAGGGGTAGTTTTCCTTTTAACAGTTCAGAGAACTGTTTGTCTAACCCTAGCCATTTGAGGTGACAGATAGCAAAGCAGAGCAGAAAGAATGGTGTGCATTCAGCAGTGAACACAAACCTTCCTGTCTGTTCCCAGAGCTCCCAGCCAGCAGAGAAATCACTGCCCTGAAAGGGCATTCACATGCAAACAAGGCCTGGGCACCCTGTGTGGCTTCAGAAAAGCCATTTCTGCTGCCCTGCTGGGAAAGACTGCTGGCTGGGTGGGGTCTCACTGGGCTGGGATGCACTGCCTGCCTTCTCTTGGGAAAGTGCCTCCAGGAGGCCCAGAATGAGCCCAGGTGAAGCTGGGTTTGTGGGGAGGGAGAAGAGGGAAGTAGTGTGTATCAGGCAAGTCAGCAAAGTTATAGGGTGACCAACCTTCCTGGTGTGCCTGGGATGTGGGGGGTTTACTGGAATGCAGATTGGTCAGTGCTTAAACCAAGATGAGTTGGGTACCCTAGTTTGGGATGATCTACCACCCTTCACTTTCTCAGCTAGAATCAAACAGGCTCTATTGTTCACTGTTGGACAATAAAATCCAATGTAATCCACTGGGGATCCTCCTTACAACCTGTTTCTTTGTCCTTCTTCACAGATTCCAGATCTTTTCTGTGCTCCTCGATAAGGAGCAAAATAAAATAGGTTTTCTATTTTTCTGTTTCCAAGTGCCACTCATGGGGAGAAGGGTAATAAGTGGTGAAGTGACTGGGAGAAAAAGAGCACAAAGAGTCTATTGTTAGGGGCCTACTTTGTGCCAGGTGCTAAGTTCTATGTTTCATGCTTATGATTCACTGATACCCGCCTCAGTTTTCCTGTGAGGTAGATGCTATTTTGCAGATGATGAAACAAGAAACTTGAGAGATATAATGTCCATAAGTTTATATAAATAGTGGATCTGACAACAAAACTTTTATTTTTTCCATTTATGTTATTTCATAGGAGAGGAACATATCAGGCCACAGTTGAACACTTCTAACAACAAAACTCCTGATTTCTCTGACCCAAAGTCCTGTGATGTTCTCTCTGAACAACACAATTCCTCTTAAATGTTATAGGTGAAAACAAACAACAAACAAACAAAAATGTTATATGTGTTTGGGTAAGGAATAGACAACTGAATCAGACATTTTATGGAATACAAAGAATGTCATTAGTTGAATTCCATATGCTTTGCATAATTATTATTAAAATAATGCATGATTGTTTTGAAATCATTCTTATATTGATGAATGTCTTGCCCCCAGCCCCAGAGGCAACCACCATTATCAGTTTCTTGTATGACTTGTTAGAAATTTCCATTTCAGAACACGAATGTTGATTTTCTTTTCTTTTTTTTTAAACAGTTGGATGCATCATATTCAGATGTCTGGTGTGTATTCTGACATATGAATAGTCACCCAATTTAAAGTTTTTTATTAATGACAGCAAGGAAGTTTTCATTTCCTCCCATTTCAGATAATACCATAATACACATCCTTATACTCTTATATTTATATCCTTTTAGGGTATTTCTGAAGGACAACGACTATAAGTAGAGTATACACTTGAAATTTTGGTGGATATTGCCAAAAGCTGTCTAAAAATTGTACTAATTTTTAAACCAACTAAAGTATGAGAATCCCTTTTCTCCTGTTCTAGAAAACACTCAGTGTTATAAACCATTCTCATATTGAGCTATAAAAATAAAATGCCCTTTTGCTTGAATTTGCATTTCTTTATGTTAGCATTTGAATATCTTTACTAGTATACTAGAGGCCCGGTGCACAAAATCCATGCAAGTGGTGAGGGAGTGTCCCTCAGCCCAGCCTGTAACAATGCCAGCAAACCGCACCCGGTCAGCTTCTGCCAGAGGCCTTCCCCTCCTGCTCTCCCTCCCTCTGCGGGCTGGGGCACGCAGGACACTGGGGCTCATCGCCAAGGTGACACTGCCAGCATCCAGCATCGCGGTCGCTATGGATGCCACCATCTTTGTGATGGAGTGATGGTTAATTTGCATATTACCCTTTTATTAGATAGGATATGTTTACTGGGCATTGGTGTTATCTTGTAATAAATGTGCACCTGTGAGAGGTATTGTTGTAGTTGTCAGGAATACAAAGATGAGCAAAGCAAGACACCTGTCTTCCAGTACCTTAAAGTCTATCAGACACACAAAAACTGCAAGGAAGTACCACAGCAATAATACTGAATTTTTGGACTGGAACCCGGATTCTTTGTCCACCAGAATTGAAGGATGAATCCACGGACAGAAAGTAGGATAGCAAACGTGGAGATTTATTGAAGAACAAGTACAGAGTCCCACAGAATGGACTCCCATGTAGGGATGGGGAGAAGGGTCCCTCAAATGATTCCCACGTGGGGAGGGGGAAAAGAGTCCATGAACTAACTTCCACATGAGGAGAGAGAAGAGTCCCACAGAGTTCTTTTTCCCCATGGCTTATAAAGTCTGCAGATCCTGGTGCCTTAATATCTCCCCTGATTAGTCACTATTCCCTTAGACTGTTTACTATAGTAACTCCTGCTCTCAAAGGTTGAACCACACAGGAGACATGTGAGGTTCTCCCCACCTCCTTCCTTATTGTTTCCCTCTACCCTTTGGGCTTTCATCCTCTCCTTCTGAATGAAGGGCTTCCTGCTCTTTATTTTGTAAATACAGTGGTACCTCGAGATACAAGTGCCATAACATACGAGATTTTTGAGATATGAGCCGTCAAGCGAGCGATTTTTTGCTTTGAAATACAAGCAACATTTGAGATACAAGTAATCGCGTGGATCAGCGGGCTGCACATGATCCAACAGTTTACTGCGACTCCAGCATCTCATAGTTTCCCACACCTCAGTCAGTGTGCTTGTTTACCTCGTTGTCGAAGCATCTTTTGTGCATTTACATACTTTATCACATTTCTTTTTATAACCATGGGTCCGAAGAAAGCAAGTGGAAAGGTCAGTGCTCAGAAGAGGATGATGTCTATTGAATTAAAGTGTGAAATCATAGAAAAATATGAGCAAGGTGTGTGAGTGGCTGACTTGGCGAGGCAATACGGGGCGTAGTACTTCAATGATATGCACTGTGCTTAAACAGAAGGAGTCGATAAAGGGTATAACGCCAGCTAAGGGCATTACAATAATTTCTAAGCTCCGTAGCTTTCTCCATGAAAAGATGGAAAATCTACTGATGGTGTGGGTGATGGAGAAGCAGTTTAAAGGAGATACATTAACACAGGGCATCATATGCGAGAAGGCGCGAGCAATTTATGGTGATTTGCTGGAGCAGACCCCACGCACTTCCACGGATGAAGCATCGAAAGACTCATTTAAAGCCAGTAGAGGCTGGTTTGATAACTTCAGGAAAAGGACCGGCATTCACTCCATCGTCAGGCATGGTGAGGCAGCAAGTTCGGATGTGAAGGCAGCTGAGGATTACCTCAAAACTTTTTCCGAACTGATAGAAGCCAAAGGATATATCCCCCAGTAAGTCTTCAACTGTGATGAGACAGGGCTTTTCTGGAAGAAGATGCCGAATAGGACTTATATAATGGCAGAGGAGAAGGCGATGCCAGGCCATAAACCCATGAAGGATAGGCTAACTCTCGCACTGTGCGCCAATGCGAGTGGCAACTGCAAGATCAAGCCTTTGCTCCTATACCATTCGGAAAACACCAGAGTCTTTAAGTCACATAAGATTTTAAAAGATAAACTGCAAGTTATGTGGAGGGCAAACCGGAAGGCATGGGTCAACAGGCAGTTCTGTGTGGAGTGGGTAAACCTGGTTTTCGGCCCTTCTGTTAAGAAATAACTAGAGGAAACAACCTAACCATGCAAGCCCTCCTCGTCCTTGACAATGCTCCTGCTCACCCACCAAACCTCGAAGATGAACTCCTCGAAGAGTTCAAGTTTATAAAGGTTGTCTACCTACCTCCCAACACCATTCCTATCCTGCAGCCCATGGATAAGGAGGTGATTTCTAATTTTAAAAAGCTGTACATCAAGCACCTGATCCGGCGCTGCTTTGAGGTGACTGAGAACACAAACCTCACCCTTCGAGAGTTCTGGAAGAACCACTTTAACATCGTGATATGCCTCAGAATTGTTGATCAGACCTGGCTGGGTGTTACAATGAGGGCTTTGACCTCTGCCTGGAAGAAGCTGTGGCCTGAGGCCGTAGCCAGAAGAACCTTCAAAGGATTTGAACCCGAGGTGCCAGTGGAGTAGGAGATAGTGTCTCTGGGAAAATCCATGGGCCTGGAGGTGGATGAGAGAGACATGAATGAGCTTGTCGAGGAGCACTCTCTGGAACTCACCACGGAGGAGTTACAAGAGTTGCAGTCTCAGCAATATGCGGAGGTTCTCCAAGAAATTGGTTTCGAGGAGGAGCCAAAGGTGGAGGAGATCTCTACAAGTGAGATAAAGGAGATCTTAGGAATGTGGGAGAGGGTGTCACACTTCGTGGAAAAGAAAGACCCCGAAAAAGTTGCTACTGGTCGTGCATCGGAGCTGTTCAATGAAACTTGCCTCACCCATTTCAGAAACATTCTTAAAGGGAGGAAGAGGCAAACCTCGTTGGACTCATTTTTTTTGAAATCGGCCAAAAATGCAAAGACCAGTAGCAATTAAGTTCAGGGAAGATTAGTTAAGTTACATTCAGTTTAGGGATAAAGTGTAGCATTAAGAGTGTAACGAGTAGGTAAATACACTTTATAAAACCAGTTTATTTCTTTACATTCTCTTTTATTATGTTTTTATACAATGTTTATCATTTATAAATACAGTGGTACCTCGACATACGAGTTTAATTCATTCCGTAACCTTGAGGCATGGGAAACTATGAGACGCTCGAGTCCAGGTAAACTGGTGGGTCCTGTGCAGCCGGCCGATCCTCACGATTACTCCTATCTCAAATGTTGCGTGTATTTCAAAGCAAAAATCCCTAGCTCGATGGCTCGTATCTCAAAAAATCTCATATGTTAGGACACTTGTATCTCGAGGTACACTGTACATTTTTCTTATTCAAAAACACGTAACAGGAACAACTGGGGTGGCATTTTGGGGGCTGGAACGAATTAATGGCATTTCAATAGATTTCAATGGGGAAATTTGCTTTGAGATACGAGCAACTTGATATATGAGCAAGGTTACGGAATGAATTAAACTCGTATCTCGAGGTACCACTGTATAGACCTCTCTTGGCTAGTTCCAGTTCCCTTGTCTTATGGGAATATACCTGTTGCTATCTCCTTGTCTTATGGAAATGTAACTGCACCTGGCTTCCTTGTGTTTGCAAATATACTTTCTCCAAGTCTGCAGCCCCATGCTTTTCCCATGGACCCCAATTCTAAAAAATCCCTAAGCCTGCCTATGTTCCCCTAAAATTCCTACTCTAGTACCATGGAAGAAACTCATGTAGAATGCTGTGGGAGTCCAGAGAATCGTGTGGGCAGTTCTCCCAGGATGGGTCACAGCTGTAGGTCTAGGGATGGAGGAGCTGATCTTGAAAGTGGCATAGCAGAAATAAAAGGAGTTTTGGAGACGGGCAGATTGGGATTCTGACTCTGTTACTTGCTGTGTTATTTGGGGCAATTTCTTTGACTTTCCTGAGCTATAGTTTCTTCACCTGTAAAATGGGGATTATGTTGCTGCTGCTGCTTCTCCTTCTGCTGCTTCTCCTTCTCCTCCTCCTCCTTCTCTTCCCTTCCCCTTCCTTTCCTTCTCACCTCCTCCTCCTTTTTCTTCTTTTCAAGGAAAGGGGAACTTGTTTGAGGCCCCAGGTGGAAGGAGGCAGAAGGGGGTACCTTTCTGGCCCTTCTTTGGCTGCAGGTTATTATTGAGGCCACACTTCTTGTGATAATGACAGCATGGGGTGCAGTGAGCGTAACACTCAGTCATCTTGTAACAGCTGTATTTCTAGGTGAGCTGGCAGTGGGAGGAGTCAGTGACTGTCCTGTATCTCAGGGTAAGCACCAAATGCAAGGTGATGTCTTTCTGGATGCTGTTGTCTAAGAGAGGCTGACCATTTTCCATGGTCTCTCCACAAAAATCAGATGCAGCTGGTCAAGCAGGACACAATTCTTGTCTTGGACTCTTGCTTTGACGTTTTTGGTAGTGTCACTGAGCTCGACCTCAAGAGTGATAGTCTTGTCTGTCAAGGGCTTCTCTAAGATCCTTATCTCTGTGTCCTTGTTGAAGAGAAAGAGCAGGATTATGTTTCTTAAGTCACATGGTTAGATGAGTTACATGAAAGAATGCTGATGTGCAAGTAATTGCTCCATGCGAACTTCATTGTTAGAGAAAAGACCTGCCTGCTCAATAACTAGCTTTCTTTACTTAAAAAAAATAATATATTTATTTATTTATTTATTTATTTTTTTTAGGGAGGGAGGGTAGGGGAGAGAGAGAGAGAAAGAGGGAGAAAAATATTGATTTGTTGTTTCATTTATTTATGCACTCATTGGTTGCTTCTTGTATATGCCTTGACTGGAGATGGAACCCGAAACCTTGGCTTATCAGGACAACACTCTAACCAATTGAACTTTCTGGCCAGGACCCTTTCCTTAATTCGGAATTAGAGTACTTTCATACTCATTCCCATTTTGAGTTTTCTCATATGCATCAATAAGAATAGTACTTTCAGAGCCTGGCCTTGCTGTTCATGTTAAGTGACATAATGCATTTATTGTTAGAAAGTGTAGCTGATACAAAATTACACATTCAAGGGCAATAATTCCTGAGAGGAAAAGATTATGAACTGTTGGGAGGAATGCACCAGTGCCAGTGTAACTGGAAGATGGAAGAGAATGGAATCACAAGTTGTGGCTTGGAGAGATGTGTGGTTGAAGCTGCACCTGGACCTTAGCGCTTATGAGAAGCTAGAACACCTTTCGTACCAGCAGCAGCTGATGGTCTTCATCCAAGAGAAAGAACTGGTTGAATTTCTCAGTGCCCTGAAAGCAGGCTCACAAATGCTCCTACTGTTTTGAGTTTCATTGAATTTAACACATATTTACTGAACTGCCTACTGAGGTGAATAGTCATTGGGACGGTTCCTGGGAGACATGAAGATTTCGAGAACTTGGCTTTCATGACTTTGGAAGGCAGCACGTTTCATTCTCCCTTGTATAGAAGTTTGTTTATTTCTATTTCCATGAGGGAGACCATTTGAATAAACCCCAGTGGGTTTTGGTACTTGGGGAAGGTCCACTTGTACTTACACATGTTTGTAAATGGACAGTTTTCACATATGGACTGCCAAGGCCATCTGCGGATAGCAAGGAGCCCATATCCAGTAGAGTGCGATCCCTTCACGCTCTGGAAGGTGAGTTCTGAGATTGCCTGTGGGCAGGCAGAGCTGCTCTCACCACCAGTACTCCAAACAGGGAGCATCCCAGCACTGTGTAGTGTGCCCTGAATATGGCCAAGGTCCTTTTCAGAGTATTCAAGAAGAGTGGAAAAACTGCAGGGAATGCAGGAGGTTTTCTTAGAAGTCAGCTTCCAACTAGCATTCATGGTGGGCTGAAAGTGAAGTGATTTCCCAGGGCTCACTCCTTCCCACAAAGACCAAGGCCTTAGAGGCCCAGAGTAATGGAAAGGTTACAGCTACTTTTTCTTTCAGGTGTAGCACAAATCCTCAGTATAGGTTGAGGAATCCTAGTATAAAAAGCGAGGGGCCATCATGATCAAAACAACCAGATGGACGACTGAACAGCAGATTGCATGGGGCAACCAGGCTGGGAGGGGGGTTAGTGAAGAATGACCAAACGACTGACCAGGAGGTTGTGTGGGGCAACCAGGCCAGCAGAGGGGGGCGGGCAATTGGGGGCAACCAGGCTGGCAGGAAGAGGTAGTTAGAGGTGATCAGGCTGGCTAGGGGCAGTTAGGGGTTATCAGGCAGGCAGGCAAGTGAGCAGTTAGGAGCAGTGGTCCCGGATTGTGACAAGGATGTCTAACTGCCAGTTTAGGCCCAATCCTGGGGACATCCCCTGAGAGGTCCCAGATTGGAGAGGGTGCAGGCTGGGCTGAGGGGACACCCATCCCCTCCCTCCATGTATGAATTGTGTGCACTGGGCCTCTAGTTGTTACATATCTTCCATGTAATTTGAAATAAATATTGAATGTAAAACTGTAAATCACAAACCTTGCATGTATTTTGAAATGAAAAGAGTTCTTTAGATTTTCTTTCTTTTTTAAAAAAAAATATTTTTTATTGATTTTTTACAGAGAGGAAAGGAGAGTAATAGAGAGTTAGAAACATCGATGAGAGAGAAACATTGATCAGCTGTCTCCTGCACATGTCCTATGGGGATGTGCCTGCAACCAGGGTATGTGTACCTGACCCGAATCAAACCTGGGACCTTTCAGTCCACAGGCTGACACTCTATCTACTGAGCCAAACTGGTTTTGGCTTCTTTAGATTTTCTAATGGCTAATTCTGGACAAATTAACCAAAGCTAAAGTTTTGTTTTCCCTGGCTCTCTGTGTCTTGTTTTGCTGGTGTTCAAGCCCCTGGTTGGTCTGCTCATGTTGAACCCAGCCCTGCCTGACAATGAGAGAGGGAGGACTGGCTTCTCTTCTTGGTGCCTGAGAGTGTACTCTTGTACCCAAGAAAGCACAAAGGTGAGAATCAGGCTGAGGAATCTCCCCAAACTGCCACCATATGTTGGAGGTGTTCTAAGACAGTGCTTATTGGAAGCTACAGAAACAGTGACTCTGGGATTGAAGCAACCAATAAATCAGATGTAACACTGAAGGTAATTTCAGAGCATTCCCTGGGAAACCTGGCTCCTTCGGTTGCTCCTCTATCACTTAAAACAGAGTCCTTTGTCTTTGGGGTTGATGAGTAGCTATAAAAGCAATTCCAGAGCCAAATGCTAGATAAAGCAAACTCAATTCATGTCCTATAATGACAAGGTCGTGCACCACACAGAACTGCTTTTAGATTGGCTTTAAGTAAACTCAGATGAAGAAAAGCTTGTATCAGAAAGGAAAAGAGAGAGAGAGAGAGAATATCCCGCTTCACCTGAGAATACACGGGGACTACAAGGAGTCTGTTCTGGTGGGGACACCAGCAAATCACCCTGTTTCCATAATGACTTCTTTACATTATTGAATAGAATGGGAACTTTAAGGGCGACTGCAATAATAGTTTCTCATGAAAAATTAACAATGAATTTATGGAAATGTAGGAAAAGTCCCAAAGCAATTAGCTTAGATTTCTCTAGAGTCTGAGAAAAGCCAGGATAATTGCATGCAGAAACTGCATAAAGTGGCTATTTTCATTATCGCTGGATACAGAAAGTCCATTTTCATCACAATAGGATATAATGATGTTAACGCTAACAGGGAGATATATTGAAAAAGGTTACCACACAGTTTACCAAATGGTTTGATTTATGTAACTTTAGAGATATTCACTTAAGATTACTGCTAAGGGGACCAGAGAGGTTATCCTTGAAGTTTCCAGGGGCTCTTGTATGGTAGGAAAATACATTACAGTTTCTGAAAGCTAATTGTACATCACCACTAGGATGCACAAGAGTGAATTTAATTTATCTCAGAATTGAGAGCTGAATTGTACTACAAGCTGGCACATGCATATCCATTCTGCCTCGACTCTGTTGTTAATTGGCTATTACGCGTGTTTATGGGTGCACTTAAGGCTGGGGTCCTCTCCCTGAACGTCTTAGACACTCTGAGGTCCTGGCACCCTGTGGAAGCAGAGGCAACATTCCGAAAATCCAGAGTCCTTACACAGAGGGCCTACACAGAGGTTATACATTATTTAAATGTCGCAATTTTCAGTTAAATAAAATGGAATGGTGAGCATCATCTTTTCTGTTGCTCTTCATTCACAAACCCTTGCAGTTTAATGACTCTTGGCTGTCTGTGAATAAATAGGGGTAAGGGGTTGGGAGGAGGGAAGAGATGCAATATAGTGAGCTTTTATCCACCTCCAGCATCCTCTGCAATGTCACACGCGCACACACACACACACACAGATCTGGAACTTCTTTTCTATCTATAAAAAGCTGTAGTTAAGGTTATACCTGGGATTCGAATGATTCTTGGAACCATTAAATAGATTGTGTCTGAAGCCCACAGAATATTAATAACTTGGTAGATGCAGTATCAAAAGGATCATACAGCCTCAATCTTATTTGGTAAACACTCTCTGTTCCAAAGAAGAAGAAGAAGGAGATTATTTAAGTGTCTCCAACAAAAGCCTCAGCAGAAATCGGACTCTGAATGGACACCACTGCCCAGGGACAAATGTCAACACAGCTCCAGCTTTGTGAGAAGGATTGAAAAGATCCCTGAGCCTCACATTGGCACGCTTATGGCCAGCATTAAGAAAATCAATCTGAAATCACAAAGCCTCATTCACATCCCAACCCTGCCAGTACACTTTCAGCAGATGTGACAATCATATTTTGACAGCCCAGATAGCTGATAACGGATGGCAAAAGACATTTCGATTTGACATGGGACCTGAGTTTACGCAATTACAGCTCCTCTGTTTGTCTGGGCCACATTAAGGATGCAAAAAAAGGAGAGAATAAACAGAAGCCAGTATCTTGATATAATCAATGCAAAATGATGCAAGTCCCATCAGTATCATTCTAGTCTACTTTTCATTTTTATTCCCTTCTGCCTTTAATAATAGCCCCAAGAATAAATTAAAGTTCCTGCAGTCCTTTTTGCTTCTCAGCTTGCCATCTTTTGCCAGCTTCTTTGTCATCCCGAACACATTTTTTTTTTGGAGCCCATTATTCACCTGGTTAATGAAAGAAAGGAAGGGGGAATGAATCGCAAGCTTTGTTGTAAATGGACCTGACATTTCACTCTGGCATTCTGAGCAGCTCTGACATTCAACACCCTTGTACCTGAAACTTCTGGACATCTTCCTTTCTGGCAGGTCCAATAAAGCCATTCCTTGGGGGATAGTTTAAAAGTACTTGTAACATGTTTTGATTTACAGATTATCAATTCTGCTGAGCAACTGAGAGACATATTTGGGAGTCGCATAAACAAATATATTCAGCCATGCTGTGGATTAACCTAAAGTGACACATTTATTTAAAAATCTGCCTACGACTTGTCCTCATTGATTAAATGCCCTTAAGAAAGTAAGTCTGATGAAATGAAAGCCATTGAGATGCAGCACACCTCCTCCACTCCTTTTGATGGTTGACACATTCCCCAGAGTGGGAGATTGGACGGCTGATAAGCTAACGCTGAATTATAAGCACTTTGTGGAATGTCACTGGCAAATGAAAGATCTACTGTTTTGCTTGCAAAGCAACCGTATGCCTTAGCAGCACAAAAATGGACATGGTGCAGAATTATTTCATCATCTGTGCTCAGAATATAAACGAATGTGTATGTACACTGTGCGTGCATTTTCACGGGAGATCCCCTCAGCGCCAGCAAGGCTTGCTCTGGCTGCAGCACCATTGATCATGAAAACAGAGGGGCCTGCCAAGGACTTTGTCAACGTTGTCAGAATGCCAGCAGCATCGAGTGATTTTGCCTTGGCTTGTTGTTACCCGAACTTGAACAGCCTGGGAGGGGAGAATGGCTGGGGGAATGGCAGTCAGGAGTGGGGATGGAAGTGGAGAGGTTAAATAGAAAACTCTTTTCGCTTTGAAATTAGAGGTAATTGAGAGATGGTGGGAAGGATGCCCAGTAGGGAATTCAAGTTCTGTCTTCTCCCTTCAAGCCTCATGGCCTCCAGAAAATCACTGCAATCTGCTGAGCCTCCAGTTTTTTTGGCTGAAAAATGGGGCTAATAATGTCTATTGTTGATGGCATTGTTGAGAGGATGATGTGGAATGATATACGGAAATGTGCTTTGTAAACTGTATGACACCTTACAAAGATCAGGGGTCACCATGGGCTGCTGTGAATGGAAGTACCAGGTGTGGTTTGCTCCCAGGTAGAAGATCTGCCTTTATGTCCATGGGCAGTGGCTCTCCATGCAGCCTCACTGCTGCACCCTGGGCTCCTGTCTGTTCTCAGGCAGGATTAGCCTGAACCACTTTGCAGATTATTCCAGGCTAGAGTAGAAAAACCTGGAAAATGTGGAATCTAGTGTAGACCTGTCTAAATGGTGAAAGGATGTTTGAGAAGATTAAAGATCAATTCTAGCTTGGCTGGCATGGCTCAATGGTTGAGCATTGATCTATGAACCAGGAGGTCACGGTTCAATCCCTGGTCAGGGCAAATGCCCAGGGTGTGGGATCCATCCTCAGTGTAGGGCTTGCAGGAGATAGCCTATCAATGATTCTCTCTCATCATTGATGTTTCTTTCTCTCCCTTCCTCTCTGAAATCAATAAAAATATATTTTAAAAATCAATTCTACCATCTCTATATATAAAAGGCTAATATGCTAAGTGCCCTTTTCTCCACCTGGGTAATCATATCAGTAGCAATGCCTAGCTTCCTCTCCCTTATGACAACTAGTTTCCTTATAGTTTCTTCAGCCCAGGAACATGACTTATTTTATAGCCAGGTGGAAACATTTCACACTGTAACCAAATGTTTCATGCTCCATCTCATTTATCCTCACAGAAGTCCTAGAGTAGGTAGATAGGAGACTCAGTGGAATCCTATTTTCTTTTCATTAGCTGGAAAATGGAGATTTAGAAAGTTTAGAAATTTGACCCAACTGAAAAGAAGTAAGAAATGGTGGACCTTGAAAATGACTTCAGGTTTTCTCACTGCATAGAATAGAGTCAAACACTGCTGCAGTTAAATATTTTACCTTTTGTTCTTCCTACATAATCTACAATAATAATCTGCTTCATATTGATATTTACTACTAGCTGCTGAGAATTACCTGAAAGAGAAGTTGGAGTGCTTCACTGGGCTAGAAAAAGTTTAGCTAAATCAGAAAGCAGGTCCAATTAAGCAAGTTTGTCCTATATCTATAAAAGGCTAAATTGACTCATCTATGCATGATACATATAAAGCTCTGGCTGGCACCAATTGCATGTATGTGTTTCCATCTGTCATTGTTGATTATGAATTTGGTTGACACTTCTATTATAGAGAAAAGGCGAATAGTGATATTGAAATATTTCTTCTAATTAATTTCCTTTCAATGTGCATGAATTAGTGCACAGAGCCACTAGTCTACAGTAAAAAGAAAAATAGAGGAAATCCTGAAGTGACTTGAAGTACAAGCCAATTTTGAAATTGCTTTGATAGCAAATCAGAGACCAGGATTGAGGACAACTTTTTATTGTTGTTTCTCTTTATGAGCAACTGAAAATTCTATTCAAAATCTTCAACAGGATGTCAGTTTTAGGTCTATCCACATAAAAATTCTTTCTTTTTTTAATATATTTTATTGATTTTTACAGAGCAGAAGGGAGAGGGATAGAGAGTTAGAAACATCGATGAGAGAGAGACATCGATCAGCTACCTCCTGCATGCCCAATACTGGGGATGTGCCCACAACCAAGGTACATGCCCTTGACCGGAATTGAACCTGGGCCCTTTCAGTCCACAGGTTGACGCTCTATCCACTGAGCCAAACCAGTTTCAGCAAGATTATTTCTTTTCTTTCAAACCTTTTTCTCTGGCCATGCCCATCAGGCCCAGATATTATTTCTTCCAAGCATTATTTTGATAGAATTATTTGCTCCAAAATATCTATGGGTTGCACTGGGGGGCATTTCGGTCCAGGCAGCCCATGTTCACCTCTCTGCAGATCAAACAGAATTTCCTCTTTAAGGCTGATTCCAGAGAGCTCCATGGATGCCTGTTCCAATCCGAAACTCTCGAGGGGGGCAACATGGACATTCCTGCTTCACACCTTGAAATGTGATGGACACAAATGACCTGGATTTTGGTTTTGGCTTAGCCAGGTGCTAGCCATATTGGTGTAGTATCCAGGATTGATCTTGTAACATCCTTGATGATAATAATAATAATAGTGATATTGATGATGCTACTAGTAATACTAATGATGCTTTCTAATAATTATTGAGTACTTATCATGTACCAAGCATTTTTGATAAGGGTTAATGTGTTCAATAGACTATAATTCTCCTAGGAAACTGCCATGTTGGATTTTATTATCCTATCTGGGCTAGAGGTTAAATCATTTGTTCCACATCTGCTAGATGTGAGAAGAGGGATCATGATTCAAGTCTGAGTGAGCCTGAACCCTGAGCTATATCCACCCTGCTCACCACACTGGCTGTTGAAGTCAAATGATCCTGCCTTTGAAATTTTCCTTTTATTTATTTATTTTTAAAACATATTTTTTATTGATTTCAGGGAAGAAGAAAGGGAAAGGGAGAGATAGAAACATCAATGATGAGAGAGAGTAATTGATCAGCTGACTCCTGCATTCCCACATTGGGGATTGAGCCCACAACCCAGGGATGTGCCCTGACTGAGAATTGAACTGTGGTTCATAGGTCGATGCTCAACCATTGAGCTAGGTCTTCCAGGTTCTTTCTTTTTTAAAAGCATATTTATTTATTTAAAAATTATGTAAGCAGAGCATTTATTTTTTTGTTTGTTTGTTTTGTTAAATATATATTTTTATTGATTTCAAAGAGGAAAGGAGAGGGAGAGATAGAAACAGCAATGATGAGATAGAGTCATTGATTGGCCACCACCTGCAGGCTCTCCATCTGGGATTCAGCCTGCAACCCATGCATGCTCTCTGATCATGAAATCAAACAGTGACCTCCTGATTCAAAGATCAATGCTCAACCACTGAGCAATGCTGGTGAGGCAGCAAAACATTTCTTATGGAAAAGTTGGGAAGCACTGAAGAAAGTAAAAACTACTTAATTGTCCTATTGCTTTTTATAAAAAGATATAAAAAGTCAAAGTCTCTCCCTCCAACTTCCACTCCAACCTTCAGAGATAAACTCTGATAGCAATTGTGTGTGTGTGTGTCTGTGTGTGTGTGTGTGTGTGTGTGTGTGTGTGTGTGTACTTCCATGCCCTTTTCTTGGTAAAAATTACTTGGGAAGTAGAAAACTCCAAGATAGAAGTATGAGTCCAATTTTCCTGCTGTTGTGGCATGAAGGACAGACTGACCTTGATCTTCTAGGATGTCCATTTCAGGATTTTGATTGCCTCTGGCTGTGACTCTTCTGCAAGACCGTGTGTGTGTGTGTGTGTGTGTGTGTGTGTGTGTGTGTGTGTGTCAGGAGACATTGTGCGACTAGCAGTGGTACCCAGCTGGCCCAAGTGATGGGAAATGTGTGTTTTGACTTGTCTAGGATTTTTGTACCAGATTGTGTCTCTTCATCTCCTTCCTTCTCTGCTCTCACTCACCCATTCCTACTTTAATTCATGACCCTCCTCTTATCCTCCACCATCCTTCATCTTGATTTCAGTGAAAAACACTTGGAAGAAAGTGAGTGGTGAGAAGGGGACAGAGTGCTGAGAGGAGGGAGAAAAATAAATCAATGCTCTGTTGCTGTCTTTAGGCACCTGAAGTTCCTTTCCTCTGATTTAGTAAGTGCTTTGGGGTAGAACAGACCAGTATGTTCAGTAGCTTCAGCACATGGCCTATTGCCCTCAGGGAAATTAACCAGCTATGATGGAGAAGGAGGAGTCATAATCAGAATTGGCGAAGAGGTGGAAAAGTCAGGTTGGGTTTTTTCTCCAAGCCCCTGGAGATGCCCCTGCCCACGTCAAGTCCCAGGTGTGAATTTTAACTGGAGTTGAAAGCCCTGGTGAGAGTAGCACAAGTGGCAGCAAAGAGCACATTCTTTCAGCATCAGTTTCCAAGAGAGTTTGAGTGAATCCTCCTGATCAGATAGGGAGAACCATTAAGGGCTATTTCTACTGTTAGGACCATTTCACAATGAAGATTGGAAAGCCAGTCAGTGGAGTTCGATCAGCCCCTGATTTGGTCCAGAACTGGAGAAGAGCTACTTAAACTCAGGTCCAGTCATGCTCTGGCCTCCTGGAGGGTGAAATTCCTTTTTTGGAATGAGTGTTGCTCCAAATTGGCACTGAATAGAGAAAGCAGCAGTATTAGGACCTCAACACTTGACATTTACATTTGACATTCTTCACTTCTCTCTTATAGCTAAATTTATGATATAATCTGGAATCCAGAAACTTTGTTTGCTCAAGTGCCCCTTTGTGCCTCATTTGCAAGTACAGTTAGAAAAATTTAATCACTGGCTAAACATAGTTTTAGGCAAAATCTGGGGTTGTCCAGTTCATTCTATGTGGCCCTCATCAACTGTTTTCTCTACATGCAGAAAAGTGTAAAACTGATGAACATGATAATAATAATGTAGACATTCCATTGAGAGTGTTAGTCACCGATAGCATCAGAAACCACAAAAGGGAGGCTTTGAATGGTCCATCAATGTCAGAGGAAGCCAGAGATTGCATTGTAACGTAATATGCACAGCTGGATGTGTTATATTATTTGTAATACGCTTCATTTTTAACACCTCTCAGTGTTTCTGGGTCTCCCTTCTTGCTCACTCCCTGGCCCAGCCTTCATAATTTAAAGTCTGTGGACTGTCACTGCCAGGCAGACTAGCACCCAGGCAAGACTTTCCTTTCAAACCTTTAGCTTCCTTTTCTGAAGTCAAGTCCAGTTTTCTCAGCTGTGTATTCCAGAGTTTAATGGATTGAAAGCTATTTTTGGGGAATGGGTAAAAATTGGAGCTTGTACGCACTGAGAAGATTCAAAAAACCAGAAATAATAGACTCATTGAACAAATATATGTTCCTCTGTGTCAGACAGTATGCTAGGTACAGAGGATACAGAGAGGATCCCCGGCCCTCATGGAGCTTACAGTTTTGTTAGAGAAGACAGACTTGTTAGCTCAGCTTCTGTGGCTTAGTGATTGAGTGTCAACCTATGAACCAGGAGGTCATGATTCAATTCTGAGTCAGGCCACATGCCTGGGTTGTGGGCTCAGTTCCTGGTGTGGGGCATGCAGGAGGCAGCCAATCAGTGATTCTCCTTCATTATTAATGTTTCTCTCTCTCCTCTCTGAAATCAATAAAAATATATTTTTTTTTAAAAAAGAGAAAACAGACAATAAACAAGATAATTTGCAACTTAGGCTATGAAGGATATAAACAGTAATATGGTATGATTGAGAATAAGGGTGTCGTGGGGGAGAGAGTTGCTATCCGTGAAGAGGGGTAATTATACTGATTTGGGCAGGTTTGTCAATTTCCAGATCACTGGGATACCATTTTTAAGCCCTGATGGCAAGTCTCTAGTAGCTCATCTTTGTAATATTGATCATGAGTCAAGGTGTGTGAAGTTCATATGCAGAGTTTCCATGGGAGATATATTAATCTGCTTAGGCTGCATAACCAAGTACCACAGACTGCGTGGCTTTAGCAACAGAAATGGATTTTCTCACAATCCTGGAAGCTGGAAGTCTGAGATGAAGGTGTTGGTAGGATTGGTCCCTTCTGTGCCTCTTTCCTTGGATTATAGATGGTTATCTTCTTCCTCCTGTGTGTGTGTGTGTTTGTACCCTACCCTCCTTTTATTTAAAAAATATTTTTATTGATTTTTAGAGAGAAGAAGGGAGAAAGATAGAGAGAAACATTGATGAGAGAGAAAGGTCAATCGGCTGCCTCCTGTATGACCCCTATTGGGGATCGATCCGACAACCTGGGCTGGTTCTCTGACCAGGAATTGAATTGATGATCTCTTGATTCATGGGTCAACAGTCAACCACTGAGCTGCACTGGCTGGGGAATCTCTTTTTCTTATAAGGATACCAGTCATATCCACTCAATGAATTTATTAGGATCCACTCAATGAATTCATTTTGACTTAATTACCTCCTTAAACATTCTGCCTCTAAATACAGTCACATTCTGAAATATTGGAGATTGGGGCATTAACAAATGAATTTTAGGGGGGACATATATCAGTCCATAAGGTGAGGAAGAGAATAATGCCTGATTGTAGGCCTTTGTAAGGATACATTTTAGGGGACATTATCTTATCCTCTTGGTACCCCATGATGCACTGCACCTTGTGCTTAAGGAAAATGACCATCAGGGGATACATTGAAGAATCTGCTTGCATCCTCTAGATGGCCTGGGTTCCAGTATTGTGGGTCCTGCCTGAGTGAGCCTCTGAGAGCCTTAGACTGAGATAGAGATACTTTAAAATAAAATGTTACATTTTTTATGTCAAAATTGAGAGATGGATTTCTCTTCCAGTTCTGAAAAGACAGTGCTGTCTAACATTCCGCATCTAGTTGAATATATATTAAGTAAAAATCACCAAGCTAAATCGTTAGAAAAATGGCACCTACTTCTAAAAATACCTGTTGATACAGTCATAATTTTGTATCACAGAAGGAAATCAATTGACAATTTATTGAAAACTATGTGCTCAGCATACTGCTAAGGAGAAACCTAGAAGCATGCTATTGATTTATTCTCTCTTTCAGTCAACAAATATTTATTGAGTCTTTACTGTGGGCTTCATTTAAAATGTCCTTAAAAAAGAACTGGCTAAAGATAACTCAAGCATGACCTGAGTTTGTCCACTCTGTTCATGCATCTCTTACTGTAGAATCCCTCTTCAAACTACCATGGTGGGTGCTGGGAGCATGATAATGATAAGATCCAGAAGACCAGTGCTATCACAAGATGAGGCTCCCAAGAATGGGGCCTTGAGGGACACATAGTTAAAATCTCTGAAGAGCAATGGTGGTGATGAGGAATCTGGGAAGGAGCTAGAAGGAGAATGGAGGTGCTTAAAAGGGACCCTGGCTCCATAGATTTATTGGGAAGAACTTGTGAATCTGTGTGTTTCTCTTAGTGGACCTGATTAATATTTGTATCAGAGAAAAGGGCCAGACCTTTGTTTCTTTCTTCTCTCTCGTCCTCTCTTCCTCTCTCTATCTCTCAAACTCACATGCACTCAAATTCATACTCTTTTAGTATCTTGCACTTAGCTTAATTAGGTATTACATTGTCTTCTCCAACATTTAGTCTGAGCATTTCTGGCATATCAGAAATGGAGCCCATTGGTACTCAACAAATATTGTTGAAAAGTGAATTAATCAATTTGAGAATTCTTGGAAAGTTTTTCTGATATCTTTTTGAATCAGGTTGAAATATACCACTGAATTCTAACTCATGGTAATAGTATCTAGGTAGGATTCTAACAGACATTAGGATGCATATATGACAAAATCTATCCATTGGAGTGGCTGCAGAAAGTATCTTTCATTCATGGTCTCAATGGAAGGTAACTAAAAGTGCCTGAAAGAAAGTGAGCAAGAGAGAGTAATAAAAAGAATAATTCCTCTCATGAATAGAATGACATTTAGCTTTACTAAAAAGGATCCCCTTGGCCACATTCACCAAATATGAAAATATTGCTTTCAAAGCTTCTCCCATCTGCCACGGGGATGTCACAGGGTTAAATGGTCCAATACAAAAGCTCAGGCCTTGCAGAGATAGGAACATAGAATCCCATGGGCTCTTGCTATTCCTAGGGACCAGAGTCCTTGATGTGTCTCTCTCTGATGTTTATATGAAATCATTGGAAGGTCCATGAGACTCAAGAAAATATATCTTCTATTAGTAAAGGTCTGCTTAGTAAACTCTCTAAGTATTTGTTTCTTTAAATACATTCTTATTCATCTTCATTCTTAAAGAATATTTTGCTGATAGACTGTTTTAGATTGATGTTTGTATCCCTTCTCATTTTGATGACCTTCTAATCCTATGTTTTCATTACTGTTGTTGAGATTCTTGTCCTATAGGTGATTTACCTTTATCCTCCCTTATTTTGTCATTGATATTTTGTTGTTCTATTATAATATGTCAAGGTGTGAGTTTATTTTTATCTATGCTATTTATATACATTCTTCAACCTATATTTGAAGATTTTTTTTTTTTTTACTTTCTCAGCTATGGAAGGCATCAGCCACTATTTCTTGAATACTGCCTCTCCTTCATTCTTTTCCTTCTCTTCTGAGAATTAAATTAAATTTCTTTACCTTCTGATTTCCTCCCCCACATTTCATCTTCCTGTGCTGCATTGTAAACTTAAAATAGCTATCACACCATCCCCTAATGTTTTCTTCAAATGCATATAATCTGCTGCCCCAAATTTCAATTGCATTTTAAACTTAAATGCTTAATTACTGACTTTTTGAAAGTTTGGTTTGATTCCTATTCAGATCTTTCTGATAATTTTGTAAAGTCTCTTATTGCTTTTGCTAATTTAAAAAATACACATTAAAATATTCCACACACATTTTATATTCTTTATTGGCATTATTTAAATATTGAAATTATCAGGAAATCACATCTATAGTTTTTGGCTGAATTCATTGATAGCTGTTGTTTCCTTGTGCACTTGATGATATTTGTTGTTGTTGTCCTTATGAGCTCCTACTCGGTTCAGTTTAATCTCTAGGAATCACATGAGCCTTAATTGGGGATACTTTCTTTCAGAAAGTATTTGCTACAACTGGGAGCTGGGAATGGAATGCTGCTGACCTAGGACCTCTTTAGTGTATTTGGAAGATCCATTCTAATGCAGAGTTCCCAGATTCAGCTTCTCCAACTTGCAGCATTCACAAAACACAGCCTCCCAAACCCTGTGCTAATATTGAAATTTATTCTCAGGGTAATTCCAGATTTTGTGTTCTTATTGTTCACCTCCATCTCCCCCGCCCCCTCAGCTTCGGTTTCATCCTGCTATTCCTTTTCTATTTCTTTCTTCTTCCTTTTAAGATTTCCCTCACTTTCTCCACATTGTATTAAAAAATTGTGGTAGGTTCTCTAGGCTCAGTGTGTGTGTAGTCCTGTATATTGCCCAAATCTGATACCTCAGATTTTTCCCTCTTACAGCAGTGTCCACAGCTCTCAGGGCCTTTATTCCCACATGCTCTCCACATGCCAGGCTCTACACTAACTGCTACATGTAAGCAATAATATTCTTGTTCTTGAGATCTTGGAATCTGGGTGAAAAAATAGACATGCACACCAAAAATCACTACAAGGTAGTGTGAAATGTGTGCTAAAATAGAGGCATGGCCACGGTGCGCAGCAGAGGCTAAGGAGTGAGGGCTCCACTCCCACTAGAGAGAGTTGTGAATTGCGAGGCTCTCAGGATCAAGCTCATGCATTGAATATAAGCTTCCATTTCATAACAGTCCAAGGGTGTGCAGCTGGACAGGAGTTAAATCAAGTCACTTTCATGTTAAGAGAGACTGATGTCAAGGACACAGCTCACTGCAGAAATCTGAGGAAACGTTCCAGACAGCCCAAGCTGCTCTTCTGGTCACAGACCTGCACTTGTTCTCGCCAATTATTTAGAAGGTGCATGGCTGAGGGAGGTGGAACACATTTAGGGACTTCAAATATTTCTCAGGAAAAAATAGCCAGTGCTGCCTCTGCTAGTAGAGGGAACTTCTAAAGTGACTACTGTTTGTCTACTGGTGTTTTCCATTATAACCTTCTTTTAAAAGGGTTGTAACTTGACTGTAAAAATTCCCTCTAGGTGTAAACTTGGCATGCTAGAATGCTCCCTTTGAATAATGCCTGCCTTTAAAAAAAAAAAGCAAACAACAGATTTGGTTTACATTAGCCAAACTCTCTGAAAGTCAGAGGACAACAAAGTCCTTAGTACTGGGGATCATTGATTCTTTCTATAGATGTTTGCATTCGTTATTGCATAGAGGATAAAAAAGACACACAAAAAATCCCAAGATGAAAAAGACTTATTTTTCTTCCTTAATATGTAGAACAAATACCCAGTTTTAGATGAGAGGCTTCTCACAGGGTGCCAAAGGTGGCAACATGGAAGCTGCCTTTTTGTCCATAAAGGAAGGAGTGTTTTCCTTTTTTAAAAACATTTATTTATTTATTTTATCTTTAATACATTTTTATTGATTTCAGAGAGGAAGAGACAGGGGGAGATAGAAACATCAGTGATGAGAGAGAATCTTTGATCGGCTGTCCACGGCATGCCCCACACTGGGGATGGGGATCGAGCCCACAACCCTGGCATGTGCCCTGACCAGGAATCAAACAGTAACCTCCTAGTTCAGTGGTTGGCAAACCGTGGTTTGCAGGCCACATGAGGCTCTTTGGCTCCTTGAGTGTGGCTCTTCCATAAAATACCACGGCCTGGGCGAGTCTGTTTTGAAGAAGTGGTGTTAGAAGAAGTTTAAGTTTAAAAAATGTGGCTCTCAAAAGAAATTTCAATTGTTGTACTGTTGATATTTGGCTCTGTTGAATAATGAGTTTGCTGACCACTGTCCTAGTTCATAGGTCTATGCTAAACCACTGAGCCATGCTGGCCGGGCATGTTTTTATTTATAAATATGTTTTTATTTTTATTTTTTAAAAAGAACAGATACAATTGTAAGAAGCCAGCTGGCTAATGTATAATCCAATGCATGGAACTAGCACAAGAGCAAGCAACAGTTGTGTTATGTCTACTGAGTCAGGTGAGATGTGCAAGGTCAGTGAATTACACTGTAACAGCAGCTGTCTGTAATACTAAGCAGTATGTGTGTGGCATTAAGGAACATAAAGGAGACGCTGAGGGCCCAAGGATGTCCCTCTCACAGGGGAGTCACATTCTGCATAAGATACTTGAGACGGGAAGCCAAGGCTACTGCTTTCTTTGTCACCTCGGTTTCCACATGAGACTTGTTTGATGTGCTAAATGTCATTCTAGTCATTAAAGCGACATAGTCCTGGCTATGAATCAATGACTTCTTTAGGTGCCTACATGCAGAGCAAACCATCTGAAGGAAGAGTCAACTCTGTTGTATTTGCTGCCAGCTGCTGTGTAACTATAAAATGGTGGCTCTCTGAGAATTGCTAAGGATGCACTTAATTATATGCAATCAATTTTCAATTTACTAGTTTTAGAATCTAACAGCTGAGTAAGAAGCGACTTTGTGTTTGTGATAATGGCAACAGGAATAGAAAAAAAATTAACATTATGGAGGTGAGGAGGATTTCATAGACATGGAGAGCAGATTCGTGGCTGTCAGGGGTTTAGGAGAAGGCTCCAGCAGAAGGTTGTGTAGATATAAAAGGGCAATGTGAGGGATACTTTTGATGGTGAAAACCTGTAGTTTGACTGTATCAAGGTCAGTATTTTGGTTGGGATAATGTATTCCAGTTTTTAAAGATATTACCATAGGGGAAGAAGGACCTGGATAAAGGGTGAATGATATTTTGGTGTATTTTTAAAAATTAATCAATTGATTAATTCCAGCTATATTGAGATATTTGACATATAGCTATTAATTAGGCCATTAGACCCAAATAGCTTTATTGCTTTAGTAGACTACATAAACACACCAAATCGTAAGTCTGTAATGCCTCAATGTCAGAAAATTAAAACCTAAATAAAGACAGCTAATTGCAAATAGCCAACCAGCCTTTTCCAAATAATGCAACCATTTGACTATAGCCACTCAACTTATTTCCTTGCTTTGCTTTCAGTTTCTCTATAAAAGCATTTTCCTTGGTTGCTGTCGCAGAAGAGCTCCTAACCACTTCTGGTTTGGTACTGCCCAATTCCAATATATTTCTGTTGAACTAAACCTTCAAAAGTATAACATGCCTCAGGTTATTTTTTAACATAACATTGTGCAAATTTATGGTACTGTACAATGTGATGATGTGACTTATGTACATATTATTAAATGATCACCACAGTAAGGTTAGTTAACACACCTCATATAATTACAGGTGTGTATGTGTATGTGTGTGTGTGTGTGTGTGTGTGTGTGTATTTGTGTATGTGGTGAGACCTTTTAAGATCTATCCTCTTAGCAACTTTGGAATATACAGCACAGTATTGTTAACTATATAGTCACCATGCTGTATATTATACCTCCAGATCTTATTCATGTGAATCTATAATTACATAAAAATAAAAAGGTTAATTAAAAATAATACTAGGTGCATTCATGCTGTCACAAACGAAAGAGTTTCATGGATCTGGAGAATATCATGCTAAGTGAAATAAGTCAGAGAGAAAAAGGCAAATACCATATGATCTCACTTATATGTGGAATCCAATTAACAAAATAAACTGACGAACCAAATAGAACCAGAGGCATGGATACATGGAACAGACTGACAGAGGTCAGAGGGAAGGGGAATGGTAGGAGACACTGGATGAGAGAAGATGAAGAGACTAGCCAAAGAATATACATGCATAGCCTATGGACACACACAACAATAAGGTGATGGCTGTCAGGGAAGCAGGGCTGGGTGGAGAGGAATAAAATAGGAAACATTGGTAATAGTGTCCACAATAGAAAAATAATACTAGGTTTACTTGAATAATACATCCCATCTAATAAAGAGGGAATATGCTAATTGACCATCACTCTGTCACAAAGATGGCTGTACCCACAGCTGAAACCAAGTTCCCATAAGGAGCCTTAACAAGCAACCTGCAGGGACCTGAGGCTATACCCTCCCCCAGCCCTGTGGGGCTTGAAGGGGACCTCAGGCCACACCGCTCACCTTGGCACCAGGATGGGGGACCTCAGGACATGCCTCCCACCCCAGTGCCAGGTCAGGAGACCTGAGGCCATGTCCCCCCGCCTGGTGGGGCTTGACGGGGGACCTCAAGGTGCGCTTTCTATCCTGGTTCTGGACTCGGGGACCTCAGGCTGCTCCCCCCATCCCAGTGCCAGGCTGAGGACCTCAGGCCACGCTTCCCACCAGGTGGGCTTAATAGGGGTCCTCAGGCTGCACCCCACACCCCAGCACTGGGCCAGGGGACCTGAGAGCTTGACAGGGAACCTCAGGCCGTTGTCTCCACTCAGTGGGGCTTGATAGGGGACCTCAAATTGCACCCCTAGTGCTGGGTTGGGGCACTCAGGCCATGCCCCCTGCCTAGCAGGGCTCGATGGGGCACCTGAGGCTGTGCCCTGCCCTGGTGCTGCGTCCCCCACCAAGCAGAGCTTGATGAGGGGCCTCAAAGCATGCCCCCTGCCCAGGTCTGGGCTGGGAGACCTCAGGCTATGCTGTGAGAGGAAGAGGATTGCAGGCCTTATACAAGGCCTATAGGAAGTCAATAAAATGGAAGGAATTTTTAAAGGCACAAATCAGCTGTGTATAGGGTTTAAGGAAATTTGAATTCAGCATTACTCAGGCATATTCTTTCTTTTCAGGTGCATAACATGTAGCAATAGTTCAGTCTTTCAGGTATGCTTATAATTATAACTAAAACACATCAATTTGATCATAAGATTTCCCACTTTTATGGGGAAGGTATCTTACAATCTAATTATAATGACATCTCTCTTGTTCAAGAGAAAAATCATTAAAAATAGGAGAAAATTCAAATGTTTAAATTGGCTGTTTTTTTAGAGATTTTGGTCATACCATTGAAGCTTTCAGCTTAAAAGGAGTCCTTAGCAATATTCTGTAAGGTGAACATGTCCTTTCATAATATAAACTTCTAATTTGTTAGCTAAAAATTTGTCTTTCTCCAAGAGAGGGATACTTTTATTATACTGGAGTCTCATGAATAATTTCCAGGGAAGATGGCTTATATGGGGAAGGTGAGAGGGGGAAGTAGGAAAGCAGAATGCGGAGCCAGACAAAACTGGATCCTGGGGCCAGGAACAGTGTAATTATCATTGCAGTGGCTCATCTGAAATAAAAAAATGATTTCTGTCTCCTAAGGATGTTCTGAAGATTAAATAAGAATGGAGGGAGGATGCTTAGAACCTGTTATCCACTCACAGACACTCAGGAAATGTTAGCACCCTTCTGATGAACTATAGACAAAGGATACAAGAGCTAAGAAAAAGGAGGGCTTTCCAGGTGACTTCAAAAAGAATACTGTCCCCTGAGTGACAGCATTTCCTAGCGACTCTCCCGGGGCAATGGTTGGCAAGCTCATTAGAGAGGCAAACCTTGGCTCCTGAGCTGCGGTTTGCTGACCACTGCCCTGGGGGATATTAGGGTGGTATTTGTATTGTGCCGGAAGCACTGTTGTGCAGTCTTTCTAAATGTTGGGCCTACATGACATTTCTGAAGGATTGTTTTATTCATAACACTAGTGACCTGGTGTATGAAATTCATGCACTTTAAAAGGGGATTAATTAGGAAATAATTTAATATTGCTATTTGCCCTTTCTTTATAATAGAAGTGTCAGAGATGAAAGCAACTTAGTAAAATGTATATGAAAATCTTCTTCCTGTCAGAGTCTGGGGCTTACCACGGGACCCAGAGTCAAGTCCCTGCCCACCAACATGCACCTCAAAATTGCATGAGACCCAGACCCATGCCCCCCTCCATTGGGCTAGATCCAGACAAGCCCTGCTGGGCAGGGCCTGTAGCCTGGTGTCAGGATGGGGGCCTGGCTTGACGCCCCTAGCCCAGACCGGGGTGGGGGGCATGCTTTGAGGTCCTCCATCAAGCCTTGCCAAGTGGGGGACACAGCCTGAGACCCTCTGTCAAGTTGTGGGGGTCATGGCCTGAGTTCCCCCATCAAGCCCCACCAGGCAGGGGGGTGGGTATAGACACAGGTTCCCCGGCCCAGGACCAGGAGGGAGGTTCAGACTCAAATTCCCCATCAAGTCCCGCTGGGCAGGGGGTATTGTCTGAGTTCCCCTGACCTGGTACCAGGGTGGGGGCTGTGGCCTGAAGTCCTCTGTCAAGCCCCATGGGGGTTGAGGGGGTGGGTGTAGCCTCAGGTCTCTGCTGATTGCTGGTTAAGGCTCCTTTTGGGAACTTGGCCTCAGCTGTGGGTGCAACCATCTTTGTAATGGAGTGATGGTCAATTAGCATATTCCCACTTTATTAGATAGGATATATGCCTAAACAAAGCAAACTTCTCTCCTTGGTGAGGTACCATGGGCTAATGAGAAGTTTCCAATAACTCTCATTGGCTGATGCTGGCACAGTGGGAAGACTGAGTGGCTGACAGAGTGGGCTGACCACACTAGGACTGTTTACTTGTTTGGTAGGTGCACCCCTCCCTTTCATTTTCGGCATTCTGTCTCAACCCACTGGCAAATGGTGGCCAGAATTGTTTGATTAAAATATTTTCTTTTTAATAGATTTTTATTGATTTCAGAAAGGAATAAAAGAGGGAGGGAGAGAAGAAACATCAATGATGAGGGAGAATCATTGATTGGCTGCCTCCTGCTCACCCCTCATTTGGGGTCGGGTCCATAACTCAGGCATATGCCCTGACCAGGAATCGAACCATGACCTCCTGGTTCATAGGTTGATGCTCAACCACTGAGCCATGCCAGCCAGGCAAAATGTTTTATTTTTAAATAACTTTTGGCTACAACATCTTTTTTTGTGACAAGAGTTAAATGTTAAATTACAAACATTCAAGTGGGTAAAATGTAAAGATCTAAGTAGCTTTATTTAACAATTCATGAATTAGGCAGTCCCCACATAGCAAGGAGAAAGGATTTCTAAAGGGCTGTACAAAATGGGATGTTTTAAAGACATAAAAGAGGCAAAAGAATGGAAATTATTCACAAGGAACAAGTCGTTTTAGGCAAAGGCCCCTCCTAAGGGAAATAGAGGAGGTCTAGTAGGTGGATTGTCTCTCTAATGCTGACCAGGTCATTCTAGACTGACAGATGAAAGGTTACATTTCTTGGAAACTCCATTTAGGTTAAATATTAAATCCTGGTTAGTGTTATGGGGCTTCCTATGTTACACCATTTTGGGCCTGTTTCTTTTTAACAACACAAAACAATAAGAAACAATATTGTCCAGGAGACAGTGCTTTATGCTTTCCAACACGGAGGGTTTGACCTTGAGTTGCTTCCTGCAGCAACTCCATGGTTGCTATTAGTTTTATAGACAGCCTGTCAGTGACAGTGGCCATTTTATGAATTTGGCATGAAGCAAAATTATGATGAAGCCTGTGTACCATGGATATTATGGTGCTCAAACATATTTAAGGAGCAAATGGGACAAGAAGAAAGGTAGACAGAAAGTACTGTGATTATCTGGGGATTACTACCTTGCCTGAATGAGGGGAAAATAATAAAGCAAATTTCAAACTGTAGACTGTGTCAGCTCTAAATAAATATCTAATGTAAAAACACAAACTTACTGATGACAAAACTCCACAGCAGCCCCCAGACAAGGCCAGTGTGGTACATACACCAGTTTTGCATGTTTAGGAAATCTTTTTAAATGATTCAATGCAGCCAGTATTTTCCCCCATTTTCTTGGTAGCTCTATTTGTCATATTTGTAATTTCCAAGACCCAAAGCCTCATTGCTAGAAAAATAACCCACCACAGAACTCCTGTTTTTCTCTTCCCCAAACGGCCATTAGTTTCACTCTGAATTATTTTATTCACTTTACCAATGTTGAATATTATAGGAAGAAATAGAACTGAGGAATGGTGTACTTCCAGCTGGTATGTTAATTGGACACTGTTTACTCAACAGCAGCATTAAGAATATAAAAACCTCATCACTAGTGCTCTCTGAGAAGCCTTTCCAAATAATAGCACTTATATAAAACTTAAGGCCTGAATGTTTTTTGTTTATGAGTAACATAGTATTAGCATATTAAAATCATTACTAACCCATGCTGGAATACGCGTAGGAAACCTGTCAGTGTGCTAATGGGAGTAGTCTTGGAAACTCCACATCTGCCACAGGATTAATTACTCACATAAAACATGATCATTTCCCTACATCTCCTCTGAGAAGCAGCGGCTGCTGGAGTGATTGATGGCCCCAAATGATGCACAAAGGAATGAATGGGGGTGTTACCCAGTGGATCAAGAGATCAGCTCTTGATTCACATGAAAACACGTTGAAGGACCTTGGTGCTGTAACATTCATTTCTCGAGGCCCATAGGCAATTTAAAAGAAATATCTGGTGCAAACTCTAGAAACAAACTGTTTCAATGGCCTGGACTGCCTTCTCCTGGGGCCTTTCTGTAGGAGCTGAGGATTGAGGTCCCAGCAGGTCACAGTAAACCTGGCCACTAAGGGTAGGTGAACTACCTGCTGTTTACCGATTCCAGGTTTTCTAGGGTCTGCTGTATTTCTCAGTTGCTGAAGAGTTCACTTCCAAGGTCTGAACTGGCTTCTCTTCTCTCCCTCTTACTCTACTTCTGCTTTAGGGAGGATAAAGATTCCATTTTGAGAGGGTGGAGGTGAAGAAAAGTGAAAGCATTTGAAAGACAATTTATTGTTTACAATTAAAACTAGGAGATTATAGTTCAAAGGTGAGAACCCAGCCTGCAATTACCACTGGTGAGAAGACTTAAACAAGCTATTATATGACAATTAGTACAAATGGGAATAGGAGGTAACCTATCGATTGTGTCCCTGAGCACCCCTTAGATTGTCCATCATTCTAGTCAAAGCACTTTTGTCAATCCCTAAACGACCTCCATTTGGCACTAAATTGGTAGCCTGTTTTTGGTTCTTCTGAGTTTCAGATAAGAGCAAAATAGACATTTCAAACAAAGCTAATCCTGGAGTTTAGAAAATTCATTCCATTTAAGTGTTTCTACCTTCCTTTATTTTGCATAGACCTCTTTTCTGGAGAACAGATTCCCACAATTGGGATCTGGGAGGGTAAAGCTATAGCAAATATTAAAGAAGCCAAGGTAATTTTCAAAGTCTTTCAGCATCAGTATAATTAGAGAAGCAATTACAATGAAGTTAATGGTAATTTAAATTGATCAGCTGGATATCAGATGATGAGTTGTTTGGAACTGGCAAATCTAATGACTGTCTACTTGGTGAGTAGACTTGCCTTTCAGTAAAAAAAGAGAAAACCTGACCAACTGGCTGGCAAAATTCATGAGCCCATGAACCTGTGGAAATGCTATTTATGCAGGTGATACAAAGCCTAGCACTGTAGGTTTTTCAGAGAGAATAGCATTGGAAGTGCATCCTGTTGTGTTCTCCCCTTAATCCCAGCCCCCATTAAATTTCTGTTTCATTGATTAAGAATTTGAATACTACTTTCTATACAGAAGATCTGGGGAAAACCTATTAGAAGCTTACATCATATTCTTATAATGCCTACATCATTATCACCCAAGTGTATTTGTTCTTTTTCATTAGATAGATCTGGTGCAGTCCACTGGCATTCTGATTTTCCAAGGACTTATATAAACCTGCCCAGAATCATCTTGACCCTAAAGATGGAGGTAATAAAGGAGAGAGAGAGAGAGAGAGAGAGAGAGAGAGAGAGAGAGAGAGAGAGAGGAGGGAGGGAGGAAGAATGAATGGGACTGAGAATGAGGATGAATATGTATAGTTGGGGAATTGTGAATTGAACCTGACGGTTTGGATTGTGGTTTGTTGTTATTGGATCCAAAGAGTTGTGTTGAAACTTAAATTTTGTGGTTAAATCTTTGACATTTTATAGAATTCAAGAGAACCATTGGTATTGAATTCTCCTAGGATTTTGGCCTAAATATGGTTTACATTATTAAAGTTGGAGCTTCAGAAAGGACTCACCATGGATTATAAAACAATGTGCCTTGACTCTATTGCCCATGTGTCATACATACATTACTGACCTTTAAAGTGGTAGTGCTGCTATTTAAGACATAGGGATTTTATCTTATTATGTGTCTTTTAATATGAGAAATTGCATCCTAGAGGATTTAATATTACCCTTTTCTAGCTTTAAGGATGAGGAAGCAGTAGATAATAGTCAATATAATTTCTTAAGCCTTGAATAAAAATATTAAAAAAATGATCTAGCAGGAATTGTGGCTCTCTTTCATTCTCTCCTTTGTCATTCTAGCTACAGGGCTTATTATAATAAGTAAAAGAACATCCAAAGTTTACATCTTCTATTACATACTATTCGTGCTTCAAAATCCATGTACATATTTTCACCAAAAGTGCTAAACCTTAGAGAAAAGCAGGTCTGACAATTGAGTGTCTGTCTGGAAATCATTTACTATCGATGGTCACTTGGCTCAAGATTGTATCACTGAAATGACTTAGGAAGAAAAATCAATAGTACTCTCATATTGTGCAGGCCTCTTAGAGGATCATCTGTTTTACCTCACAAAAGTATCCCTTGTTCCAGATCATTCTTTTGAAATAAAAGAAAAAAGGTAATTTAAGTTATAGCTCACTTTTGCTTGTGCCCCTATTTTATTTCAGTTTCCTTTTTAGGGGGAGGGAAAATCCAGTTTCAGGAAGAAACAGATAGGAAGGCCGGTGTGGGTGTGCTTGTGTAATTCCAATTGCTCATGTTTTCAACTGAGACAAAAATTCACCTGGTATATTTAATAATGTCTCAATTTCAAAATTATTGGACCAAGGAGAAATGCTTTTATTCTCTGAATAACTTTCACGAGTGGAGGATTGATTGACTTTACGTGCACATGCACATGTGCAAACATGGTCTACACAGGTCATCATGGGTCACCATCACTCCTATTCTCAGGTAGGAGACCACATGTCTCTTGTTCCCTCAATTTAATTCTTATACATTTGCTCTAGCCTGGATCTGAAACAAAATTGAAACAGGGGATTCTGATGAAATGAGCTGGTGCTGGGCCTATGTGATTTGGGAGAGGAACCCATTAACTTATTTGAGTGTGAAATTGGAATCCCGTTGGAGCACACATACACCAAAAGCTAGAAAAAGGCATGATCTGGACCAGATTTTCCTTAGTTGCTCAAAAGAAAAAGTGTAGAAGAATGGCCAAATCTTTAGGCTGATCTGGAACTCTCCTTGGTGCTGAGACGGCCCCTGCGGAATGCTCCCCAGGTTGCTGATTTATGTGTGTCCGATGGTGATACCCGACTAGAGCAATTAAACTCCCATAGTGGATTGTGTGCCATGGGGTGTCAGAGGTTATTTTACAAAGAACAAGGACGCAACATTAAATCAGTTTACTAGTAAATTCATGGTGCAAATGATATTCCTTTTGTTATTCCTGCTCACCATCAGCGTTCATGTGACTGTGAGAACCCAAATGATCCCATCTCTTCCCACCTCTGTCCTCCTTGTTTTATGTCCATATTTGTTTTGAAGAGATAGAAGCTCTGGTATAGTTCTGCCTTTTTTTTTTTTTTACCTACGTCACTGATTGCTAGTGTTGGAAGATTTTGGCTCTGGTTTCTATTTGAGAGACCTACTGCATACCTAGATAAGAAACATGAAGAAGGATCCCATTCTATTCCTGTGCTCTATTTTTGACACCTCTATTTTGCACTTATTTCAGTTGAACCATTCAGCTCAATGATACCAAACACAGCTCATAGAACATCAGGGATCACTGTGACTTTTGTGACTATGCTTTCAGCTATGGCTCATTATCTACAATGTGTGGCTTCATTTCCAATTGGTAACAACAGTGCCACCATGCCAGTGAAGATGATGCTATTCTTATAGTTTTCTCTGTCCCAATAACAGAAAAACTAAAGCACTCCAGCCTCTTATGTTACAGTGCATGTTTACTTACTGTGAGTTGGCTGAAACAAAATTGATAAATAGGAAATGATGTAGATATAATGCAGAAGTCATGTTGATTTGCCTAACATTTTCCTGGCACATTAATGTTTTGAAGTAATTAGAAGCAAATTGCCTCATCATGAAAGAGAAAAGCTTGGACACAGAAAAACTTCAAGAAAAAAAGCTGAAAGTTTTATAGAACTGATCTCTGTTAGTACTGGGAATGGCTGTGTTAGTGGCCTCAAGAATGGCTGCAGTTTTTCAATCTGTTAAGATATCTGAGGAAGCTAAGAGTACAAGTAAAGAAGCTAACGCGATATTTCCTCCTGTATTAAAACAAAGGATCTGATTTTTAATTTTGATGAAACTGGTCTCTATTAAAAACACATGTCTTCAAATACTTACATCTGCAAGGAGGAAGTGTGGAGGAAGTTTAAAACTGCAAATGATCAACTGATTGTGGTGCTGGGTGCTAAGGTGGTTTAAAGTGAACTGTGCCCATGTATTTATGAGAGTTGTTATTCTTTTTTTGTTGGAGCTTTAATGAGAATGTTCCAAAGATTTCATCTTGATTTCCCCCCAAAGCACTGTTATTTTTAGCATGCAATTTGGGAAATGTGTACATGAAGTTATCACAGGAACTCCTGTAAAACATCTTGAATAGTTCAAATTCATATCCTTAGGCATGAATGTAACCAATCTTTTACTAGAGCAGAAAGGGCAACTCAAGTCAGAACTGTGTAGAGGATTCTGCACGGGAGTTACTTGGCCAAGGGCCTCCAGCATTCAGCTGGGCACATACATTATTGATTTTGGTGGCCTCTATACTCTCCTTCCTATCCTGTGGAAGAAAAATGCTGTGGCTGGGTTTACTATGGTTAAGGAGTCCCCTAATCCAGGAGAATTAGCCTTTGTTCCTCAGTGTGTTGTCTGCTGTGTTCAAGACCCAGGTAGCCCTTCTCTTGAGTGTTGTGCCTGCTGCATAGTCAGTGCTGCTGCATTTCTATTCAGGCACATCAGAAAAAAAGACATTGGTATTTTGGCAACTTGAAAAGTGGTGTGCATGCCCATCAATTTATATTTATATTCTATATCTCAACTTCTACAATTACTTAAAGAGAACCAGATTCTAGTTCCAACTCAGCCACTAATGAGTTTTGTGTCATTGGTCACATGACTTCACCTCTGAGATTTTGCTCCCAGAAACTGAAAATGAAGATAGTCTTTTAAGCCCAATGTCCTTTCTTGCCTGGCATGTACAAGCAAATGCCAGTTACCCTGTCCCTTTCTGTGAGGTCTCAGAATAACTGGCACACCCACAGACCCTCTGCTATGTTTGGCATCACTGGATCTGGCCTGTAATAGGTGCTTTATCTAGTGGCAGCCAACTCAAAAGTTGGCCTATGCCCTATCATGGATGTGACCCGAGAGCTCTGTCCAACTGTTCCTCATGAGCTGACCAATTAGCATGACCACTGGTATAGTTTGAATCCAGACACTCAGGATTAGTTTCTAGCCGCAGGAGCAAGTGAACCAGAGACCCAACTACAGAGAGAGTCACTGCATCACTCACTGATGTGGGACCCTTACATGGGGACAGCAGGAGCCAGCTGCTGAGGGGACTGGATGGCTTGAAGGCTGGTTTCCCATTGTGTCATGGGTGATATTCTGATTTCTGTGAGACTGGGCTTAGTTGAATCAGGATGACTTCCTGACTTCCTAGCTTTCTGGTTTTTATCTAAGAACGTGTTTTACTACTGTCTGGCTCAGAGTGAAGCGTGTGTGGGGGTGGGGCTGGGGGGAGTTTGAGCCTAGTTTCATTCACATACCCATCCTTCTTCAAGGCTGCATGAGTGTTCAGGGTCATTAAAGCTTGTATTAGATTACAGGGACTAGGTTGCCATTGTTCTCCCAGAGGGTCACTAAGGATGTGACTGCTGTCATAGCAAGGCCTTTGTGGGGAGCACTGGGAAAAAGAGGCAACATTGGGAAAGGACTTGCATGCTCAGAGCGGGGACTGGATAGTCTGTAGAGGCTGATTGGTTGGTTCCCAGGGGTTACAGGCTATACGTGATAGAGGGCATATTGAAGCAGGCGAGGCTACACAGGCCAGGAAACCTGATTCTCTAGTGCCTCATGGTCACTCCAAGCCCCTCCTCATTGCAGGCCTGCACATGCCCCCTTCATTTGGTTCTCTTCTCACCACTCCTCTCTCCCCCACCCTTGGGAAGCCCAAGGTTATCTTGTTATCTACATGGGGAAACAAGTGGTAGCTTTAATTCGTCTTGATTTTTAAGTCCTGTCTATTCCCCTAGCTCTAGGATACTAGAACTTTGAGATTTGATCCACTCAGAGACTTTCTTTTTCTTTGCTTTTTGTTGCACTAACTCTCCCTGGAGACAGTAAATGTCCTGGGCCTAGCTGCTTGAATGAAGATGAGTCAGAAGAGTCAGGTTGATGGGGTAGCCTACACCATAATGAAGAAAGGAAAAAAAGAACTCTGGTTAATTAACATGTGCAAAAAATCCCATGACCTTTTGGGAGTAACCTGAGTACATGTCTCTTTTGTGCATCCTTTAAGAGCCTGACATACTTTCTGTGAGTCTCTATAGAGCACGAAGCTTCCAAACCTCAGTGAGTGAGCCATCTATTTCAGGTAATATGATAAGTTATAGTATATCTAAGTGCCACTGGGAGGCCTTTGAAGTATGTTAAACTATGACCTGTGATACTAAATGGAGACCATTAAAGCACTAAGATATTGATCAAATAATACCTTAGATATTGGACTTACGTTTAGGAGAGATCCAAGTATAACAGTTTATTCACGTAGCCACACCAAAGAAAAAACTTGGAAATGAACAAAATCAACAGCATAGGATCTTTGATTTGAGGTATGAAAGCAACAGCATGTTGTGCTAAAACGCCCACCAAGCTTTCTCTTAAATACACTCAATTATAGGTCAAATTCCTGATGAAGATGAACAATTGCAATCAAATGGAACTAGTTCAAGAAGACCTCAAGGCCAGGGGATGTATTTACCCAAGAGGCTTTAAAAATAACAAAAATGTATAATGATGAAATCTTCCAGTTTTTGAGAAGTACAATTTTGATGCTCTGGCATATGTATTGCTTCTTTTATAAATAGTTACCAGCAACTACACATCTTTTCTGTACTGCAATTTCAGTTAATTAAATGCTTTGTACAAGGAATAGTAATTAGCATTGTGACAGAACACTAAGCACAGTGTCCCTGCAAAGAGCTCAGTCTACTAGTTCACAGGATACCACACTGCCCAAGAAGGTCAAATTATGCAAGGAGGTGATTATCCTGAAGACAAAGGACAAGGAAAAAAGGTTATTCACATTCCACAGTTACTCACCAGGTAAAAATACAAAGAAACAGGAGGTGCCACTAAAATAAAACGTGTCTAAGATATGTAGAAAGACTTACCAGGGGCTCAGTCAACCATCAAAATAAAATCATGCACCAAAACCTTGTTTCTATTTGTAATCCTCTCCTGATTTCATAATCAGCATTTTTCTTAAGATATTTTCCTTTAAGAAATGACTGTCCATAAACATTTCATTATGAGCTTATATATTCAATTGCCTGATACCATACTTATAGATACATAACATCACCTCCATTAGATTTTAACCAGTTAAGTGTAGAGGACCAAACTGGTTCATCTTTGACTCTCCCACAGTGCCTCATCCATAAGTGCTCAGTAAATATTTGCTGAACTGAACATATTTTTATTAATCCTTATATACTCCCTTTTTGTCTCCCCAAACTTTGTAATGCATTTAATTTATTCAGTCAATATTTATTGAACAGCTACTACATGCTGTGGCAAGGACTGTATAATAGATGTAGTGATCAAGCTAGCATGGTGCATCTTCTTTAGGAGCTTAAGTTCATGGAGAAGGGAGCATGCAGGTAGTACCTCCCCTGATCCAGGCAAGCTGGCCCCTTCACTTCACCTTGTGCTATATGCGGCCCCAGTCTAGCCATGGGCCAGGAGCCTCTGGCCAATAAAACAATTTTTACCTAAACCACACTGCCCCCACCCCTTCTCCAGGAATCCAGGGAATTTCTGCCTCAACAGAAATTCCAGCAACTTCTCAGGAATGGTGTGTCCTCTTTCCAGACCTAGCTCCCTAGAATAGACAATATTGACTTTGTAAACTCTGCCAGGCCCATGGATGTCTAGGGGCAGTAATCTAAGAAAGAGATTGTGGGTAGAGCTTGGGTGTTTGGGCTGCAGTATCTAAATGCAGGTGTGGATCCTCTCAGTGGGTAGAGCTTGGGTGTTTGGGCTGCAGTATGTAAATGCATGTGTGGATCCTCTCAGTCATGATAGAGCCATGAATAGGAAGAAAGGAGAGAGCAAAACACGCTCCAGGGATTTCCATTTATCATCTGGTCCAAACCCGATATCTCTGAGGAGCAGGTCTTCACATAGGTAATAGATAACCACTCTGAAGGGAGGAAACACAATGGGTGTTAATGGTATCCCCCAGTTAGGTTGGTCTGGGAAAGTTTCCCAGAGAAACTGACTTGTTGAAGAATGACTGCGAGGAAGAGTATTGGAGGGATAAGGCAAAGGGAAAGAGTAATGTTCATTGAAAGACCTGAATATTCAATATAGCTGGATCACTGTGTATATATACTATGTTTCTGTGTGTGTGTTTGTTTGTTTGTGTGTCTCTGTGTGTGTGTGTATGTATGTGTGTGTGACAGTGCATGGGCTGAGGTGGGGAGAGATGAAGTACAAAATATAAGGAGATGAAGTTGAAAAAATTGGTAAGAACTGGACCGTGAAACCCTTACTGGACAGTTAGGAATTTATCTTAAGGGCAATCAATGATAAAGTATTGATGGCTTTTAATTTGTGGAAGGGCGACATTTCTAAATATATCTTTAAGCTTGTAGACAATAGACTGGATATGATGGTAGGCTTAGCTAGGGCATCAGACATGGGAAATGAGAGAAATATCAAGAGATATTTCAGAGGTGAATTTCATAGAATTTTGTGATAAATTGAATGGGAGGTGCTAATAATTGAGAGAGAGAGAGGTCAATGATGGTTTTTATTTTCTGAATTAGATAACAGGTTAGTTGTGAGGTACAGGAGGAGGGGAGTTGAAGACTTATGGTCAGTTACTATCTTAGTATTTAGCTCCTTTCCTGAATGGAGCCTCTCACCTAGATTCAAAGAGAGTGAGATAAAGACCCACAAGAGAGTCCCTTAAGTATCTCTTTTCTAACATCTGACCCTAATATGGTGTGTCATGAGAGCCAAAGAAAGTTCTTTATGCTTCAGATGATCTCATTTTAATTTTTTTCTCTAACTTTGAAAGGTTACTCCACAGAGGCACCCTCTTGAGCTCCAGACTGATTTAGCCCTTTCCCTCAGTTCCTTTATCCCCCTTTCTCAGTCCTTGCTCTTTTAAAGGGTTCAGAAATGTTGGTCTCACTTGCCTTCACGTAGATCCTGGGTATATTGATTCCTACTCAGTCCTCTTTCCACACAGCTGGTAGTAAGGCGTATCTGCTCAGTGGCTGAGGATGTGCACTGATTCCTTAGAGAGGTGTCATGGGGGAAGGAAGGTGTAATGGAAGGAGAGCTGCAGGAAAGGATGCCATGCCACACATAGTCCCACCAGGAACAGACTCAGGTTGACGTGATATGTAAAAGGGCTTGAAAGTAGAGTAGGAGGAACAGAGGGGATGCTCAGGGAAGAACAGAAGTGATGGGTAGGAAGAAATTTTGTAGGTCTCAATGAGATATGGCATAGGTAGGAATTGGAGTTTGCTAAAAACTATAGCCTGAAGTGTGTCAACGGATTCTGTCTTGTGGCTCCAATTCTGAAACAGAAACTGGGAGAGAAGGGTAACTTTCGTAACAAAGTGATAGGCAGTCCCTAACATGGAAGGTAGGATTTATGAGAACATGGTCATCATTATTCCAGTCAAACATTTGTTATATAGAAGCTTGGAAGTGGGACTATTGGGGAAATGACAAATAGAAATGTATGGTAGGCGTGTCTGGCCCATTGCGGTCACTGGAGAAAACAGTCCTGACTCCTATCACAGTTGCTTCCCACTTTTCAGAGACATCAATACACTCTTAAACCCTTTAGAGAGTCTCTTAAAATTAATTTCCTTTCTTCCCTTTAACTGAATTTTTACATAATTTGTTCTGTATGCTTATTAGCAAAGCACAAAATTCACATTTTAAGTCCCCAGGTTTGTCAATTAAATATTTTCTTATGTCCAATTTTCACTCAAGAAAAATATAGAAATCTCTACAGTGTAGCTATCTTTGGATTTGTCCTAATAACAGCTTCTTTAGTAACAAATCCCCTTCTTCTGAAACCTAGCTATTGACATTTTAAATATGTTTTGACATATAGCTGTTGGGAAAAAATAAGTTCAGATCCATACTAACATGTTCAGAATATGAAGCATTTATCTTAGGAATGATACATTTATTAAGACAAAGATGGGGATTTTAAATGCAATGCCTTCTTGTCCAGTAACATACATTTTTATAATTCCTAGGCTAGGCATCTCCAGCAAGGTTGGAGACAAAAATAAAAAAGAAGTTACTTTTGATGTTCAGAAAGGATGGTAGTGGGGCAGAGAATAGGGAGGAGGTGGCCATAGATGAAGTCCAACTATGGAATGAGGCTACTCAGACTGAATTGCTTGGAGTGGCCTGCTTCCTGTTGGCAATGCTGGCAAGTCTCAGGGCACATGGAATTGGCCGGGGGCTAGATGTCTTACCAAAAAGGCTCTTGATTTACCCACAGTTTTGGTGTAGCCCCCAGGATGTACTCTAGGCCAGTGGTCGGCAAATTGAGGCTTTTGAGTAACATGCAGCTCGAGAGCCGCAGTTTGCCGCTCTGTTGACTAATGAGTTTGCGGACCACTGCATAAGGCATTACCTTTACCCAAAAGTTTTGATTTCAAGTTAAAGACATTAGTACATTATTAAAACGTTTTTTAAGTGTTTTTCCCTAAGGCAGTGGTCGGCAAACTCGTTAGTCAACAGACTGGCAAAAGGTGGCTCCTGAGCTGCATGTGGCTCAAGAGCCGCAGTTTGCCAACCACTGCTCTAGGCAAACACTAGTACTAATTTACATGGTTGCTCAGAAGGAATCTTGGTTGGAATGTTTCTTTCAGAAGGGACCACATTGTATCTGCTGAGAAATCACTTGTGCATTAAAATTAACTCCTCCCTAACATCTGGGGAAGTAGGGTTCCTAAAATGGACTAAGTTGTTCATTTATGGGGTATGCAGACTGAGGAGAAAAACACAACTTGAAAACATAGTTTATTTTGCTTGACAACTGATAATACAAATTTATAAATACAATGTTTATTTTTATTATTATTATTATTTTTAAATATATTTTATTGATTTTTCACAGAGAGGAAGGGAGAGGGATAGAAAGTTAGAAACATCAATGAGAGAGAGGCATCGATCAGCCGCCTCCTGCACGCCCCCTACTGGGGATGCACCTGCAACCCATGTACATGCCCTTGACCGGAATCGAACCTGAGACCTTTCAGTCCTTCAGGTCGATGCTCAATCCACTGAGCCAAACTGGTTTTGGCTATAAATACAATGTTTAGTATAAAAAATAAAAATAGTAGTTGAATTAATCATTTATTGTTTGTGTTTATGAGAGGCCTTAGTGTAAGATATTAGAGCATCAAGTAAAGATCTCTCCCACTCCAGCTTCTTTTTCTACTTCTTTGCACATTTTCTTTTTGAATCAGAAATACCTCTTCTCTCCTTCTCCATCTGGTAAACCTCCCCTCACCTAGAAAGCTCATAAGTGGAACAGTCCCTGGACAAATTCTTCTCTACAGAAGTAAGCTGATATGGTTTTAGTCTCAGGGTGCTGTTATATTGGTTTACTTGATACCATATTATGGAACTGTCTCAAGTATTAGGCTATGCATTTAGGCGGGGACTGGATTTTATGATTACATTAATTTTTTTTTGTAACTGAACTTGGAAAATGGTAAGAGTTAAGTACAGGTTTGTTGGGTAGATAAACAAATATTTGCTGCATAACTACTATGTATGAGGCAGAGAAGAAACTGCATAAAGTATTAGGTAAGATTTCAGCTCATAATCTAGTTAGAGTGGCAAGACAGATGAATCTGAAAATGTAAGTGAACAATGCAAGGCAACAAGTAGCAAAAGGCAAGAGGGATGACTGCAGAGCCACAAATACTAATGTGATAGAGATTGTCATTCCTCCTACACTGGCATTACCAGCAAATCTTGAAGCAATTTCCCTGGAGAGAAGTCATCTGTCTCTTTCTTTTGAATTACAAAATTAGTTTATATACCTTTCATGACACTCATCACATTCTACATTGTCATACAGATATCTATGTCATGTGTCATCTTTTCTTTCTTGCTAGAGTAAATTTTATTCATTTAAAAAATATCCTGCTGTACAAGGTTTAGCATTGTGTTAAGAATATAGTAGGTACTCAAGTGCAGTCTGTTGAATGAATACAATACTTACCCTGGACAGAGAGTGCCACATAAATTCAAGGTAGAATGACCTGCTCTTTTGGTCATTGAATACTTGGAAAAAATAGAAGGAATTGAGCTGTATTTTTTACCTGAAGGGTAGATTTGTGTAAAGAGACAGGGCAGGCATTCTCTGAAGAGAGCATGGTATGAGTAAAGGTTTGGGAAGAGTGCTACAAAGACATGTGTAGGGGGAAGTGACTAGAAAGAGGACTCACAAAGGAGAGGAGCATGAATGATGTGGAGAATGTGGAGGGACCGTGGTCTAGAATAAGTTTTCCTTTTCTGTGTTTAGTGGAGAATGCCACCTTTGTCTGACTTCGAAGTTAGCCCTTGGTTTTGGCTGATACAATAATGGTGGCGGTGACTTCCATCCCCTATCACCACTGAACTGTGGCAGCTGGAGAAGAATGAAAGGGAATAAATAGGAGGAAGCAGAGGAGAGAAAGGGTATGGGAGGGAGATAATAAATAGATAAATAAATATGGAAAACATTGGTGTAAATAATTAAGAAATTCTAAAGAGTTTTTAAGCTAATCTGACAGCAGCAATGGCCTGGTATGGTGAGGTTAATTCAAAGTTGATGAAGTTGCTGAACTAGATAATTTCCAAAATTATGAATGTGTTTTCTTGTTAGAGCTAGGACAACATCAAATTTATATCTTATTTTCTTGTATTTTTTTGATGTAAAAAAAGCAGAAAGACTCATTTTTAAAGGTCTTGCTGTGGTGAGTTGTTTGTAAAACCATTGGTTTCTGCTCTGGTGTTTTTACTAAGAATGAAAGGGACTTAGTGCTTCACATTCTTTGATTATGTTAATACAAGTGTGGAGTGAGATCGTAGAGTTCAACACCACGACTGTATTAGAACCAGGCAGGCGAATTTAGTGGCCATAAAATAATAGTGGGGGTTTTCATGTGGGTAAAACAGTGGAAATTGTATCCATCTCTTGAGGGCAGAAAGTGATTGTACACAGGGGTCAGCCGGAGCAGTCTGCTGGCCACAAACCTCATGGCATCCTTGGGAGGCCCATTCATTTTAAGCCTGCTTCCCCTCCTTTGAAGCCGGAAGTTATTGGCTACCGCCAGAGGCCTGTTATGACCATGCTAGGATCAAAAGCTCTACCAGGGGTGGGAAATCCTTTGTTCCTGCCTCTCTCTTAATAGCTTTTCCCTTTTCTTTGACTAAGAGAAGCAAGTCAAATAGGATTATCCTAATGGAACAGAAGTGTTTTATATAAAAAGTTCAAAAAAGAAATCCAAACTAATTCCAATGTCTTTCATTTACTGAATACGGTTTTATTACTGAGCCTAAGTGGAAAAGTTGCTGGTGGCAAGTGGGCCATTTTCTGAGGTTCTAAAGAAACCATCCTTTCTCAAATTATGACTGATTTATAAGCAAATGTCATGTTCCTTTAACCACAGTAAATAAGTGAAAAAAAAAATTTTTTTTTCCCTAATTCAAAGCCCTTAAAAACACAAGCTTCAAAGACTGGCCTCTTCTCAAATTACTTTACTGCAGCTCCCACTTGTTTCAGTGGTTGCAAAACTGCAAACCATATGCCCTAAAATGAGAATAAAGATACCCTTAAATGACACCTTCAGGGTGCCATAAAGTGCCACCGAGGTGCTAAAAGCACAATGCAGTCACTTAAAAAATAGAAGCACAACAGTCAAGTAATAACATAATGTTATTTCTGGGCAGCATTGTCTTAAAGAGAAACCATTGTCTTGCGATTAAATAGAATGGAACTTCCCGATCACAAGGCACTCTGCTGATACAGCACGAGGTGGCTTCCCAACAATTCCCTCTTGTCTGCTTGGCTATGAAGAGCACTTTTGGTGGGACAGGAAGTGCAAGTGATTCCGTGATTGTGTGAGGCTCCGTTCTGGGAAAATGAAGGGTATTCTTAGAAATCTGGCATATTGCACATGAGGGCAAGCTAGGAAGCTGGGAAGAAACAAATGGTTCCCTGGTGGCAATAATTCCGTGTCATGTGAAATTCGCCCTGGCTGTTTTTAGAAAAGGACTGATCTGGGAGAGCTGGAGTTTGGGGGCAGGGTGGGGGAGGGGCGCGGCCTTCAGCAAGGGGTGGGGTTCAGCTGTGTACGTGGTCTCTTGTGCTGCTGGAGAGGTTTGCAAGGCAGAGGAATAATTGCAGCAATTCAGCCTTCCAATTGAAATCTGCCTGCCTGGCTGCAGGGTTCAATCTGTTTTCGGTAATTTAGGGAGAAAGTGAGGAAAGGGTGGATGGCTGGATGGATTGAGTCAATACCAAAGCAGTAAATGGAAAGTTATGAGGAGGGGCCTGGGATGTGCTGATGGGAAAATTAATGTGGAGAAACATTAGCAAGAGGAGAGGATCCTTTCCTGTTCCAGACAGAAGACACACACTGATGGCCCATTGCTGTGTTAAATTAGTGAAAAACTAGATTTTTTACACAAAAACCTGCATTTTGATTATCTTTTAAAAAAATATATATTTTATTGATTTTTTACAGAGAGGAAGGGAGAGGAATAGAAAGTCAGAAACACTGAGATATATACCCCTGACCGGAATTGAACCCGGGACCCCTCAGTTGGCAGGCCAATGCTCTGTCCACAGAGCCAAACTGGTTTTGGCCATTTTGATTCTCTTGAAACACTGAAAGATAAGGCCATGTAGGGTACTCCCTGTACCTAACAGAGTAACAGCTGTTTTTCCTAGTTCTTTGCACGGCCCTGTAAACTTTTGAATTTTGGAGTACATGTTTAGAAATACGTTTCCTGCACAAGAAAGAAAAATAGTGGATATGTTTGGTCTTAATTACATATCACACATATCCTATCTAATAAAAGAGTAATATGCAAATTCACCATACCTCTGCTATACCCACAAGCCATGCCCACCAGCCAATCAGAGTAATCAGAGTATGAAAATTAACCCAACTAAGATGGCTATGGGTCACAGAGAGAGCAGGAGGGAGGGTTGGGTTGCCTCTGAACATGGAGGAAGCCAAAATTTCTGCAAACTCTGGCCAGCCTAGGCCTCTGCTTAAGGCAACAAAGTTTCAATGCTGTGGGAGCAGAAAGCCTGGCTCCACAACAGGCTACAAAGTTTCAATTGTAGAAGATAAATAAATCTCAGATGTATTTATTTATTTATTTCTGCAAACAACCACAGGCCCCTCTCCCAGGCCACCCAAGGGAACCCTCACCCTGATCCAGGATACCCTTCAGGACAAACCAGCTGGTCCCCACCCATGCACCAGGCCTCTATCCTATCTAATAAAAGAGTAATATGCAGATTGACCATCACTCCAACACAAAAGATGACTGTCCCCATGTGGTCACAAGATGGCTAGTAGGGGAGGGCAGGGACCAGGTCTGCAAGTTTTTTAAACTTAAACTTCTTCTAACGCCACTTCTTCAAAATACACTCGCTGAGGCTGTGGTATTTTGTGGAAGAACCACACTCAAGGGGCCGAAGAGCCGCCTGTGGTTTGCGGGCTGCAGTTTGCCAACCACTGAACCAGAACATGTCTAAATCCCAAGTCCTGGTACCTGATAATGTGACCTCATTTGGAAACAGGATCTTTGTAGATGTAATGAAATTAAGGATCTCAAGAAGACATCACCTTGGATTAAATGGGCCCCAAATCCAAGGACTACTTACTGTCTTTGTAAGAGAAAGGAGAAGGCAATGAAGATACATGGACTCTAGGAAAAACAGGGGAGAGGCCTTTGAGAGTGTGGTGTCCACACAGCAGGGAACACCAAGGATTGCTGGTGCCTCCTGATGCCAGGAAAGAGGCATGGTGTGAGATCTCCTTTAGAGACTCCACAAAGAACTGATTCTTCCAGCACCTGGATTTTAGACATCTGGCTTCCAGGACTATGAGAGAATGCATTTCTATGGTGTGAAGCCACCAAGTTGGTGGTAGTTTATTATAGCAACCCTTGGAAATGAATGCATTGGGAAACTCTAGTGACAGATGAAAGAGAACCAGGGAAAGGTTGTAGAGTGCAGAGCGGTGTGATCTGATTTAAGGGGCGCGGGGGGCAGCACCTGCTCTGGAGGGAAGCAAGCACAAGGTCAGAAAAGCCACTTAGAATCATTGTGGGACTACAGAAGAGAGGGGATGCCCCCCACAGTGGGACCGGAGCTAGAGCAGAAAGGACATTTGACAGGACATGGTGATTACTGTGGGATGAATGGCATTGAAGGTGGGAGATGATGAGAGAGCAGGACTGGGGGTAGTTATTTCGAGGTCACCAGGAGGTGGAAATAGTGGTGGCATCTCTTAAAATAAATGGTAGAAGAAGAAACAGGTTCAGGAGAAAATATGATAATGTCTGTTGTGAACAAGTTCAGCTGGAAGTGCCCGAGGGTCATATGGGTAGAGATGACCAGTCAGCTGCTTAAATCTTCCTTGGATATTTTGGGGGCTCAGAGGTAAAATGGTAAGCCTAGGAACTTGCCTTAGTTGAAAAAAACAAAACACAAACAACCCCCCTCCCCCCCCCACACACAAACAGACCACAACGTGCTCCCTGCCTTTGCTTGTTATTCTTTTAATTGTGTGGAAAACAGGTACATATTTTAGGGGGAAAAGTGTGACTCTGTTTTGAAGGCACAAAATTATTTTTGCCTTTCAGCTTTCTCTCCTCCCTCTGGCCAAAGCACCCTGATTTTGTGTTGAGAAATTCCCCTCTTCACTCTCAGCACCTACTTGGCTCCAGGAGCCCCAGGTGGTCCTGCCTGTCTGCCAGAGCAGTGGACCTCACTAGCTACACTGACTAGTTGTGAAGGTCAAGTGACCTGAGGTAGGACCGTAACAGTTGGGCTTGGGACCTTTGCCTGGAGTTCCTTCAGGTGCAATGTAGGCGGTTGTTTAGCTGAAAATGTATAACTGAAGCTATAGGTGGGCACCTGTGCCAGGATAGCAGATCCTGCCACAGAAGGAAGCTGATGCAAAGGGAGGCAGAGCTCAGAGATGAACAGTCTGGGTCCTGATGGCTGTGAACTCCTGAGTCCCCTTTTGCCTTAAGCCAATGTGTGGTGGCATTTATTTTTTTTCCAACTGAAAGAGGTGCTGATGAACACATCAGTAATATATAGCTTTCCACCAGCCGCTGGAGCCCACAGTGGATTTCTTAGCGGCAGCCATGCTGTATGTCAGCACCCTCAGGATTATGGATTGAAGAGAGGAACATCAAACCAAGCCTTCAGGGCCATGGTGTGAGGGAGGCCAGCATCTTTCAGAGCAAAGGAAGGCTGTCACAGCAGAGGAAAAAAAATGCCTTTTTCCCCTCCTAAGTTGGGCAGTGTGTCCCTTGATGGAAAGTTACAAAATGATTCTTCTCAAGGCTATAGTTACTAATTGGCCTGCCTGGGCATCAAGTGCCTCCATAACTTTGTTACTGTCAAGCTCTCCTTATCTACGCAGAAACGGCCAATTAGAAATGTGTGGGTGCACACTTTAAAACTATTACAAAAAGTTAGATAGTTGTATATATATTACACTTCAGGATATTTCTCTAGAACTGGCTAATTAATGTTATTTTCCCTCTGCTATGACCCTATTCTCCCATTAGACATTTGATTAATAAAGTGGCTGTCTAGGATCTCTTCTAGCTTTGCGATGTCACCTACTTTGCAGGATTAAGCACTAAAAACATGATGCCAATGACATGTTTTTCTTATATCAGTAAAATGGAAACCGTAAAATTAAGAAGGTGTCATTGACTTTGGAGTCTTTTAAAGCTAATCCTCTCCCATTGTCAAAATAAGAATTTGTTGGCCTGATTCCAGTATTGCTATACAATTCCTGTTCTGTTCCTGGGAGTATGTATGTGTGTGTGTGGTTAACAATGACTTCTCCCCATTAAATAAGTCTACTTTGATGAAAATAAAAAGCTTTTAGAAGTAGGGCAACAGTGCCAAGATTTCAATTTATTAACCAAAATGGAAGATATAAAAAAAGATTTCATTCATTCATGAATATGTTCATTTCTTGAATGATTGGAATGGCCTAGGACAGTGGTCAGCAAACTGCGGCTCACTAGCCACAGGCGGCTTTTTGGCCCCTTGAGTGTGGCTCTTCCACAAAATACCACGGCCTGCGGGAGTCTATTTTGAAGAAATGGTGTTAGAAGAAGTTTAAATTTAAAAAAATTTGGCTCTCAAAACAAATTTCAATTGTTGTCCTGTTATATTTGGCTCTGTTGACTAATGAGTTTGCTGACCCAATGGCCTAGGAAACCTGACATCTGAGCAACACAGAGGTCAATGGAATTAGATTTGTATTCTGGTGTTTTTAACTAGAGGAGAGAAATGGCCATCATCACAACCCTAGAGGTCCTTGAGTTATAGAATTTTATTTTGATACTGGAAACAAATTCAGAGCTCATCTAACCATGTATTCCTATAGTTTTATTCTTAAAGACTAGAGGCCCAGTGCACAAAATTTGTGCATGGGGCGTCTCCTCAGCCCAGCCTGCATCCTCTCCAATCCAGGACCCTTCAGGGGATATCCAACTGCCAGTTTTGACCTGATCCTGAGGCAATTAGACATTCCTTTCACAATCCAGGACCACTGGCTTCTAACTGCTTGCCTGTCTGCCTGCCTGCCTGCCTGCCTGCCTGCCCGGTCACCCTTAACTGCCCCCTCTGCTGGCCTGTCACTCCCAACTGCGTGCTTCTCTCCCCTCCCCCCACCACAGGCCTGGTTGTCCCATGCAGTCTGCTGCTCAGTCCTTTGGTCACCCCTCATTAATCCCTTGCTGGCCTGGTCACCCCATGCAGCTTGTTTGGTCATCCATTCAGTTGTAATGGTCACTTAGGCTTTTATTATTAAGATTCTGGGTCTTGATGAGGTTGCTTTGAATGTTGCAACAAGGGGAACAGGAGAATGGATTTTTAGCTCCTAATCTAGTGAAAATCTCTGCATACAATTAAGCTTTTAATATGGCAACAGTTTGGGGGTCATTGTTTTAAGCCGTTTGCTGTACTATTCAGGATGTACTGATAACATTATAGTCCCTGTGCTGGAGGGGATCATGAAATAGTGGGAAGACAAAATGTCAACAAACAATTCAAATGTATGGGGGCAAGTGTTCAAAAAAAGGTATATTCTAGGTTGTGAAGGATTTCTGAAGGGGAAGTAAATTTTGGAGGATGAGTAAAGTTTTTCCAACTGCCAAAAGCAGAAAAGGTCTTTTCTTGTGTGAGAAGGGAGTGGGCATGTCTGGAGGGGTGAAAAGTGAGGCTGAATCCTGGAGCAGGCTGGCCACAGGGCACATATGCATGGAAGTGATGGGATATAAGATTAGAAAGCTAGGCAAGGGCTAGACTAGTTTGTATGCCCTATTACTTTATTCTGAAGACAGTGGGAAGCCAGGGAAAGATGATAAACAGAGGCCGGATAGGATGTGTGATTTAGAAAGATCTCACTGTGATAAACATGGACTCTGAACTGAAGGAAGTGGAGACAAGGAGCAGAAAGACTAATTGGGAGCTGTCCCAATAGTCCACTTAAGACATTACAAAAGCTTCAATGAGGGCCTTGGCCTGGGGGTGAGGTGGGGTAGGGTGTGAAATGATTTGCAAGGCATTTAGGCAGGACATGGTAACTAATTGAATGGGGAGGGAATGGGGAAAAAGGGGAAGAATATGAGGCATGTTGCTTTTTGTTGCTTAAGAAATTGGGGGTTAATGCAACCATTTCTCAGGTGAGGTAAGGAAGAAGCCATATGACTCAAAAAGGTTCTGATAAGTTCCACAGACAAGGATGATAATTCCTATCCATTGTCCCAGAGACCAGTGCATCCAAGAGGTGGCTACCACCTCCCAGAACACCTTTCAAGTTCTCAACTGGTGCTAGAGTCCAAATAGTTTACCAACTTCTTTTTTTGAGCCACCCTTTTATTTTAAGGAAATAAGAAAGCTTAGCTTCTGTAAGCTGAATTTTTACAGGTTTTTTTCCTCCACTTGTTTTTTCCTTCACTTGGATGACACCTTGCAGAATAGCCTGACATTCCTGGCAAAAATAAACAAGCACTAGACTTGAAGGAAAGGGACTATATTTGAGCAAATTTGCTTCATGACATATTGAACGCAGAGTGCAGTGTGGCTCAAACAGAGAGCATTTAACCTCTTTGTGATATAGACAGCGCCTTAGATGTTTCCCATGGCTTGTTCTTGCTTATTAAATAAAAATGATGAAAGCCAGCATTTAAATCGATCTTCTCTAATCTCTGTTCGACAGGCACCCAGGATTCTCCTCTTTTCAAAGCTTATGTACATGCTGGAGATAAATGTATATAAAGCATTACATTCTGGCTGAATTGGTATAAGCCCCATTCTCCTGCTGTGAAAGCATCTTATGGACTTTTGAACAAACAATATTTCATTTTACTACTGTTTGACATTTGGATATGAAACTAGAATAGAAATCTGAATATAAAGGCAAGTAAAATGGAACCAAGTTAAGCTGAGAGTGTTAACACCATTTAGTGTGAAAATACTTGCGTGCCAGGCTCAGCAGTGATGGCCTGTGGCCTGGTTCATCATTCTTTGGGCCACCAGGGATGAAGGAGTTGGGAAGAAACCTTTTTTTAAAAAAATATATATATAATGGTCTCTAAAAGTGGTTTATAATACTGTTATAGTAGCAGACGTTCCTTAAATGAAACCACGTGACCCGCATGCTATATTCAGAATCCAACTGAGAGATGCAGAGCTATGACGCTTAAACATTTGGATGAAAAGGGAGAGTTAAGCTCCCAGTCCCCATTCAAGGCCCCAGCACCATTCCCAGGGCAGCCAGCGGAATGCACAGGGCTGCTCAGAGAGCACTTTGAAAACCGTTGATGACCATGAGCAAATAAGGCCATGATCACCTAAATTTGAGAAGATATAATTTCAATCTGGAATTGGCAGTTCTCTTGGTATACTTGTTTGGGTGTCTAGTTTAAAAATGGCTTTTGTTTACCTTAGAATGTAGTGTGCTCTTTCAGGTCAGCTACTCTTCTTCCCCACCTATCTTGATGCATTCAGGTACATTCTTTTGCCCATCATCACATGGAGAGGTTGTTTTGATCATTTTGAAAATATAAAGGTGTTATGTAAATGCAAGGTAAAGAGAGTTCATAGAGGCACTGATGGGATTTACTCTATGGTTTCTTCATCTTAGTGGGTATGATTCTCACATAGATGTGTAGGGAATGGCACACTAACTTGCTTTCCTAGATGAAATAAAACCTGTCTCTGAGCCTATCCTAGGGTCATGGGAAAGGTCCAGGGGTTTTGAGGTGAGCAGATCATGTGGTCTAGTTTCCTGTTTAAAGGTGAATTGCTCGTGTTCTAGGAACTGAAATTAAAAGCAAATACTCTTGAATTTGTAGCATTGTTTCTGAAACTCTTTGGGGGAAAGAATGCTGCACATTCCCCAAGCTGGCTCATTTTAGGATGGTTTTCCAGGGAATCTGTGAACTGACCACACTGAATTCTCCTGGATGGCTGTTAGCATTCCCCACTGAGTGATGAGAACTATAACAGGTGGTTTGGGTCTTTACCAAAGGAGCATGAGACCATTTTGGCCCCAACAGTTCCTTCATTTTTGACTTATTTCTGAATGTCACTGCTTTTCTCTAAACGTCAATATTACTCCTTTTCTGTTGGTACAAGAGTACGGTGTGTTGCATGGAGCTATTTAAAATCCTGGCAGCGCCTCAATTCCTCCCTGCCCCCCTCGTCTCTCTTCCAGGATTTGTTTTCTGTAATAGATGTGCTGGCTCTTTTTTTTACTGGCACATTTGAGAGAAGCTGCCTGGCAGTACACACTGCCTGGTGCTACAGATGGCCTCCAACCTGATTTCTTAATCCTCAGCTTGTTCTAGTCCTTGGACAGCTGAGTTAGCACATGGCATGCCATAAAACACTGGCTCTGGGCTGACACGGAAAGACAAAAAAGCCTTCCCGATTCCCCAGCTTTCCTTTCAGAAGACTTTATTTTTAGCCTTCGAGATAAGACAGGCTACAGTCTACTAGTATATGCAGAAGATGAGCCTGGAAGGCTAGCCTGCTGAACTCAGTAGAGCGTTAGGTGTTGAATGTAATCTAACATCGCTGCTTGCAATAAGTTTGATTATTACATTCAGGACCCGATGTTGCTGTTTTGTCAGCAGCCTTCTTAGGTGTAAAAATGGGATTGAAGGCTTTAAAAAATCTCACTGCCTGTGCGCCACGCTGAAATGATACTGGTTTCAAAAGCCATTTTTATTGGGGGGGAAAAAAAAAGTGAGGCCAGGTGGAGAAAATGTGAAACCATGTAGAGTTTCAAAATTCCATTAGCAATGCAGTGAGAGAAAGAAAATTGGATCAGTCTCAGAAATGTTAAAATCCCGTCAATTGCAGAAGGAGAAGGGGGCTTTCATGTAAGAAGATTTATAATTTGTAGCCCTGTGAAAGGCACACAGTGAAATCACGTGATACCAACCAGTATCACTAGAGGCTGCACAGTGGCTGCCAAGGTCCATCACTTCCCAGCCAGCCTTTCAGTGGGGTGAGGCCAGGTGACATGCAAGAAGGATGCAGTAGACTTTAGTCTGTTGTCTGGACCTCAGAATGGATGTTCTATTTTGGCACCAGTTTAAACAAGGGAAAGCAATTTGAAGTAGTGTAATTTCTTTGAATCCTTGAATCTTTAAAGCACAGTATTCGCAGAGATATATCTGTCCATCAAAAATAGCATGCATGGTGAGCATCCAGCTTACAGCTATAGTGTTTGATTTTACTTGTCTTTATCACCAGAGGCTCTGTGCACAATCGTATAAATTCTTGTTAAGATATGGTCCTATGCTTAAATCATTAAAAATGTGTGAGTGAAGCCAGATGAAAAGCCACTTTTGGAGATAGATGGGGATTTTAATTCACATTGAGAGACCAAGGCCAAGGCATGCTAGTCTGGCAGGAGTTGGAGGGCTAGCATGGTGGCGAAATACTTGGGAGTAAGCTGGAAAGAGAGAGAAACATAACTGGAGGACTGTGTTACAGGTGAGAAGATAAGAGTATCAGTTGACAGCAGGGCTTAGATACCCCTAGAACAAAGGTCTCTGGGAAGAATCTAGCAGGTAGGCATCGGGAGGATGTTGATGTCAAAGGGAAAGCAATGCAGCTGGGCAGTGACCTGAGCGCCAAAGAAACTGAAGAGCCAAGACGAAGGAGGCAAGAGGATGCTCAGGCAAAACACACAGGGGAGATTCTAAGAGGAGGGGAGTCCAGGCTGACTGTGCCAGAGGCATTCTCAGCTTCATTGAGGTCAGTGCCAGAAGATGGAGCCGCCTGCTGCCTCACCTTGGCTGCCCTGTCACCTCCTGTCGAAGGAGTCATGGCAGAAGTGGAACTCAGCGTTCCTGGTAGGAGACGGGCCTCCCAGCACTCCTGTCGGGAGTGTGCACTGCCTTGGGCAGTACAGTGATAATGGCTGGCGGCATTTGGGACCCTATGTGCCCTGGCCTCAGTTCTTATCAAAGTCCTGCTGCTTTTTAAATAGTTACTCTGAGGTTCAACAAGAAGAGATAGGAGTGGGCCAGCCCTTGGTGGAACCCCTCTACCAGCTGTTTTGCTCAAGCTTCTTAAAATTTCAGATGAGTCAAAGTCCAGGAAGGGATGATTACCATGTGCAGGAGTAGGTTGTTCTTCTTTCCAAATTGCAGGTGTGTTCCTGGGATCTCCCTTGAGCAGAACTTCCCCTTTTCAAACAGGAAGTAACTTTCTGACCAACAAAAAGTCAACTGAAGATTTTTGTAGGAGTCAGTGTCATTTTGCATTTCATGGCTACCCAGGGCAGCTTGCAGGGAAGGCTTGATTTGTATCCGAATTCTAAAGACAAAGGCAGCTTTATATGAGGATTCTAATTTCCAATGAATAATCGTGCTACCTTATGATGCCTCTGGTTTAATGACTAACAACCATGCTTAGCAGAGGGTCAACTGTATTTGAAAGGGCAGGGCAATGCTCAGAGTCACGAATCCTGCTTCCCTTAGAGATAACAATATCCAATGTTATGAATTTTCATGAGAGTTAATACTGGGATTTGTGTCTTTGCTGAAGGTCTTTTGCTGATTGAAGTCAAATAAGCAAGCAAACAAATAGCTCTTCAAGCTTCCAGGGGGCGAGTGGGGGCTGGGGGGAGCGCTTAATTTATTACTGGTTTCTTGTTAATCACCGGGAAACTGGAGCAAGCAAGATTTACATTCTTACAAACGTCACATAACCCGTTAGCTGTGTGTATGTAGAAGCTGTGACAGAGTGGAAGCCAAATACCTGAGTCTAGATTAGGAGCAAAACACACATGCTCGGCTCTTTCCTTTAGACTGATTACTCCCCTGGAGCCAGGCTTTCCTCCTCTCTGCAGGCCTGGGATAGTCCACATATATTGTAAGGGACTTAAGAGGTGGCTTTGTTACGAAACTCTCAGCATGCCTCCCTGAAAGTCTTGCCTCTGGGATCCAGGCTTTGGCAATGCTTTGAATACTGAACAGAACTTCCGTTTTATGAATCCAAGAGATTGTTCTCCTCTTCCCTTTATGCCAATCCACGTATCCAGAAAATTTGGGAGAAGGGCAATTTGGGCAAGGTTTCCTGTTTTCTCCCAGAGACAAATTTTCTTGCCAATTTTCCTGATGATCTTTGCCTGGAGAGGAAGGGAGTGCCAATGGGAGCTGATTTATGTGTTTAAGATGCAATCTAGTTTGTGATTTCCCAAGAACAAGCAAATTATGACAAGCAAATACCCTTGCATCCTTGCTTCTGGTTTAGAGACCGGAGAGTATGAATAACAGAGGTCAATGTGGCAGATTTCTCTTGACTATCGCATGGGAGACCTATTCCTTTAAGCATGTCCTCCTAGGCAGAATAGCCTGGAAAGCTGAAAACTACAGCTGATAGATTCCTTTCCATGAGGTGTGCCTCTGACCTCCATCCTTCAAGTGGATGCACTCACATGGGATTTGAAAAGAGGAACAGAGCAAGGGGCAGGTAACATGCATAGAGAGATAACTAGTAGGACAGAGGCAGGGTAGTCTGGGAATGGCAGCTGCAGAGACAGCCTCTTGGTTCAACACAAGAACTGTTGGGATTCATTAATAGCTGTAGATACAATAAGGACATCCTCATTAATTTGAGGGTGGGGATAGACACTGTCCCTTCAGTACTGGTATTAGCAACAATCTGCTAAAGCATGGTTGCAGTGCCCCCTATTCTTGACCCTCATGCTGTCCATATTCCCAAGTATGTTCATTCATTTTCCTATAAATTTTGAGGCTTCGAGGAGCTTTGCAATAAATTCTTCTGTTTGCTTAAGACACTGGAAAATATCCTTCCAGTCCCAATTAATAAGGATGTTCCTATCATATCTACTGCTGTCATTGAACCCAAGCAGTTTTTGTGCTTCTCTGCTACAAGGCCAAGATTTAAAACCCTGGACAGGAGCATCTTATTTGCTGACTCTGGGTCATGTAGCAAGTAAGCTGGCTACCACTGTTCAGCAGGTGCCTTTAGCTTCCACAAAATGATGCAAGGAACTGCTAGCATTAAAGCTCCATGTACTGGGGGATCACAACTTTTTAGTCAAAATTATTTACAACTTAGCTAATTTTTACATCAAAGGGGAATAGGAACAATAAGTTATTTGGTGCAAGGTCAGGGTAGGGAAATTTAAACTAAACAATAATGCTGAGTTACCAAGGGTCACATTGAATAGTGTATTAACATGGAAAAAAGGCTCACGAAGGAGTGGTAAGAGGATGCTAAAAATAATTTATTTAAAAAATCTAAAAACCTTGTGAAAAAATTACCTAAAAATTCTTTTAGGTTGTACAGTGGTTAGAGTATGGCATGTGTGAGCTGGAAAGAACTTCAGAGCTCCAAATCTATCACTTCGCATATGAAGAAACTGAGGCTGAGTAAGTGAATATGATTATACAAGTAAATGACAGAGTCAGGACAAGAACCCAATTTTCAGACTTGAGCCCAGTTTTATTTTCATAGTACCACACGGCATCTTTTTCCTAGAACTGCCAATTTCTTCCTTTTTTTTCTGTCTGAAAAAGGAAGAAATGTGAATATCTTAATTGGAAAATACACTCAGCAGTACTTACTGATGTAGTCCAGCTGGGCCACTAAATTCTGCATTTACCTATAACTTAGTGTGTCCAGTCATTGGATAATATCCCAAGGGTTATATAGCCGGATATTTCAGGGAGACTTTTATAATTATTTTAGAAAGAATAGTTTCATTTAATCAAATCAATAATTATAGAGTACCTGCTATATGCAAAGTCAGTTGGGTATAAAAATGAGCAAATGTGTTTCCTAACCTTAATGATCACAAGCCTACAAATCTAACCCAAAATGAATTTTGAATGTAATGAGCAAGGTACTAATTAAAAATCATGGATTTTTAAAGGCATACAATAACTTATAATGCCACTGTATTCTTCTGAGCTGGACACTTCCACTGCTTACTCATGTCTGGTTCTCTAGGCTCTCTAAGCATGTGAAAGGATCACATTTTTCTCTTATCACCATATGATTACTTCTGTCCAAGGGGCTACAAGTAGATTCATGTGTACCCCTACCAAGCCAAAGTATTTAGCTGTAGTTGTAGCTCTCTTCTCCTACTGTGGTAACAGAGAGGGCCACCAGCCTCACATGGTGCAGCTACAAGAATGCAAATCATTCATAAGCCTGGATGACTGAGTCACTGCATGGAGACCAGTTGCCCTGGAAACTCTCCCAACCCACAGGGTGTATTTTATGAGTAAGAATAAACCTTCTTTTGGTTATATCATGAAAATTCTGGACACTTTTATTGTGACATTATCCAGTGTATCCTGACTAACAAATCTTTATCCTAGTTTATTCTTTATGAAAAAGATGCCTTATAAGTAAAAACACAAATATAAACAAATCTGTAATTAATGTAAAATATATTTAATAATCTAAATGATATTTAATAACTTTAATAAATAATTAAAATATGAGTGAGTATACTTAATAGCTTAAATATAAGTTAATTCAAATATGTGCATCTCTCTTTATGTGTGTGTGTGTATGTGTGTGTGTGTGTGTGTGTGTACAGTGGTACCTCGAGATACGAGTTTAATTCGTTCCATAACCTTGAGGTGTGGGAAACTATGAGACGCTCGAGTCGCGGTAAACTGGTGGGTCCTGTGCAGCCTGCCAATCTGTGTGATTACTCCTATCTCAAATGTTGCTCATATTTCAAAGCAAAAATCGCTCACTCGACGGCTCATATCTCAAAAATCTTGTATGTTAGGGCACTCGTATCTCGAGGTACCACTGTGTATGTATGTGTGTACACACACACACACACACACACACACACACATATATATATATTTCTGTCTTATTTATTACATTGAACAATTTAATGCTTGAAAAACTAGGAGACCATTCAATGCCCATGTTGTCTCCATTTCTATCCTTCCTCCATCTTAACCATTTCTGTACATTATATTACCACCTTTATTTTGCATAGAGCCAAGCCTCTTGCAGGATTCATGCAACTCTGTTTGTAGTCTAAGAGTTTGAAATTGATGGGCACTAAGCATGCAAATATAAAAAGTTTAGGTTGAGGGAGTGGAGAAGTAGAGAATAATCTTAGGATTCCAAATGCTGCCTCAAAGGAAACAAACAAATAAATGGAATGTGAGATTGTACAAAAATAATATTAATTTAAATGATAAAACATTTTTATTATTGGAAAAAATAATGACTTAATTTTTGCAAAGCTTTTAAATTTTCTTTTATTTTTTTCCTTATGGCAATATGGTGATGGGGGTTGGGAAGATTGTTGGTCTATATGCAGCCATGGAAGTTAAAAGTGGTAATTCTAGATAGTTGTACTCTCCAAGAAACGTGAAGCCACTCCAAGTTAAAGAGCACATAATACTGCCTGAAGTCTTTTGATCCTTCCAAAACATGCCCAAGTTAAGTCTTCCAAGTTCCATTGCTCTACTGCTACCATCAAATGGAGCAATTGCAAATCACAAAACCTACAAGAAACAAAAGTGGCTTTTTAAAAAATATATAACAACATGTGTCACCAATAGCTGTATTCATTTGGAAATATATAACATGAATAGATCATTTTTTTCCTTTCATACACAATTACCAGCCCTTTAGCCTTGTTATTTTGCAACTTACTTGGTTTCTTGTCAACTCTTTTGATTGCATCCAAGGGAAACTTGGAGAAGTACTTAAAATAGAAATAACTGGGAAACTCAAGGCTGGTCTGTCTTTCTAAATGCCAGCTCTTAACCTTTGTTGATGTAACATTTTCTTTGCAAATAGTGCAAATTGGAAATTTCCCTAGGATCACAATCCAGCCCTCCCCAGAGCCAAATTCAGCCTCAGAGTTGCTGTTCTCGAGTATAATGATATTTATTCTGTCCCAGTTCATTTCCTACCTTTCTATTGAAACACTAGCCTCACAGAATTATTTAACAATTGAGTCATTTGGACAATGAGTTCTTAGGTTCCAAATTTTGGATTTCTGCAGGAAGTTTCAATATTTGTCTGTGGTTGCTATTTTGGGCATTGATTAGGTAGGTGCCTGTTCTGCACCACCAGCTTGACCTTTTACTTCTCTGAGAGATGTGTGTAAATTTCTTCCAGATCCATTCATTTTGTTTCACCTGCTGGGAATCATGTTTACAGACAACAATACTGTAAGAACCTATTGAGAAATCCTCTGTGCTGTTGTTAATGTGTTTTTATTTGCGTGCAGAGGAGGTTTTTATTGTATAGCCCTCCACTGACACTCTTATTCAGGCTTTCTATTATCCCTCTAGCTTTTTTTCTTCCGCTAAACACATTCTCTTTTTTTCCTCCTCCACATGATGATTTGCATGAAGATTTGCATTTAAATGGATGTGGAGAGCACATTAACAACACCTACACCAACCCTGTAAAAGTTGCACAGTATTTGTTGCTGTCAGATATGAATGGGGGGAAAAATTCAATGAATGTTTTGAAAGGAAAGTCCTCAGGTAACTGCATTTTATATACAAAGACACTTCATTAGATTACATTTAATACTGATCATGCATGCAGAAGCATATGAATATAAATGCTTCATTCCCAGAAGGACTGTTGTGAAATCCTACTCCATATATGTATGTACCACAGGAACCAAACCTATGGTTCAGCATTTGAGTTGAATTCCTAGGCCATGGAAGTGGGTTGACAGAGCATTGCAGGGCTGGTAAATGTGACCTTTATGCCCTTGCTAATAGAATTGAAAGGAAAGTGAGAAAAAATTAAACTACACTGCATTTTTGTGAACAGTTCAAACAATAAAACATTTTGTTAAGAGACTCAATACCAAAGAGTGTAAAAGAACAAAAGAGGAGAGCAAGGGACCAGAGACCAGGTGGGAAGGGAGAGAAGTAAGCTTAGTGAGACTTGAGATGTATATTAAAAGAAAAAAAATGCAAGAAGGATAGAAAAAAGACAGAAAAAGGAGAAAAATGGAGAAGGAAAAGGCATATATAATGATAGATGAAAGGATATATAACTTAAAAACAGCCATTCTTCAGGCATAGAGATGAAAAGAGAGCAAAAAGAGAACTGAAGGAAGATTGTAAAAGAATCTTTGGGCTTTATATACAAAGCAGAGACCCTGGGTTATCAGTCAGTATTATGAGAGAGAAAATTAAATTGGCCTTGGCAAAAGGATTCTATTAAGGGATAATATCTTCCCTTTTATTGTTAATTATTTTATGTTTACAATAGTCAGTATAAATGTATATTATTTTTACAGTAACACATGGCTTAGCATAAATGATTTACCCAGGATATATGGCTAATTTCTAATTAACTTCTAGCTCTGCTAGTTTGCTTTAGATTAAAGCCCTTTCTCTTTCTAACAAGTCCTTGAAGGGGAGCAGACAACCTAATTACAGATATTCATTGTGTAATATTTATATTTAGCAATTTAAAAAGGTAATATCAATCGAGAAATGTAGTAGAAAATAAAGTGGAAGCGGAAAAAGGTTACCATGGAGAGGGGAAAATTTATTGTTGGTCTTTGTATTTTTATGTCTACATAAGAAAGAAAATATAGGCCAGAGAAATTGATCAGTAGAATGAATGCAATACGGCACTAGTGCCTCTGTGTCCCCAAATTATTGTTTATTGCTTAAAAACAATTTTCCATAGGCTGTATGCACTAAAGAGAAATCCATAAACATCAGAAACGAGTCCTTAACAAGTCTCATTGTTTATATAGGTGAAAAAAATCCATATCCCCCTTCCCGTTCATTCAGAATGGACCCGAATAAAGCCAATTCACTGCATCCAATGAGATTTGTAATGCAACAGCAGACGAATCTGATTTCACACATTATGGTTAGGGTGCTCCATATCCCAGCCATAACAAGGGTAATAAATAAAGTCTACTCTAAAACCAGGCATATAGCCTCAGTAATTGACTTGCTGTCTGCATGAGACACAATGATTTCTGAATGCGAGGGGCTAAGCCGCGTGAGAGAGCTTGCAGAAATTCACCATGGGAATGAACTGGCATAAACACTCCTTTGTGCATATAGCCTCATTCTGGATGCGGAGGCTCCTTTCAAAAGCAACAAAATGGGATCAGGTTTTCGCTTTATACCTGTATCATGATAATTGACACAATAGAGGAAAGCCCTCTCCCCTTTGGGTCTTATTTCTTGAACTAATCTGAGTCACCTTTGGACTTGCGACACCACAGTCCCGAATTCATTGAGGCTGAGATAAGTGTGCTGTATTAGTCTTAATGTGCATTTACAATACTGGGTGTAATTGCTCCTTTGGAGCTGTTAATGCATTTTTATAGCCAAAAAACAATTTCCCGGATACTGTATGTATTAAGGGGAAATGTCTGCCTGAAGATTTATGTTGAGAAGGCAGGGAAACAAAGCAAAACATCCTAGCGTGTGCATTCATCTTCTTAAAGACCGTACACTCGGGTGCATTTGTTCTTCAAAGAGTGTGAGGAACATCAAACAAGCAGAGTTCTTTGTCATCCCCCGCCCTGTCTTCAGAGCTTCCAAGGTCCTTTTCTGTTTCCTTCTGTGTCTTCAGTATATAAGGCCATCGAGGGACATACAGAGCAAAGGCATTAGGTGGTAACGGTAAGAGAGAAAATAGTATACTTTAAAACTTAAAACCATCTCAGAAGAGACTGTGCAGATGTCTATGAACAAAGACAGGAAGGAGATTCTAGAAAATGAGCATTGTTGTGGCAATGCATGTGGGGTCAAGAACAAATTTTCCCCCCATTTCTTTGGTTCTTTAAGGGCGCACACACACACACATACACACACACACACACACACACACACACACACACGTACACATGTAATATATTTTTATCAAACTAGGGGGTGAGTAGGTTTTCTGGTTATTCTGTTTTGTGTTATTCCATATTCTTCCCCTGCACCGCTTGCTGCCCTTGGCGCTGTTTTCCACCTGCACCAATGGGCTCTGTAGGCAGCTTGCTTTCTATTGGATTTGGCCAGCAAGAGGCACTGGCAGGAGATCAAAGGGCAGGAGAGAGGGTTTGGTCATCTTTTCTTAGCTTCCTCTCTGCCTCCACTGCTGTGTCTCTGGCATCCATCCCTTCACAGTGGCAGCCCCTCCAAGGATCCTAGCTCTCTGAGTATTGGCAAAGTAGGTGGTAAAGCCTCCCCAATTGTTGCTAGTCTCTGGGTGCCTCATCCCTTGTTAATCCTGCTCACTCCTCTGTAAGTAATCAATTTATTAAATGTATTTGTTAAAACCATGTGGGACTTAGACTGATATAATGGTGCATAGGCAGGAGCCGAGACTCCTAAATGCCCAAGTCAGTTTACCCACATGGTACCTGAGCCACTCCATTAGCTCTGCTGACTCTAAGGCTTTGGCAAACTCTTCTCCATGGGGTTGCCATAAATGTGGATACTTTTATTATGTTTTAAATATGTTTTTATTGCTTTTAGAGAGGGGGAGAGGGAGAGAGATAGAAACATCAATGATGAGATTCATCCATGAGCTACTTTCTGTACATCCCCTACTGGGGATTAAGCCTATAATCCAGTTATGTGCCCTGATCAAGAATCAAACCATGACCTCCTGGTTTAGCAGCCAATGCTCAATCACTGGGTCACACCATCTGGGCAAATATGGATCCTTTTAGGTCTACACTGATTGTACTCTTATGTAGGTGGAATACTTTGCTTTGGTTTGACCTAAAGCAGTTGTATATTACTCAGGACTTTATAGCTGCAAATGACACAACCCCAATCTAAAATACTTTTTAAAAAGTGTGTGTGGGGGGCAGGGGAGAGGGATTTATTGGTTTATATAGTTGAAAAGTCCAATGGTATATGGCAGTGGTTGGCAAACTCATTAGTTAAAAGAGCAGCAAACCGCGGCTCACGAGCCGCAGTTTGCCAACCACTGCCCTAGCCAGTTTGGCTCCATGGCTAGATCATTGGATTCTTGACTAAAGGGTCCAAAGTTTGATTTTGGTCAAGGGCGTGTACCTCTGCTGCAGGCTCATCCCCTGGCCCTGGTTGAGGCATATGCGGGAGGCGACCAATCAATATGTCTCTCTGACATAGATGTTTCTCTCTCTGTCCCCCTCCCTTCTACTCTCTCTGAACAATCAATGGAAAAATATCCTGGGGTAAGGATTAACAAAACAAATAAAACAAAACAAAATGCATAGAGCATTGACCTGTGGACTGAAGATGTCACAGGGCAGATAGAGGTAATGTGAAGTAATATATGCACACTTTATATGTTCTAAACAACTCTCAGAAATAGTCTGTTACTATTCTGTGAATGATGCATGAGCCATGTGTATGTAAGACCAAAGAAACATGGGCAGTCTATTCCTAATGCATTGTGGCCTTCCTAACTACCTTTTAACACTAATTTGTGGTCCAAAGATAAATACCAGAAGAAACAACTGTGTTTGTCTAATCTCTGCTTTATGGCAAAAAGAAGATAAGAGATTTTTTGGAAAGAGCACTGAATATATTACTTATGTCCAGTGTAAGCCCAGTCTACTTTAATTATTTCATTTATGAATGGGAGGAAAAGATAAGAGATGCAAAATCATTGCCGAAAAAGAAAACATCTGGCTTGGCAAAGTGACTTGGCGTATGAATCCAGTTAAGGCTCTAACTTGTGAGTCCTTGCATGTGCTCATGAAAATCTGGGACTTAGGTTTGTTCCTTTGGGAAATGGGGAGGGGTCTAGAAGATATAGGAAAGAGGGGGCCTCTCTTTTTTCCTCTTCTTTTACAAATAGTTTTGTGTAATAATACAGCCTTCAGAAAGCACTGAGCTTATTTCTTGGTTTTACTTTGTTATTCATGTGGTAGATAATATTCTTTCACACAATATTTGTTATCTAAACATTTCTTTCAGGGAAAACATTTAGGAAGACATGAACTCTATTCATCTAAGGCCAGGGAAAGCTGGTGAGGCAATGGCTTCTTTTAACTCTTACCTGTCATTATTGGTTCACACCTTCTCTACTCTTAGAATGTCTTTTAATTGGCTGTGAATTTCCAAATCTGAACAAATTTTTCTTAACTTTCTTCTCAATAGATGATTTCATCCAAAGATTTTGAAGGTTGAACAACAGACAGGCTTTTATCAATGTGCATTTTGATGGATTATTTTCTCATTTGATCTTGACAGGAGACTGTGTCTCACCCCTATTTCCCCATACACATGTGGGATTGGATTCACTGAGGAACTTCTGGGCTTGTGGTAGCTACTCTCCAAAGATAGCTCCCTCCCTGATGAAGCATAACTTCCTAGAACAGAGCCCTTATGCCATCCTCATCCTTTGACATCGGCTGGCTGTTAGAATGAGGTGGAAGTGCTGATAGTTGCATTCAGAAGCCTGGCAGGTTTTGCATCTTGGAATGCTTGCTCTGGGGGAATCCAGCTGCCACATAAGAAGTTGAACCACCCTAAGACCATACCTTGTGAGGAACTCCAAGATAGCCATATGGAAAGGGTTCCAGGGATAGAGAGATGCCTGGGCACCCCCTAGTTCTTTTAGCCATTGAGGCACCAGCCCCATCTGCAATCTGACTGCAACTGTATGAGAGATCCCAAGTGAGAAACTGTTTGGCAGAATCCAGTCAACTCAGGAACTACAAGAGAGGATAATGAACTGTGGTTTAACTCAGTAAGGTCACTGCATTTTCGGATTGGTTGTTGGGTAGTAATAGATAACTGAAACAGAACTTATAAGCAGGTCAGAGGGTGGTTCCAGGGGGCTGTAGTGGTCCATGAAGGTGGGGTAACATTTTTAACCTGCTCAGTTGGTCATGGCTGTAAAGAATGGAATGGTGGCCTGACTACTAACTACACTGTCTGTTTCACCTGTTGGACCTTCCTTTGCCCAGTGTGAGGATCACTCCCATCTTCTCTATAACTCTGCCTCCATAGATATTTATTATTTAGTTTTACAAACAGTTTTTGTTTGGCTGCCTCTGACTCATTTATCCTTACTCTATTTAGTTACTACCAGTACTGTACAGAATTAACAAAATTAAATTTAAACTCTGAATGTATTTTTAAAATAATATATACATTCATTATTTATAGTTTTAAATATAGTAATATATACTCAACCATATTTCACATTTTCTTAAGTGTGTAAAATAGAGTGGGAGGCTTCTCATAAGTAGAATATGACTTATCTAAAGGCTTTATAGAGAAATACTGTTCAGATGAAGAGAAATGCAAAAACATGAAACCCACTACATCCCATCATCGCTAGGAAAAGAGGTTACATGACAAGTTCTAAGGATTCAGTGAGATAGAAAACACAAACTCTGACCTTAATAAATTTAGAACCTAGATGAAGAGCGATGATAATGAGATGATAACAACTAGTGTTTATTGAGCATTTATTATATGCCAGGTACTGTGATAAGCACTCTAAATATATTTATTCACTTAATAGTCTTTCAAGTAGGTAATACTATTTTTTGACTACCGATGAGAAACAATTGAAGAAGAGAAGTCATTTGACTCACCCAAGTTCATGGTGCTGGTGCATGGTGGTAGTAACTGTGTAGTATTACTGTAGTTAGTGCATATGCTGACTCTTTCTGTGAAGGATACCTTGCCACTCAGAGTGTAGTCCCTAGCCAATAACATCAGCATCTTCCGAGAACTTGTTAGAAATGCAGAATCTCAACCCTCACCCCAGACTTAGAGTCAGAATGTGTTTTAACAAGGTTCCCAGGTGATTCAAGTGCACATTCAAGTTTGAGAAGCACTGATCTAGAAAGTAAGTGCTAAAGGACTTCCAAAGAAGAAGTTATTTCTGTGACCTTCAAAGGGATAGTTGCTGATTGCCTGCCTAGGGAAATAGGTTACAAGATTCTATGAGGGGGTTTATTTTGCCAATTAAGAACTTATAGCGTGGTTATGCAAAGGGAAGATGTGAAAAATAGTTTGTTTTTTTTTAGCTATGTATTTGCTTTTTTTTTTTAATCTGAAAAAATGTGGGTATGTCAGAGAGACATGCTAATTCATGAAGGGGGCAGGCTCTCAGGGACTAGGCCATAGTTTATTCTATCACCTAAACCCTTGCAATTCTCACCCTCACTAACCCTGGTTCATATAAAGTGTCAGATTGGCCCAGGAAGATAGATGATCATCCAAAAGGTCACATGGGTACATTTGGTGACCTGAAAATAGCTGCCACAACTCTTTGTGTGATAGGAAATGTACTCTGTTGTTTCAAAAAAAATAATTTCGATCCCTGAAGAAAGTTGGCTAGGTCATAATTTTAAGAGACACAAAAGTATTACATGTGACATTACTGATCCAGGATTGAGATCAGTAAATATTTGGGATGTGGGAGCAGGTAATAAAAGAAAGAGGGCAGTAGAGGGATTGAGAAAGGTCATGTGACATAACTTTTTGTTTTGATTTTGTTTATATGATTTTGAAATGTCCTCTCGAAACTGAATCAAGTTGTTAAGATAGTTATTAGTGGAAGGAGAGAAAAAGCTTAAGAGGCTGAAGGGGAAATTTCTTTTTCACTGGTATATAAAAAGAAAGCCAATAGACAAATGTTTCAGAAAAGGAATTTTGTCTATCCAACTTGGGAGGAAGAATAAGGGGACTGTAAAAAAGCACAGTGGGAAAAGAATTTTGATTATCCATTACAGAGCCAATGGAAGGATCTTGGTTAAAAAATAAAGGAGTGTCATGGGAACATGGATTTCAGATGGATTATGTTGCCTAGTAGAGGAGGAAGTGTAATAATAAGGGCTACTTTTGAGAGCAAAGCTAGGAACAGAGAAATAAGAATGACTTGTATAGCAAGAGAATGGTCACAAACACATGGGTGAGCGTGTTGAAAGTCATGTTCTGTTTCCCATGAAGCATTTTCTGTGAAAGAAAAAAATAGAGGCTTTTAACTCAGACAGACCTGAAAATCTGCCTGTTGTACTTTACTGTCTTTTCTTTTTTCAATTATAGTTGACATTCAATATTATTTTATACTAGAGGCTTGATGCATGAAATTCATGCAAGAGTAGGCCTTCCTTACCCCATCTGCTGGCACCAGTTTCCCTCTGGCACCCAGGACCCAGGCTTCCCTCACAGCCCTGACTTCATTGGGAAGGACGTCCAAAAGGACATCTGGTCTAATTAGCATATTATGCTTCTATTATTATAGATTCATTTCAGGTCTAATACCCACTGGCACCTTGCATAATTATAAAAGTATTATTGACTATTTTCCTTATGTTGTACTTTATATTCCTGTGAATATTTTGTAATTATCAATTTGTACTTATTAATTCCTTCACCTTTTTTCACAGATCCCCCAATCTCTCTCCCATCTGGCAGCCATGAAAATATTCTCTGTATCTCTGTATATATTTCTGTTTTGTTTATTTGTGTATTTTGTTCTCTAGATTCCATATAGAAGTATTTGTCTTTCTCGGTCTCACTTAACATAATGCCCTCTAGTCCATCCATGTTGTTGTAAGTGGTAACATTTCATTTTGTTTATGGCCAAGTAATAGCACATTGTATATATGTACCACATCTACTTTATCTGCTTGTCTATTGATGGGCACTTAGGTTGCTTCTATGTCTTGACTATTGTAAAAAATGTAGGTTTCATGTGCACTTGAAAAGAATATATATTTGCTGCTTTGGGGTGAAATGTTCTAAAAATATCAATTAATGTATCATTTAAGGCTGCTGTTTCCTTGTTGATTTTCTGTCTAAAAGATCTATTCATTGATGACAAAGTCCTTTATTATGACTGTATCTCCTACACGCACCCTACGGGGGATCAAACCTGCAACCCAGGCACATGCCCTTGACTGGATTAGAACCCAGGACCTTCAAATAGGTTCTCAGTCTGTAGACCGATGCTTTATCCACTGAGCCAAACCAGCTAGGGCCATCAATATTTTCTTTATGCAGGGGTTGGCAAAACTAGGTTTACAGTTCTGAATACATGAAACCTGGAGTTTATTCCTATATTATTATTTGTTAATTATTGTATTTTGCATAAGCACAACTAAAACCTACTTTTCCTCTCTGCTTCCCCACTGTATATTTAGGTACTCCTATATTGGGTACATAAATGTTTACAAGAATTGTATTCTCTTATTGGATTGATCTCTTTATGAAATGTCCTTCTTTGTCTTTTTGTAGCCTTCATTTTAAAGTATTTTTGTCAGATATAACTATTTTTATCACAGCTTTTGTTTTTATTTCCATTTGCATGAAATAGCTTTTTTCTCCTTTATTCAGTCTTTGTGTGTCTTTTAATGTGAAGTTGGCCTCTTGTAGACAGCATATATATATAGGGCACCCCATATATATATATATATGGGCCTTGCTTTTCTATCAATTTATCTACCCTATGTCTTTTGATTGAAACATTTAATCCATTTCCATTTCAGTTGATTGTTGATAGGTATGTATTATTGCCATTTTTTAATTCATATTTATGTTCTTTATTTTTTTCTTAAAGAAGTCCCTTTAGCATTTTTTGTAGTAGTAGTTTGGTGTTGATGAGCTCCTTTAGCTTTTTATTATCTGGGAAGCACTTTGTTTCTTCTTCAATTTAAATAATAGCCTTCTTGGTAGAGTAGTCTTGGTTGTAGGTCCTTGCTTTTCATGGCTTTGAATATTTTATATCAATTCTTTCTGGCCTGAAAAGTTTCTGTTGCGAAATCAGCTTATAGACTTATGGAAGCTCCCCTGCATGTAACTAACTGCTCTTCTCTTGCTGCATGTAAGATTCTCTATTTATATTTTATCTTTGCCATTTTAATTATGATGTGTCTTGGGTGGGCGTCTCTGATTCATCTTGTTCGTAACTCTCTGTACTTCCTGGACTTGTATATCTACTTCCTTTGCTAGATTATGGAAGTTTTCAGTCATTTCTTCAAATAGGTTCTCAGCCTCTTGCTCTTCTCCTTTTCATACTCCTATAATGCAAATGCTGGTATGCTTGATGTCCTGAAGTCTCTTAAACTATGCCCATTTTTAAAATTCTTTTTTCTCTTTATTGTACCAACTGAGCATTTTCTGCTACCTTGTCTTCCAAATTGCTGATTGAATCCTTTTTTTTTTTTTTAAATCTATGCTGTTGATTCATTCTGGTTATTCTCATTTCAGTTATTCTTCATTTCCGACTGGTTGTTTTTTATGATGTGTATGATCTTCTTATGCTTACTATCTCTTTGTTGAAGTTTTCACTAAGTTCCTTGAGCATCCTTATAGCCAATGTTTGGAACTCTTTATTTGTTAGATTGTTTGCCTCCATTTTGTTTAGTTCCTTTTCTGGAGTTATTTTCTATTCTTTCATCTGGGACATGTTTCTTTGTCTCCTCATTTGACTGCTTCTCTGTGTTTGTTTCTTTGTATTAGGTATATCAGCTATGTCTCCCAATATTATGTAGTAGGTGGCCTGTGGGGCCCAGTGACACAGTCTCCCTGATCATACTAACCAGGTGCTTCAGGAGCTGTGTGTGCCCTTCAGTAGTTGAGTCTTCATTGCTGTTGGAATGTTAGGGTGTGTGATTGCCCCTCAGGCTGACTGGCTGTGATTATTGGCTGTGACCACAGTGTACAGTCGCTGTGCGGGGTCTGACCTTATAGAGCAGGATTCACCCTAATGGGCTCGGATGCCCACTGAGACCATCTTTTGGGTGTGCCACTTGTTGAATTAATTGGGTGGTGCTCTGTTGTGGTCTGAAGCCAGCCAACTAGTGTGTTAGTTCTGGGGCCTCTGGGAGGGACTCTAGTGCAAGCAAAGGTCAGCTGCTGCCTGTGGCCCACCCCACACTACCTGATAAGAGCTAGGAACAGATCCAAGGTTTGTAGCTGCTAGTGCTTAGTCTGCAGGTGTTGGGAAAGGCCATGCTGCTGAGTCTGGAGGTGCTGGTACTGAGGCCAGCTGCAGCCAGTACCAGGCCTGAGGCTTCTCAGTAATAGGGCACCCCAAGGATTGCCATTGCTTGCTGGCTGCCTGTAAGGTTCAGCCAGTGAAATGACTTTGGGTAGTACTCTAGTTGGAGGAGGTAGATTTTCAAGGAGTCATCAGAGTGGGACAAGCAGTATTAATCAGGTTAATGCAAGTTAATATTTGGCTGTGTTGGAGAAGGGCTCAACATAGGGACAATGACAGATGTCCTTCAGCCCTGGCAGGGGAGCCACATAACTTATTTTCTCCCTGTGTGTCTCTGGCAGCTCCTCTATTTACCATGCCTCTGCCGGAGCCCAGGATGAATGCCTGGGAGCAAGTTAGTCTGTCTGTGCCCTTTAAAAATATGCCTGGGTTTTTAGCAGCCTTCCATCTGATATAGAGGAACAGAATTCCCATTGATTTTCACAGCCAGATATTTTGGGGGCTCCTCTTCCAGCTGTAGTGATCTGAGGCTGAAATATCCCTACTGATTCTCAGTTACCACAAGTAGATGTAGGGCCAGCTCATTTCACATTTCCTCCTCTCCTACTCATTTCTATATGGCTTCTTTTTTATATCCTTAGTAATAGGACTTCTGTTCAGCTAGTCTTTAGATGGTTTTGCAGGTTTATTTTTCTATAATCTTGCTATAATCAAGAGAGGAGGCAAGCATAGCATTTCCCTACTCTGCCATCTTGACTGGAATTTGTCCTTTACTCTCTTCATGCTTTTCTGAGTCTATTTTCATATCTATAAAGACAAAATTTTTATCAACCCCCGAGGCTGTCTTGGAAATTCTTTTAGAGCATGAATCTGAAAGATCTCAGTCCTGTGCATTAATTCATCATCGTGTTTTGTTGTTGTTGTTTTACCTTCGTAAGATCTCTGTAATTCATTTACTTGGCTCCAAGATAACAAGGATCCAGCCCCCCTTATTGGGAGAATACTATTGCTATAGTATTCTCCCAATACCTACTATCAATCCCTTCCAGATATTTTATATTGTTCTTACTGCAGGCAGGTCTACTTTCAAAATGCATATCTGGTCCTGTTACACATATGCATCTACACCCATTCCCAATCCTTAAATAGCTTCACATTGATCTTAGGATAAAACATAGTCTGACCCTTGCCCACTACTGAAATCTTGACCTTCACAACTCTTTACTTTCTTTAGATCTTTGAAACTGTTTTTGTTGTTGTTGTTTGGTTAATGTCATTTTCATTAATAGAAGTTTAGTTCCATGAGCACAGCGTCTGTGTCTATTTTGCTTACCACTGCATCTCCAACATTCAGATGAATGCTGATGTCTGTTTAGCAAAATCTCCCTCCTTGTTTCCTGCCAAAAAAGAGAGCATATCTCAAAACTATGTAGGCTAGGGGATCAATGGTAAATGTTTGAGTGCTGGTCTTTGATCATTGTTCTTTCCCACCACACACTTGGACAGGCCTGGTGGCCATGTAATGCTCTGCCTTTGAAAACTTGCCAAGCCTTATTCTAGATTGGTATGCTCAGTCTTTTTTTCTTTCTTTTTTTAAAAAATTATCTTTATTTTTGAAAATATTACAGATATCTCCGCCCCCAATTAATCTTCTCTATCTCCTTTCACCAACCCCCAGACCATCACCACACTATTGTCTGTGTCTATGGGTTATGTATGTATGCATATAAGTTTTTTGGTTAATCTCTCTACCCCCACCATGCCCTCACCCCCTCTTCCTCTGAAATTTGAGTGTCTGTTCCATGCTTCTGTGTCTCTGGATTTATTTTGTTCATCAGTTAATTTTGTTCATTGAATTCTCTATATGAATGAGATCATGTGATACTTGTCTTACTCTGACTGGCCTGTTTCAGTTAACATAATACTTTCCAGGTGGCATACTCAGTTTTGATACAGCATATAAACCCAAGAAAAATGAGCCAATTGAAGAATTTGGAAAGATACATGATGCCTTATGTTTGAATAAAATTTTCTGAGTAAATAGAATTTTTTTTTCATTTTAGATTTCATTTTTATAACATCAGGATACTCTCCCAGCACTCATGTTTTCTTTCATGTAATATTTAAGATAGAAGATAAAAGCAACAGCACAAACTATTATTAAATAAAATATTATATTTTAAAATATATTGAGACATTGCAATGAAGAAACATCTTAATTGCCTTTCCAATTGTAGTTTTTATTCTATACTTTCTGCCTTATTATTCCCATTTGAAAATAGCCCTGTGTTACTTTAATATTGGCTTGCTCACATTTAAAAATTACCCCATGTAATCTCATCTCTGGAAGTTTAGCTTTTGTAGTTGTTAATAATAATATGATATGATTAATTTCTAAAGACTCTCATTAGCAATACCATTCATTTCAAGTCCTCATCAATCTGTCAGATAAGAGCTTTTGGATTCTTCACTACTAGAATCAAGGCAGGTTCCAATAAGCTTTAATTACTTGGAATGAAATGTTGCATATTTTCTTTCAAGAGTGTTTGTATGTTCAGGGATTGATAGCACATGGCTCAAATTCCATCTTAGATATGTTTTCTGGAATCTGTTGGGCTGTGGCACTACTTACAGAAAAGATGAAAGTAAGACTCTAATATATGAAAAAAAAATCTGATTTCTTCTGCTTGCTCTGCGTAGTGCGTTCTGTTGGCGTGAAATCTCTACAAATGCAATGACAGTCTTGATTATGTCGTACATATGCAGTTGTGGATGTTAGAAATGTGGCACCACTGGTTTCTTGGTGGGTCAGATTTTAAGTCTGCATCTGAGAAAGTCTGAGAGCTTTGTGTAGCACTAGACTATGGTGAGGCAGAAATAATGCAAAATAATTTTGATTGCTTTTATTTTTGAACTATGAAATGGTACTAACTGTGTGCATGTTTAGGATGATTAGCATTTGTGCCTGCTGTGTCTAGTGGAATCTCTTGAGACTGCTCAGAATGTAGTCATCTCCCCCAGATATTTCTTTTGGCAAGGAGAATTTCCAGAAAATGCATGGTCATGTAGTGTCTATGGGGAGATTGCACCTAGACAGAGTTTGATCAGTCAGCAAAATAAATGGAAATGTGTGTCATTGCTACACTTGAGTGAGCTGAGCCAGTGCTAGTTTTTAACTGTCATTTTCATATTCAAGTTAATATGTGGTCCATTGCAGGTCAGGGTCCAAAAGAACTTGATCTCTGTCCTTGGTGCTTTACACTGAGTGGCCAGATTATTATGATCTCTGAACATATAATAATCTGGCCACTCAGTGTATATCCTATATAATAAAAAACTAATATGCAAATTGTCCCCTAGACCAGGAATACGACCAACAGGCAGGCCAGCCAACTGCCCATGTCTGCTCCTCCTGGTCAGGCTGGCAGGATCCCACCCATGCACAAATTAATGCATCGGCCTTCTAATACACACACACACACACACACACACACACACACACACACATACATACAAACACACATATATACACTGAGTGGCCAGATTATTATATGTTCAGAGATCATAATAATCTGGCCACTCAATGTATAGAATGTACCAGGCAGGATGACTTTCTAGAATACAAAAAGGGATGTCTCCTGAGAAGAAGTGTGTTCTTTATTTTTAAAGATAATTCTATTTAAAGATGAATGATACAATATTAAAAATAGGATTATTCTAAATTTAGAAATTAATGGAAAGAAGAAAAAATAAAACATTTCCATAAACCTATTATGCAGAAAGAATCACTTTCACTTTTAGTATCATTCTAGTCAGTCTCTCTCTTTTTCTTTGTTTGTATAACAATGTGTGTGTGCTCAGGTGTGCTATTCCTATAGTCATACAGATACATGATGAGCAAGGTCACAAAATGACATAAACTTGCATGATTGTTTAGAGAAAATATATCCTCATTTTTCTCTAACTAATCTGATCTTCCCTTGGAGCCCCTACACACCACCTCCTGTAGGAACAAAATCCATATTTTAGTCTAGTCAGATAAATTTAAATTTGATCTGATACAAACATTTAAAAGGTCTCTTTGTTTAAGTCCTGTATCCATTTTGAGTTTATTTTTGTATTTGGTGTAAGTTGGTGGTCCAGTTTCATTTTTTTGCATATATCTGTCCAATTTTCCCAACACCATTTATTGAAGAGGCTATCTTGGCTCCATTGTATGTTCACACCTCCTTTGTTAAATATTATACTTGAGCATAGTGGTTTGGGTGGATATCTGGATTCTCTATTCTATTCCATTGGTCTATATGTCTGTTCTTGTGCCAGTACCAGGCTGTTTTGAGAACAGTTGTTTTGTAATATAGCTTGAAATCTGGTATTGAGATCCCACCTACTTTATTCTTCTTCCTCAGAATTGCTGTCGCTATTCGTGGTGAATCTATGAAGAATTCTTTCTAGGTCTGTGAAATATGTCGTTGATATTTGAATCTATAGATTGCTTTGGGTAGTATGGACATTTTAATGATGTTGATTCTCCCAATCCATGAGCATGGTATGCTCTTCCATCTGTTAACATCTTCCTTTATCTCTTTTTTCATAACATTAGAAGGGAAACCATAAAAAATATTAGAGGAATCCACAGGCAGCACAATCTCAGACATATGCCGAAAGAACTTCTTCACTGATACTGCCCCAAAGGTAATGGAAGCTAAAGAAAAAATAAACAAATGGGACTACATCAAAATAAAAAGCTTTTGTACAGCAAAAGAAACCATCAACAAAACAACAAGAAAGACCACTATATGGGAGAACATATTTGCAAATGTTATTGCTGATAAAGGTTTAATCTCCAACATCTACAACCAACTTATACAACTTAATAAAAGGAAGATAAACGATCCAATAAAAAAAATGGGCAACAAACCTAAATAGAACCTTTTCAAAAGATGTCAGAAGGTCAAGAGACACATGAAAACATGTTCAAAGTCACTAATTATTGGAGAGATGCAAATCAAAACAACAATGCGATACCATCTTACACCTGTCAGAATGGCAATCATCAACAAATCAACAAAAGACAAGTGTTGGCGAGGATGTGGAGAAAAAGGAATCCTTGTGCACTGTTGGTGGGAATGCAGACTGGTGCAGCCACTGTGGAGAACAGTATGGAGTTTCCTCAAAAAACTAAAAATGGATCTTCCATTTGACCCAGCAATCCCACTCTTAGGAATTTATCCTAAGAAATTACAAACACCAATCAGAAAGGATTTATGCACCCCTATGTTCATAGCAGCACAATTTACAATAGCTACAATTTGGAAACAGCCTAGGTGCCCATCAGCAGATGAGTGGATCAGAAAACTGTGATACATCTACACAATGGAATCCTATGCTGCCATTAAAAAGAAGGAACTCTTACCATTTGCAGCAACCTGAATGGAACTGGAGATCCTTATGCTTACTGAAATAAGCCAGTCAATGAAGGAGAAGCACCACATGATCTCACTCATTTGTGGATAATAAAGAACATTGTAAACTGATGAACAAAAGGATAGATACAGAAGCAGTAAAGCATCAAACAGACTGTGAAATTATAGCAGGAAGATTAAGTAGAGGTGGGGTAGGTAAGAGATCAATCAAAGGACTTATATCTATGCATATAAGCATAACCAATGAACATAGACACTGGGGGGTTGGGGTATGCCTGGGAGGGAGAGGGGGCAACGGGGAGATATGTATACATGTAACACAATAAAAAAAAAAGGTCTCTTTGGATAATTCAGACTTTTCCTATTTGACCAAGGTATGATTCAGGCTTTCAGAGTTCTGTGCCCTTTTTTTACTCCTTGACTCTAAGAAACCTTTTGGAGGAAGTGTCCCTGGGTCCTGGGTGGCAAGTCCTGTTGTTGCATCAGTGAGTTCTGCAGTGCTTTAAGTCCTAGGTGGCATTTTCAGGCCACATATGGCTGTCCCCTCTGGGCCTGTTTGCTCACATTCACTATCCAGCCCTCAAGTCTTACAGGGAGCTCTTATCCTTGTGCTTTGTCATCACTGATGCTGGCCACTTGCACTTCAGGCATGGACCTGGGGGAAACAGGAGCTTGTCTTATGGAGGGTTGTACCTCTGTGCCCATGGAGGATGGGTGCAGGAAGCTCAGCCTTGTGAGAACAGCATGGTCATTCAGCCTGAGATTTAGAATGCTTTAAGTATTTCCCAGAGTGAGAAATAAGGGGGTCTAACAATTGAACACAGTTAGACCATCTTTTCCTAGGTAGGCTTCATTCTGCGTTGTAAATTCCACATTACCTCTCATCTGGGTCAAGAATTGTTCTTAAAGAACGTTGCCAGGGCAACAATGCCTATGGCTTTTCAAGGTATTTCAGGAGTGTTGAAGAGCTCTCTCCACCTGCTGATGAAGCTACTTGGGGATAAGAGAGAGGCCTTATGTCAATTTGTTTCTTATTAAGATCACATTAATAAGCATTACTCATGTAAATCTCACAGGCAAACAGTAATTCTCAGGCTTGTGCTTCTGTGTTTTCTATCACAGAATTCTCCATCTCTGTGCCCATTCATTAGCACAGCTCAACTCTCAGAAGACAAACAGATTAATTCACTTCACTCGCTCCATGTCCTCTGAAACAGCCCAGTTTGGTTTAAGTGGCTGTTGAGGACAGTCTGGAGAAGTGTGGATCCTCCAGGAATTAAGTGGGGGAGAGTCTACAACAGACCTGACTATATATGGACTTATATCTGGGATCATAAAAGGGAGCATTGTTTAACAGGCACCAAAGAGACCCTGGGGTTGACATGAGGAAGTTGCCCCCAGATCAGGATGAAGGACTGTGTGGTGAGGAAGTTGGAGACTTCCCTGTGCTTTGTATCCACCCTGGGAGGGAACAAACCACATGAGTGCAGTTTTTACTGAGTCCAACTGATCTTGGAGCATTTTGGAATAGTGGACCATGGTGCAGGCTGAATAGGTTGGGGGTATATAGTTGAAAGGCTCTACCATTCTCTCTTTGTATGAAGCAGATTTGTTCTGGCTTTTATGGTGCTTGCATTTGATGGGTAAATGAAGAATTCAGTCTTTCCTGTTTTTTATTTTGTGAGTAAAATTACTTTGGTACCATCCCCTCAAGGAAACAAATCTCCATTAATATGCTTACAAAATATAACCTATAGCCACGACCCAGGCTGAACTTGAGAGTTAGAGATGCCAGACAGGAGAGGGATGCTTGTGGCTCTTTGGCTTTGATTTTAATCGGATCATCTTGATTAAACAGCACAAGCAATGAAATGCTTGATTAAATGACTGTAGTTCACTGACGTCTTTAAATAGCTGAATATGTAATTTGCGATTTTACCAACTCAGTTACCTGCGGGTTACCATGGTAATAAAGCATAAGCTGAAATGACACTTGACATTAATTTTATTATTTTAATTTACAATCAGTGAAACACAATAGCACTTTTCTATCAATGTATTTCAATTTAAGGTAACTGAGGATGAATAAATGTACTCTCATCTTCAGAGTAGTTATAAATTATGGTATATTAAAGAAAAAGGTTAAGAGCAATTCGTCTATCATCCAAATTAAGCCTTATATTGATGTGGGTGGTAGGCTTAAGTGGATTCTCTTAAAACAAGTATCTATGTGGCCTTCTAACCTGTGAATGGGTGGTATTTGGTCCTAAGACAGGTTACATCCACATACATACTGGAAAATGTGTTGTAATGAGACTTAGCTGCTTTAGCTGCTGGAGCTTAGCATTTCAACACGAGATTGAGGTAGCCTTATATTTGGCAATTTATGGCTATGAAAAATAGACCTTGATTGAACTTTAATGGTTTAGGTTATTTTCTAGAAATAATTACTCAGGCATAATGGAAATATAGGGAACTTCAGGCATTTTTAAAATCCCATGGTAGATTTGTGACAAATAGGTGAAATAATGTGATAAAATAAAAATAATTTTTGTTACTATAGCTATCAATAATATACTAGTACAACCAAAGGTTGCCATTAAAAAAGGACCTAGAACTTTATACTCATTTTAGAAATAATTTCACAAAGAATTCCCCATCTTCCAAGGACTGGGGCTGCACAAACTTTGCTATGTCTAATGAAGATGGTCCTGGATCCTATCCCCTTTTCTGGTCTACTCTTGACTACATCTGACTCTAAGGATGCCCATGTTGCTTCTTTCTCTCGACTCCCATTCACATTGGATGAAAATGTAGCTCTTTGTTTTGTTAATTCTTTCTGTTGGAGGATTATTATCATGGGAGTGCATTTTGGACTTCTTTTGCTTTTGGCCATGAAGAGAAACTAATGTCCTATCAGAAGTAGTTGTATATTTCCACAATGTTCTGCAATGGTACATGCTTTACTTAAGTTTGGGGATAAAGATGTTTAAGGAATTTTGAAGCCTAGCGAATACAGTTTTGTCAGATAGCCATGTGTGGAAATGCTCTTAAAAATAGATCCTGTGTTAATCCCTATAAGCTGTGAATAGTGATAGAAAACATAAGACCCAACTCGCTTCTCTTAAATGAAATATTCATTTTATAATTCATCCAAAGGAAAATTGAACTCAGCATAGCCCAGCTACCTTTTAGTTATTTATTAAGAAGTTAATTCAAATTTTGCCACCAAGTCATCACATTGATTATTTTTCCATTGATTATATTTATCTAACCACTCATGATAAATATTCAAGCCAAAAAAATTGGCAGCTATAGGGAGAGAATAATATTAAAAGGTAGGAAATAAATGTATCCATCAGCTAATGGAAATAAAACCAATAAGCACCGAAAACAGTAAAGAAAACATTAATTCAGACAGCGCCCTTTCAGTTTGCCTTAGGAATCAGGAGTAGCAATTTGAAACCCTGTTTTTCTCTTGGGAAGAAGTGCTGCCTGGAATATGATATAAACTATACTGATCAAATAAAGAGGAAAGCCTCAGGCTAAAACAGAAAGGAAGAAGTTACAACAAAGAAAAACAGCTCGTTGTATGAAATGACACATTTATACACCAGCAAAGTAAAATTAGAAATCCCCCCCACATAAATGTTCTATCAGCTGCAGAAGACAAATAGCTACATCACAGAGACCAGACTTGAGAAAGAGGATAACATGAAGTAGATTATTTCAAACAGTTCCCAGAGCATACCTCCCACATATATTTAGGTTTTGATCATGATATACTGATATTTATTTAATTTTGTTAAGTGATGTATAGAGTTACTCAAAATAAGTTGAATGTTTTAGAAAAATGTAATGACAAAAATATTAAAAACTACCTCTTTGGAGCAAAACATTTGGTAGCTATAGATTATTAAATTCAAATACGCATTTGACATTCTCTTTCTTCTTTGGAAAATTAAAGTTCTTGATTCAGGCAAAATGGTGCCCTTTGGCTTTTGTGAACATCATTGAGCTTAGAAAAGTATAACCAACGACAAAATAAAATATTGCAGGGGCATGCTTTGGACGTGATGAATTTGTTATTGCAGAAGTTTCCATTAGAAATTCAATGTCATCTATTAGGAAAGTCTCTTTGCCTCTATTTATGCAGCAGATGGATTTTGAAAAGCAACAGAGAAGTAAAACTTAAAAATTAAATCAGCATGTTTGTCATTTGTGGTTCATCATATTGTAAAAGCAAGAGTCCATTTATTATGTCAATGATTAGCCCTAAAATATCTAATTGATAGGATTTTCTAAATCAGATTTTATTCAAGCAAAGCATAAAAATATTGCTGAAAGCAATTTAAATGTCTGTAAAAATACTAGAATGACCAAGAGAAAAAATTATTGGAAATCATGAATGATTCACATCCTGGTCAATAAAATCTAAATAAGATTTCATGGGTTATTAATCTTTGCAACAACTGGCAATCTCTTTACTTTTATCTCTTTCTGAAGCTAAACTCTCTAGATTCCCAATTCATATTTTGACTTACCTATGGAATTTTTTATAGTTATTATTCTTTTCTTCTTGAAATACTCTTAAGACACTACTCTCTCCTTGAATTCCTCAGTTCTCATTGATGGCTCCTTTTCCATCTCCTTTTGTGGTTGCATCCTGTCTGGAATGTTTTAAGTCTTCATCTTTGGATCAGTTATTCTCCATTTGGCCTTATGTGCTGATGCTTTCCTTAACTCATTGGACCTCATAACTCTGAATACCATATATATATGAATTGCATTGACTTCACATCTGAGCTCCAGACTGATATGTACAATCACATGCTCAGCATCTCTATTTGAGTGTCTAATGAGCATCTCAATCTTAATATATGCACAACTAAATGCCTGCTTTCCTCCATGCCTGCTCTTTCTAATATCTTTTAATTTCAGTAAATAAAAACTTAATTCATTCATTTTCCCAAGCTCCAAACCCTGAGTCATCCTAAAATTATTTCTTGGTCTCATACCACATCTAATCTACTAGCAAAGTCCCACTTCCACTATCGTCAGCCTGATCTAAACCACTAACGTTCCTGTATTACTCAATGGTCTCCTATTTTTTTTATTTTTTTAAAATATATTTTATTGATCTTTCACAAAGAGGAAGGGAGAGGGATAGAAAGCTAGAAACATTGATGAGAGAGAGACATCGATCAGCCATCTCCTGCACGCCCCCTACGGGGGATGTGCCTGCAACCAAGGTACATGCCCTTGACTGGAATCAAACCTGGGACCCTTCAGTCCACAGGCCGACGCTCTATCCACTGAGCCAAACCAGTTTCGGTGACTTCATCCCTTATTACTTTTGCCCTCCCTTTCCAACTCTTTTCCAGCCACAGCCTCCTTTTTGTTATTTAAACATACCAGGTTCATTCCCATTTCAGAGCCTGTGTACCCTTGCCTTTGACCATGCTTCCCCTAGATACCCACACAGCTATTTTCCATCTTTACTCAAATGTTATCTTCTCCATGAGGTCTTCTCCAAGCACCCAATTTAAATTGCAACTCCCACTCCTGTACTTTCTATCCTTTTCTTATCATTCCACATGACATTTATCACAATCTGATATGCAATATGTTTTACTTACTTATTATGAGCAATGCCTGTCTTCTCTCACTTTCATGTATATGCCTTGAAGGAAATAATTAATGTCTTTTTTTGTTGTTGTTGTTCACTGCTGTATCCTCAGCACCCAAAAGAAGTGCTTGACCTCTAGAGAGGTTTAATTAATATTTGTTGAATGAATGACTAAGTATCCAAATGGCACTGGGGCCATCTTGAATATTTAAAAAAGCTAACCTATATGTATATTCTATTGTGCAGTCTGAGCTTGTTACTAGCTGAATGAATCATCTAAAATTGGGACCAAAGTTTATATAGTGGAACACAACATAAGTGTAGGTGAAATAGAGGCTATTTGAGGAAAATAAATACAAAGTCAGGATCTGGCCAAGGTAGTTGACTGCTCATCTAGGAGCATTTTCCCTTCTTTCTTGGTGAAAGACCTCTGATTTTATAACTGCTGAATGGATCAGGTTAATTTAAGGCAATCATGAAAATCTCATTCCTCTTTATCCAGTGATTAAACTAGTGCAGTGCTAGCTAATGATATCAGAAGGCTTCTGTGAAAAAATTTCTCCCCTCATAAAGTAGTAGGTTCAGAGAAAAATTCTTTAGTTGCCCTCCTCCTTGCTTCTTGTTTGGATATTGTTTATTGGGGATGTGATGCTTGGAGCTGGAACAACCCACTTATAACCACGGAGGAGGTATAAACTTCTGGGGAGGCCTAAGCATAAACACAGGAAGGTTTGACATCCTTGCTGACACTGTTCACCCTTGCCAACTTCAGAGCAACCTGTCTGCAAGTTTCCTGATAAATGAGATGATAAATGTTTGCATTGTTTACTGGATACCCACTGTTTACTGAATATTCTTATAGCTACAGTTATTCTAACTGATACAGAACACTTGAAAAAGTGAAGTTAGGGCCATGATTCAAACAAACTGCAATTGTAACAATTTATTCAAGGAGAGTGGCCAAGGCATATACCTAGGTTGCAGGTTTGATCCCCAGTTGAGGTTCACAGGGAAGCAAGTGATTGATGTTTCTCTTTCACATAAATTTCTCTCTCTCTCTCAAAATCAATAAAAACACATAGTTAGGTGGAGGTTTAAAAATAAATCTCAAGTATGGAGTTTCCTCAAAAAACTAAAAATGGAAGTCCCATTTGACCTAGTGATCACACTTCTAGAAATATACTGTATCTCAAAAAACTAGAAATACCAATCAGAAAGGATATATACATCCTTATATTTATAGTGGCACAGTTCACCATATCTAAGATTTGGAAACAGCCTAAGTACCCATCAGCAGATGAGTAGATTAAAAAACTGTGGAACATCTACACAATGGAATACTTTGCTGTGGTAAAAAAGAAGGAATTCTTACCATTTGCTACAGCATGGATAAAACTGGAGAGCATTATGCTAAATGAAATAAGCCAGTCAGAGAAAGATAAATATCACATGATCTCACTCATTCATGGAATATAATGAACAACATAAACTGATGAACAAAAACAAACCCAGAGACACAGAAGCATCGATCAGACCATCAAACCTCAGAGGAATGGTAGGGGAGGGTGAGGGAAAGGGGGGGGGAGATCAACAAAATGACTTGTTTGCATGCATATAAGCCTTACCAATGGACACAGACAACAGGGGGTTGAAGGCATGATTGGGGGTTTGGAGAGATAATGGGGGATAAGGACACATATGAAATACCTTAATCAATAAAGAAATTTAAAAATATCTCAAAGTTTAAAGAGTGATTATTCTTCCTTCCAGGTTCTTCACTGGTTTTAAATCTCTGTATAGAATATAAAATATCACAAAGCAGCATATAAAATAGTGTTTCACTCTCCTCTACATTTGGGTTACATTTCCCTTCCCCACCCTACCCCTTCCCCCATGACCATCCATAATGCTAAAGAGTATACTCCATTGGTCTCAGTGGTGCCTGGACAGCAGTTGGTCTCACAGCCTTTCTGCTCTCAGGACTGAATGTGACACATAATGAACTTTTCCCATTTCATAGGGATGATCTGCATGCCACAGAGTTATAATAGTGGCCACCTTATGCTTGGTAGAATTTCTATTTCTCATTATTCTCCCTCTTTAAGTCAGCTCCAAGTCCTCTGGCTTCAATAAAATGACTCTCTTTTAACATTTTCTTTATAGTGTTGAGCCATTGTTCATGCTCAATTAAGGATGATGACGAATAATACAACTAACAGTAATTAGTAGCTTGAAAGAAAATGATGGCTAAAAAACAGTAGGGAACTTCCCAGGAGAGTTTTATTCCTATTTCTACTAGCCATATGAAAAGTGCAGCGGAAGCATCACTCACCTGGGAACAGAGCGAGGCTGGACAAATAGCAAGAATAGATGACAGTGGGGAATTCTGCAATAGTGAGCTAATGAGCTGAAAGCCCGATCATTTTTTTTATTCTACTTAATTTCCAAGGTTTAATTTTCACCATTACCAAATGGTGGTTATTACATCCCCCTGTGAACACAGCACTGACCCAAATACTACCACCTAGAAGCGTTTTATGCCAGCATGCATTTTGAATTTCCCTTGGTTACATTCATAGGAAAATAGTACCCAGTAAAATGTTCTTAATAAGGAATGATTCTGCTTCTCTGCCTTTTGCTCTTGCTGTTTTTGTGAATGGAAGGCCTTCTTTCTTTTGCCAAATTTGCTCTTCAAATGCTTCCCACTCAATACCCTGCCCTCCTGGGAGCTTTCATGGATCCTTCATCTTCCTCTCAATTCCCAAAGTAACTTTTTTGCTTTCACACCTAAGTCAACATTTTTAAAAAAGGATTGTATGGTCCAGCTGTCATTGCTCAGTGGTTGAGCTTCTACCTATAAACCAGGAGGTCATAGTTCAATTCCCAGTCAGGGCACATGTGTGGGTTTTGGGCTCAATCCCCAGTGGGAGGTGTACAGGAGGCAGCCTATCAATGATTCTCTTTCATCATTGATGTTTTCATTTCTCTCTCCCTCTCTCTTCCTCTCTGAAATCAACAAAAATATATTAAGGAAATAAACAATTATTGCATGACCTACATACAGTAAAATTTATGTATCTCAGGTGTACAGATTGATGAGTTTTATATATAACTGGCATTCAAATAATGATCTAGAATATTCCTAGCAGCTGCCCTAATTCCCCCACACAAGCCAATGGGGCTTTTCCTAGGATAAGCATTATTCTAATATCTAATACCCTAGACCAGTAGTCAGCAAACTCATTTGTCAACAGAGCCAAATATCAACAGTACAACATTTGAAATGTCTTTTGAGAGCCAAATTTTTTAAACTTAAACTTCTTCTAATGCTACTGCTTCAAAATAGACTTGCCCAGGCTGTGGTACTTTGTGGAAGAACCACACTCAAGGGGCCAAAGAGCTACATGTGGCTAGTGAGCAGCAGTTTGCCGACGACTGCCCTAGACTAGCTTTGTTGGGTTTTGATCTTCATATAAATTAATGATCCCTTTCTTAGGGTGATTTTTTTTTCCTACATAGGACAGTTAGCAATATCTGAAAACATTTTTGGTTGTCATAATGGTGCAGAATGTGGGGATGCTATTGGCATCTGGTAGGTGAAGACCAGAAATGCTACTAAACATCCTACAAAGCACAGGGCAACACCCCACACCAAAATGGCTCAAAATGTCAATAGTGCCACAGTTGAGAAACCCTGAAAGTTAAAAAAATAATTATAAAGGATGTATTCTGTGCCTGACTTCTTTTACCCTATGTTATATCTGTGAGACTCATCCATATTGTTGTATATATCAGTAGTTTGTTCTTATTTGTTGTGGTGTAGTATCCTGCTGTGTGGATATATTTATTTACTCAATAGAGGCCCCAGGCATGAAATGCGTACATGGAGAGGGGGGTTCCCTCAGCCCAGCCTGCACCCTCTCCAATCTAGGAGCCCTTGGGGGATGTCTGATTGCTGGTTTAGGCCCGATCCCCTGGCCTAATCTGGCATTTGGAAATCCCTCTCATAATCCTGGACCGCTAGCTCCTAATTGCTCACCTGCCTGCCTGGTTGCCCCTAACTGATCCCTATGCAGTCCTGATTGCCCCTCACTGCCTCAGCATATCGGCCTGATTGCCCCTAACTGCCCGCCTGCCCTGCTGGCCTACTCACCCCTTATTGCCCTACTGCCAGCCTGGTCCCCCCTAACTGCTCCTCCTGCTGGCCTTGTCACCCCTAACTGCACCCAGCCTAACTGCCCTGATCCCTGCCAATCTGGTCACCTCCAACTGCCCCACTCTGCCAGCCTGGTGGACCCTAACTGCCCCCTGCTGGCCTGGTCTCCCCTCATGGCCCCCCTGCCGGCCTGGTCACCCCACACAGCCTGCTTGTTTAGTTGTTTGGTTGTCTCTCATTAACCCCCCTGCCAACCTGATTGTAGGCAGCCATCTTGTGATGGTGTGATGGTCAATTTGCATATTACCTCTTCATTATATAGGATTTTATTGTGGATGGATATTCTCAAAGTCATTTTTTAAATAATATACTTGGAATAGTTATTTCAATGGTAGATATTTTTATCCAATTAGGTTGAAGAAAGTCAATATGAAAAAGGGATTTAGAAGTCAGTTTTGGATGCCAGACTACTTAGATTCAACTCTTGGCTTCATGTCATCTTAGTCTTAGGACCTTGCAGAAAGTTACTTAATAGCTCAATAACTCTGGTCCCCAGTCAGTTAAATGAGATAATGAGGTAATTGTGCTATTTATAGGGCTGTTGAAATTATTAAATATGTCAATATTTTTAAAGTGCTTATAATAGTGCTGAACCCTTGTAAGTGCTAAAATATGTTGGGCTATGTGTTCAATCTAGTTAATTGAACTTAGTCACTGGTCAAAAATTGCTTTGGGTAATAAACAATTACGGAAAAATAAAGAGTGCATTGTTTGGATCTTTGTTAAGTCTGAAAAAGGCACTGGTGTTTAGCAAAGGGTTTCTAATGAAATATGCCCATTATGAATTGGGGCTAGTATTTCTAATAATCAAAAAATCATACATCTTATAATTTTAAGAGTATATACATCTTTACATCTTAATATAACAAGTTGCAGGAACTTTAAAAACTCTTAAAGAGACGGGAAAATCAATGTCAGGATTTTACCTTTATTCCTAATTAATATAGAACTTGAATTATGGTTTTTAAGAAACCCTTCTTCAGGTTGAAGAGAGAGACTCCTAAACCAACATTCTAATCCTTCTTGGTCATGAGAAATAGCATCATATGGGAGAAAAAATGGATAAAACTGTTTTAGATACAAATTTACAAGTTCTGGAAAGAAATTATATGAAAAGAAACCTAAGTAATTTCCTGAGGGGATCATTGAATGTTTTTACTATATTTGATTGAAGATTATTTTAAAGATAACTTTCTGAGGCAAATATAAAATTTTAGTCCTTTATATGTTACCTATATTCAGATACAAGTTAGACTATAGGTAACATGTTCTATATAACACACCTTTTTGGCGCATGTATAGGTGGTAATTCTGTTAATGAAGTTTGTGCAGATGGTCAAATCTGGTTCTAGGAAATAAGTCAGTATACAGTGCAGATCATTTGTACATAACAGATCTTGCTTTATTATAATCCTTGCCATTATAATTCTTATTGTATAAATGGATATGTCAGTGGTCACCATCACTTATTATCTAATCATGGGTGATATCTATGTCACTGGATCAAAGTTATAGATCAGTTGATTAGTCAATATCATCTATTACCTCCTAATTCTGGAGGGGATTTTTAGCTTTTGTCTTTCTGTTGAATTTTTTTTTGTAGAAATGACCTTCTTTCTTATAGAAATCTGGGATGTGGTTTTGTTAACCTAATAAGATAAAGGAGGGTATGGACTTTGTTCATTCAGTGATGGGTTCATGGATTATGATATCACCACTATGCAAAGCTAGAATGTTGATATCAAGTGTTTTCCATGGGTCCTTATTACCAAAGTGGAGGAAAAGTGAGCCTTTGCCAATGAGGCTGTGTGACAGTGTTTACATGATTAAGACATTTGCAAGTTGGTCTGTTGTTTCTGCTGAAGCAGGTAAGCTACTTCACCTGGTTAGTACCCCAGGTCTTGAACACTGGGTACAACCTATGACTGCCATGTGTGTCCTTGACTGTGAAACTGCTAATGCATATGCCAGTAGTGGTCACCAACCCTCATTATCTAATCCATTATCTATGTCATTGGATCAAAATCATAGATCAGTTGATTAGTCAATATCATCTGCTACCTCCTAATTCTGGAGGGAATGGATATGCTAATGCAGTTTCACATGGTTCTTTGACAATAAATAATAATATATATGATAATGTTCAACAAGGCAAAAGACTCCTAAGAAAAATGTAGATTCTGTTAAAACTGGGTGTTACTATGAATAAAGCACAATTCTTATTTAGTACATGGAAAAAAATCAGGATAAAAACTATTTTGCATAATTACTACAAGTGAATATTTCCTCCCGCCCCCAAGAAATATTCTCCAGTGTCATTGGATCAATGTCATGGGCAAATTTGACAAAACACATGGAAGTCACTTACTGTGGCTCTCGTGATGGGTTAGAACAGAACAGAAAGTTATTACCTCCTGCCACAAAGATTTGAAATACATTTTTCCCTAAGACATGATGAGACTGTTAAAGAGAGAAGTGCCAGTAACTTCCCAGCACAACCAAAGCCACGGCCTCATTCCAGCTGAGGGTTGATTAGGAGGACTGCCAAACAAATGTGACTGGGTTTTATTTCACAGAATAAAGAACACAGTAACAATGAAGACACAGAAGCGAAATGAGGTCACTGTGATTTCCCTTAAAAAAAAAAAAAGCATGGTTTCAAGTAGACAACGTAGTTAAGTTTTTTTAGTGTAAAATCCACACTGTAATTTACCCAGGAAGATTACTTTGCCATTCTGTTCTGTTTTTACATATTCCTATGAGCCTAACTTTCCTAGGGGCTGGGATATGGAACTTTGACAAGTTTCTTTGAGCCTAACTTGCCTGGGAATCATTGATAGGCTGCCTCTCGCACACCCTTCCACCCCCTGGGGATCGAACTGGCAACCTGGGCATGTGCCCTGACTGGGAATTGAACTGTGACCTCCTGGTTCATAAGTTGACCCTTCTAGCTCTTAATTATCTGCAAGTTACTACTATGGCAACAGTTTTAACAGAGGAAATGGTAATGGCATCTAAGAGCTAAAAGCAGTATAAAATATAGCACTCTTGCCCTTTTTCTTTCTCAAGAGATTGAAAACACCTTCAAACAAGTTCCTTTGAGCCTAACTTTCCTAGGGGCAGCTATAAGTGAAAAGAGCTCTAGGCAGAGGACATTGTGTAACTCATTTCATTTATTGGGTAGTTGTTGCCCCATTCATTAAATGTGAGCCATAATCATGCAGGCCCAGTAGTGAAGAAGGAAAGACTCCAAGTCTAAGTGATCACAAACTTGTGTCAAAATCCTGGCTCAACACTGCTCATGAATCACTTATCCTATCTAATAAAAGAGTAATATGCAAATTGACCATGCCTCTGCTATACCTCCCACCCCCACCCGCCAGCCACGCTCACCAGTCAATCAGAGAGAGTATGCAAATTAACCCAACCAAAATGGCTATGACCACAGAGAGACAGGAGGGAGTCTTGGGTTGCCCCTGGTGATGGAGGAAGCCAAGCTTTCTGCACACCCTGACCCATGCTTAAGGCAACAAAGTTTCAATGGCTGTGAGAGCAGAAGGCTTGACTTCACTCCAGGCTACAAAGATTCAATTGTAGAAGATAAATAAATCCCAGATTCCAGGACCTCTGCTTGGGTCGCTAGGGGGTATGGCCAGCCTGAAAACCACCACAGGCCCCTCAACCAGGCCACTCCACACCCCAAAGGAACACCCACCCTGATCTAGGACACTCTTTAGGGCAGTGGTTCTCAACCTTTTTAATGCTGTGACTCTTTAACATAGTTCCTCACATTGTGGTGACCCCCAACCATAAAAATTATTTTAGTTGCTACTTCATAACTGTAATTTTACTACTGTTATGAATTGTAATGTAAATATCTGTGTTTTCCGATGATCTTAGGCGACCCTGCTAGCAGTTCTCAACCTGTGGGTCATGGCCCACAGGTTAAGAACTGCTGCTGTAGAGACTAAGACAATTGGAAAAAACAGATATTTACATTACGATTCATTAACAGTAGCAAAATTACAGTTATGAAGTAGCAACTAACATAATTTTATGGTTGGAGGTCACCACAACATGAGGAATTGTGTTAAAGAGTCGTGGCATTAAAAAGGTTGAGAACCACTACTTTAGGGGAAACAGGCTGGCCCCCACCCGTCCACCAGGCCTCTATCCTAACTAAAAAAAAAAAGTAATATGCAGATTGACCATCACTCCAACATACAAGATGACTGCCCCCATGTGGTCAAAAGATCCTGCCCCCATGTGGACACAAGATGGCCACCACAAGATAGCCAGCAGAGAAGGGCAATTGGCAGGGACCAGGCCTGCAAGGGAGGGCAGTTGGGGGTGATCAAGCCTGCAGGGGAGGGCAGTTAGGGGTGACCAGGCCAGCAGAGGGAGGAAGTTGGGGGTGACTGGGCCTGTATGGGCAGTCGGTCATCCCTCAAGGGTCCCAGATTGGAGAGGGAGCAAGCTGGGCTGTAGGACAACCCCCCCTCCCATGCACAAAGTTCATGCACTGGGCCTCTAGTCCTCATATAAGAGAATATTATTAGGCAATAAAACATAATGGGCTCCTACTTGCTGGTGTGGTTTAGCAGTTGAGCATTGACCCGGGAAATGAGAGGTCATTTTTCAATTCATGGTTGGAGTACATGCCTGGGTTGTGGGCTTGATCCCTAGTGTCGAGGTATGCAGGAGGCAGCCAATCATTGATGTTTCTATCTCTCTATCCATATCCCTTCTTCTCTCTCTAAAAATCAATAAAAACATTAAGTAAAAAAGGAGTGGGCTCCTTTTAGAGAAATATGGATGAAACTCGGGTGCTGAGTGAAAGAAGCCAAAAACAAAAGAGTAAACACTGAATGATTAAATTTATATGAAATTCTACAAAATTCAAACAAATGTACAGTGACAGAAAACAAGGCAGTGATGGTCTAGGTGTGGGAATGGAGGAGAGATGAACTGTCCTGGGATCAAATAAACGTTTTGGAAGAAGGAGCAATTTTCTGGAATTGATTGTGGTGGCGGTAGATATGGATGTGTGTGTGTGTGTGTGTGTGTGTGTGTGTGTGTGTGTGTGTGACAAAACTGATCAAACTGCACCCTTAAAATGCATGAAGTTTCTTACATCTAAATTACACTTCAATAAAGTGGATTTTTTAAAAGTCCTCACCTAAGGATATGTGTTTTTTTTAATTGAATTTTTAGAGAGAAAGGGAGCGAGAGAGAGAAACATCGATGTGAAAAAGGAATATTGATTAATTGCGGCCCATTTGCACCTTGACCGGGGATCAAACCCACAACCTAGGCTGTGCCCTGACTGGGAATCTAACCTGCAACCTTTTGGTACATGGGATAATGCTCCAACCAAATGAACCAACTGGCTGGGAAATGAAGTGAATTTTTGAAAATGTTATGCTGAATACTTTCCTGGAGTTATCCTAAATGAGTTAATTCCTGCTTCTTAGAGCACTAAAAGTTTGCCCAATAATACAGTGGCTCCTCCTTTGGTATCTGGATTCTCCCAAATGGTTATGATCAAGTTGATGTTCAGTTGCCTTTTCCTATATTTTATTAGTACACAAAAGAGTAAATGGAAATATATGAGTAAATGTCTATATTCTGTTGATGGAATGTTCTTTAAGAATGAATTCCATTTTAAGAATGAGTCCTCACTTCTAATCTTTCTGACCTTCAGCATCATATATAATTTTAAAAAGACTGGGAGGGGGTGTGAATGGACAGAGAGAGGAAAACATTTTAAATCACGTGAACCAATCCACCTGCCATTCCATTCTTGGAGGGTTTATGTCAGCAAGAGCTGGAGATGAAGCAATGACAACTACTACCTAGGGTCTCCTGCAGTGTGAGCATCATGCCACTCTAAGCATGATGTTAGGTATGTGCTTTTCATAGAGCATATCCCCTAAACACAAACCAATTGCTTATGCAGTATATCATTGAAGAAATACAAAGTGTTCATGCTAGCACTTTTATGGGAATTTATTTCTTCATTTTATTAGAAAGAGCTAAAAAAATCTTCAAAATGAGAGATTCTGATTGAACTCTAAGAAGGTACTAGTTCAGTAGTCCTCCTCCAAGATGTCCCAAATGATCCTGCCTTCATGCTCTTGAATATTCCCCTCCCAAACTGTAGTAGGGCTGTTCCACATGAGCAACAGAACTGCTGGAAATGATGGTGGATGGCTTTCGAGACTGGGTGATAACAGATATTGTCACTTTTGCTCACTTTTTCTTAGCTCAATTGCTCTGAGGGAAGGACCGAGGGACAAAATCTTAACCTCTCATTTTATACAGCCAACCTGTCTGACTTTATTCTCATTCTAGTTATTTCATATTCTATTTTATATGAGATTTTAATTTGTTTTCATTTTTCTCTAAATGAGATGCAAAGTGATGTATAGGTACAAAGCTATTATCCCACTATCTGAACCTTTAGCAATATAATAAACTCAATTCCCAAGATAGAAACATGGATGTAAGAGAGAAACATTGATCAGTTTCCTCCCTCCGAATTCCAACTGTGGATCAAACCCACAACCCAGGCATGCCCCCTGACTGGGAATCAAACCTGCAACCCTTTTGATGTATGGGGTGATGCTCAACCAACTGAACCACCCAGCTGCGCTTGAGTATACTTTTAAATATCTCCATGAATATGTAGTGTATACTAATGTTCAGCATTTTACACATGAGAAAAATTCGGGTCAAAGAAATGATGTTAGTGTAAGTGGAGGATTTGATATTTGAATGCAAATCTGCCTAAGTCCAGGGCTGTGCTTTTTCCTGACAGCTTCTGCCTCTTTCTGAAAAAAAAAATGACACAAGTACTGAACATGCAAGCACCAAGAGATAGGACCAAATAGAGTAGAAATCCACTGTGAATAGCATTGGGATTCAGTTGTAGTTGTTGAGTTGATGGGTTTCTACATTAGAGTATAAATTTCTGTGTTTGACCCTGACAAAACCAGTGACATGAAACCAGTTCTTTCATGCCAAGAATTTTAGGGCACATTTCCACTTTATTTTAAAATATAAAAAAGCATGGTAATATGTAGATTTTGCTGGTTACTAAATGTAGCTCAGGCTTTTCTTCACCTGTTTTTTATTTGTGAAAACTAGATGTCAGTCAGATGAGGGGCATGTAGCCATGGATCTGCTTAATAGTACAGGTAGGACTGGCATGATGGTTTCCAGGTGCCAAAGTGAGTGATTTTTGTAACACACTAATACCTTCCTTTAAAGTATTTTGGATCTAGCACATAATAATTTTGGTTCAATGTGGGCTTAATGTTGACTTTTTTTTCTTTGTTTTTTTAAGTCAGACACAGCAATTTTAGCAAAAGATTTCACATAACTCTCAACTATTGCAGCTTCTACTAGGACAGCCCTTGACTTTCTTTTTAACATGTAAAATAATTCTCTTTGAATCTATAAGTATTAGATGCTGGGGTAATATATATATAAATATTCACAAAAGTAAAGAATAGTTTAGATTCCTTTTCCAGAAATAGACTTAAATGTCATTTCCCCCCAAGTCATGTTTTATCATTTCTTTTGAGTTTAATATTAACACTCAATGTTTAGACACAAACTCAAAAGTTATCCTAAGGGTGACAGATCCAGATTTTTTTTTTCTTTGTACAAAACAAGGCCTATGCACAGGAAAAAATTCTTCATGAAATTACAGCCATGATATATGTACTTCAGAGGGAATATATATAAACTCAGAGAATTTTTTAAAGCAGAGCAAAATAAAGAAATTTGGCAAAATTTATCAGGAGGATAAATTATACCTTGACTAATTCTGCAGAAACACTGGACTAAAGAAAGTAATATGAATACCAATGACCTAAATAGGCCCTTTAGAGTCAGACAAAATAAACAAAAATTAAATAGTAACTACTTATTAATGGTTTATACTTTTATCATGTGTTATTTTTTCCAATTTTACAAAACTTTAATTCAGCTTTACTCCACTCTTTATGTATTTGTGGACTCAATAAATCCAGTTTAACCCAGTAAAACATAGTTCTGACTCTCATTTACCATAGACACAAAGATCTTTCTCACATATACAAGTAATATTGAGCCTATAAAAACATAGCTTATGATTATGACTTGCTTTGGAAAGATCTCAGTGACATTGGTAATGGGATGTGAAATAAACTTTGTATAAAGAACAAGTTCAAGGATGCAACAGAAGCTGTTCCTCCTGGACTTCGGTGTGTGTAGAAGTCCAATAATTAATTAACTAATAGAGTTGTTTGTTTATAAACTACCTGATACAGGCATGCTCTGCTACCTGTCACCTATTTGCAGTGGTACTGAGAGTATTTCAGATTCGGCAGCTACCTCATTCTTCCTGCCCAATTCTGTGCATTTCTCCTGAGATACTCAGACAGATGGTAAAGGAAATTTCTCCAGAATATTTCACAGCTCTGAGTTGTTTTAAGAAATCTGGCTAGCCTACTCTCTGTGATCTGTGTATCTTTGGTGTTGGGCTCCTGGATATTATAGGATGCAATTTCTATGAAGACAGAGTGGATGGACCCAAGGCAAATGTCAGAGTCCTGATGTCCTCCACACAGCATTTTTGTGTGATGGAAAAGATTGAGTGGGATAATGATCTGCAACTAGGAAGTAGCTATTTTAATTTTTATTGGCAAGAAAGGCAATAATCAAATGACTCCTCTGGGAATGAATTATAATGATGTTAGCAATAAGCCTTCAAGTGAATTACACTAATTAATTTCTGTAGGTCAGCATTATCCATCACCTCCGTCATAAAAGAGAGGGAAGCCTCAATCCAGAGAAACAACGTTGAATTTCAAAAGCTTCTTTGAGAGGGCATCCAGGGATTGGAATTGGTAGCTTTGAATTCCAAATGAGATGTTGAATTTGGAGAATCGGGACAATGCCCAAGGGTAAGCTCTCCTTCTTCTCTGTAGAGGTCATGCATTAGGGAGATGAAGAGCAGAGTATTTGGAGGACCCAGTGGGGATGCTCTTACTGCTGTCTTGGTGGCGCTTGTGCTGCAAATAAACTTCAGTCCTGAAGACTCTCTAGTGTACAACTTTGAAGGAATGAAATTCACACACAGGATGATGATTCCATAGCCTAAGCCCAGTAGGACCCATTCTAAAAATTAAAATAAGATTAAGTTTTCTATAAGAGAAAACAGCTCTGCCCTAGCAATTGAATCCACTCAGCTCTCTGAATAGGAGCTTTTATGAATATATTTTCTCGAATGCACTGTCTTTTGTTATTGCAAATGAGCAAAAAAGCAGATTGCATAGGGAAAAAATTGAGAGTTTATTCTTTTTTTGTTACTCCTCACCCGAGGATATTTTTCCATTGATTTTTAGAGAGAGAGGAAAGGAGGGGGAGAGACATAGAAAAATATTAATTAGTTGCCTACCACCTGGATTGAGCCTGCAACCGAGGTATGTGCCCTTGACCAGAATCTGCCCTTAATGGAAATCAAACCCAGGATGCTTCTGTGGGTCTCTATCCACTGAGCCAAACCAGCTAGGGAGCAAGAGTTTATTCTTAAAGTGGTATGAAGTCAACCATTCAGTCTTGTTAATCTAAGACAACCACAGTAACAGTTTTCTGCTATTTTAGAAGGCGTATATGCTAATAACATTTATTTGAACAAGATGGAAAGCTGCTAATGCTAAAAGACTTTTATGTCACATTAGTTCAAGAATTCAACTTCCAGTCATGTTAGTTCTATGACAGGTATACTTGTGACCACAACAGCATAATGCATTTAAAATATTGCACTTTTCAAACTGGAGGCGACTGTGTTTAAACTTTTTTTTTTCCACAGGTAGGGCATTTGTGAAACCATTTGCTATGAATAACCCAAGTGTACATGTCAAAATCTTGTTCCTTGCTTGCAGGCATTCTGACTTTTGGAGTTTGGTAGCATTTTATAATTTCCTCAGTGACTATCAGCTTTATGTGGAGAATAATGCTTGATGTTACATCTTGCAACCAATCCCAAGGTAATAATATATAAACTCATGACTAAGTCAGCTCTCCATTTTGATAATATGGCTGGTTTGAACAGTTGGCATGAACTTTTACATATAATATTCAGATGGAAATAGTTATTTCCTCTTATGTAAAACTTTCATCAACTCTACCTGGGGCATTGATCAATTTTAGCATTTTTCTGTCTCTCTAGAACTGCAGTATTTTTGGATTGCTGTCAAAGCTGGCTCTACTGCAATCCTAAGGGCTATATTCAAGGTCATGTGACTGTTTACTGCTTCAATAAAAAGCAACTTATAAATGCAAAATGCAATTCACTACTTATTCATCTCATGTATTCATGCAATGCTCGTTGGCTTACTGTGGTGTTTGCTTAATATGTATTCCACAGCATACCTTTTGTTTCTGCAAAACTGCACATTATATCATTTTTGCATCTAACACTGACTTTGTTCTAGGAAGTGTTCTAATAACAAAGGGAAAAATAAAATGCTACCACGAGGGAGCTATCCAACCCTTGCTGATTTGCTTAACACCTTGATGAGGCAGGGAGATTTTAGAGGGCACATTGACCTTGAATAGTGAGGAATCCCACAGTGAGAAAGTGTAAAACTATAGTTCATGGCCAGATCTTATAATTGTACTTCCTGGTTTGCTTTTTTTATTTTCACTTTAAGTTCCTTATTATCCAGCAAAGATATGTGTCATGTTTTACATGAAACCCAAACAACTAAATGGCAAAACTCAATGTATTTATTCTGCTTTCTTTCATGAGGAATTGAAAATGATGATTTTCATGGTTGTTTTCTTTTCTTTTCTTTGGAAGACTTTAGATTCAAACTTTAAAGAATGATATCTCTAAGTTCAACAATTTTAAGATTGCTTTTGGGACAGTTCTATTCATTCATTCACATGAAACCCCATAGACTGGAAGTTCTCATCCTAAATCAGGTTTCAGTACAAGATCTGGGACAAACCAGACATTGGTTTGAGTCAGGTGTCGGTATTTCTGAGTTCTATGAAATTAATAAATCATATCCTCTCTAATTATTAGTTTCTTCATCTATGAAATGCAGATAAAAAACGCCCTCCTTAGAAGCTGTTGTCTCTGTGTATATATGTAACAGAGACTTAGTACATGTTGGTTCTCTTCCCACTTTCCTTTGCCCTCAGAGGGAATAAAGTAATTTTTTCATACTCATTCATATTTCTGAAGTAGAATTATTTGTAATAATATCCATTGAAATTATGAAGTAATGATAGTATCTTTTCCAAAACATATGCTGGACCACCCAGAGGTTAAATAAAGTGGATACAGGTAACTTGAATTATGTTGGCTCCAATAAATCAAACACTAGGACTTAGATTTTATCCTGTCACTCACTCACTCACTCACTCACTCACTGGGTGTTTAACCTCTCTGAGCTGTAATTCCCTTATCTATAAAACAGAGGTTATAATAAGAGAAATTTTAGCAACAACATCCACAGACCTAGGAAGATTCAATGAAGTAATGTGGATAGCAAGTGCTTCGAAAGCTTCGCACAAAGTGAGAGCTCACACATTCTCTCTGCAGTGTATCTAGGAGCTTCCTTTTGGGTCAGGATCCTCTGTTGGATTAGAGCTTTGAAGGTCGCAGACTGAGATCCAGTGATTCAATCGCATAATTTAGTTACATTGATTATGTGGCCATGACCTAGTAGCATTTATTATCAGTTTTTTTCACTGTGTATGTCACTTTATTTTGAATACAACCTTTCTGCTTGAATACATGGTGAATATCATATCACATGTCCAGGTGGCTCTATGTAACACACCTGAAAATGATAATGTTTTATGAGCAAAGGAGGAAGATTTGTTTTCTCTCTTAATTTTGAAGATTAAATATAATTTTATTTTACTTTTAATCCTCACCCAAGAATATGTTTTTATTTTAGGGCAAGAGGGAGAGATGATGAGATAGAGATAGAGATAGAGATAGAGATAGAGATATAGAAATAGAGATATATAGATATATTGGTTGCTTCCCTTATTTGCCTTAACTAGGAATGGAACCTGCAACCTTCTTGGTGCACAAGAGGATGCTCTAACCAGACCACGTATAAAATACAATTTTAAATGACATCAATAATTGCTGTAATTTTATTAGCACCTCCTGAACATTTCAAAGGAAAAACTGGCCTTGGCTTCACTGGGAAACAATAGGAACACAGGGCCAGCAAGTAAAAGAGCTGTGATTTGTGAGGTAAGGATGGAAGGCGATGTTCTAAGCATGTATTATCTCCAAAGGTAAATATTGCTTTGAGCTGCAAGGAGGACTGCCATACGTGTATCTGTGGAAGGGAAGGAGTGGGGACAGTGCACTGAGATTAGGGGCAAGGAAACCCGCAGGGTGTGTTGTTCTTTAAACAATGGGCTGACAGAGTGCATATTTTTAACCATTTCCAGATGTGAGCAACAAAGTCACATGGGAGATTTATTTCTTTTACAACAGAAGTCAATTGGGCATGACATTAATGTATTGTTTCAAGAAAAGTCTAACTCAACTAAATCGAGACACAGTAGGAAATTTAAAGAGAAGCAATTTCTGTTTTCAGTTTTAATGAATACCATTAAGTGATAACCAAAAAGAGAGAAGAAAAAAAAAAAGATTAGGGGATGCTCAGAAAATATCCTTCCCACTCTTCTAAATTATCATGACAACACAATCTTTAACTGTGAAGTTAATTTCCTCCGTAATTACATTCTATTTAGAGGTGCCATTCCTTAGAAACACCCTCCTGGCGAGGATGCTTTTTTATTCCAGCTAGAGTGAGGAAGAAGGGGTCCTCAGAACTACACAGCAATATTTATTTTCCCTGCTCATCCCTGGGCATTTACCCGTCGGGGTGCCTCAGGAGTCCCTCCCATCCTGGGGGCTGCCTCTCTTCCTGAGGGCCTGGGCAGGAGAATTCCTGTTAGAGAGACTCTCAGGAGAGAGCGTCAGAGGCTGAATGTGAGTGGCACTTGCCTTGGATTCTAGGGGCTCCTGGAAAGCACTTAGCTCTCCTCCTGTCCCCAGGTCCATTGAAGGCAGGGTCAGAGGTCCCTAGCATCGATGATACAGCTATGTAGGTGAGAAGACTGTGTTCTTGGGAGAGAAATCTTTTTCAGAACGTGATTCATGCTGGCTCCTTGGGCTGTTTAGGTGCAACAGAATCTTTGCAAGCTTGATTGTGCTATGACCTGAATTTAACATTTCCATCACCCAAGTCCTAGTTCACAGCCATTTCTCTCACAGTCACTTGGGGGCAAAAACAAAAACAGAACCAAAAAAGCCGCAGTCCAGACTTGCTGTCTTTGGGTTGGTCATGAGGTCTTCACCCTCAGGACTGGAAACTAGGCCAAGGGACTGTTCTGAGGCAGGCCAATTTCCCAGTCTCTAACTGCCAGGAAAAAAATGAGGCCAAAGGATTCTGACAAATGAGTCTAAGACATGAATCCCAAGGTTTTCTCACACATTTCCCGCAAAATCAGAGAATGATCAGGGCAGTCCTGGGTCCAGTTTACAAGGCTCTAATTCTATTACCGCCTCATCCAGGCACATTATTTTTGCTCATTAACGAGGTGGCATCATAATGGAGCATGCGGCAGCCAGAGTGATTAGCAAAGCACCTCCTCCCATTATTCAAAATGTCATCAACACACTGGTCAGGAAACAAACTCATTTTCCGACTGCCACGATTTGCAGGGTTTCGGGTGCCGATGATAGCTTGTCTGCTTGGTTTAAAATAGCTCCTGATATAACAGAACCTGACACTGTTTACTCCAGCCTATTATGCCTGCTGCATTCACTGAACGCTTCACTGAAGAGGAAAAATCGAAAGAAGGCTATTCATTGTAATGCCAGCTGCTTTTTAAAAAAGGAAATCAATTTTGGCTCGGGCTCAGAATGTGTTCCGCAGGTCCAGAGTGACCCACCACTTTTGATGTCAACAACAAAAGGATCTGCCTGAATTTTCCACAACAATCACCCAACAGCTCAAAGAACATTGAGAATCCTAGATTAGTTTCATTTTAGTTTATGTTCAAATTGGTAGCTGCTCGTCTCGACGATATCACAAAATAGAAAGCCTTGGGTGATGGGGCCCTTGAACGCCATGCTGCAGGAGGACTGTGGGCTTCATTGGTTTTGTTATAAATTGCTTGGCAGGACCATTTTATGACGGAAATAATTAGTTATGTTTAGTATTTATAGCTAGTATCATGATGCCTTTCTGCACTGCTAATTAATTATTTTATGGCCAGCATGTTTCCAATGCAATTAGGTAGGTATGGCAATGATCATAATATTTTGCATATTCATGACAACATTCTGCCTATTTACAGCAAAACTTGGGTGTCAGAATCAGTTATTTCCCTTTTGTTATGAGGAGGGATAATTACCGGAAACAATAACAATGATCTCTTGCGTGTGAATAACATTTTACAACCGAGCACCTCCATTCATGTCACCCACGCATGTACCCCTGCGGTTTCTCGCAGGGAAATGGAAACTCCATATGGTCACAAGTTTTGGCTGGTCTTTAGCCAGCCTGAAGGTCACCAACGAAGGCTTTTGCTTTTTCTACATGTAGTTAGAGTTTCATGTGGCCCACAGGGATAGATGGGTTGCTTAAGGAGATGTAGGAAAGAGAACATTTGGGCTGGACAGGAAAACAAAGGTGGCAGTTTACACTAGGTTGTTTAGAACAAAGCCGCACACTTTTCTGGTTATTATTATTTTTATAATTATTTAATAGTAGGTGTGGAGGTGTCTCTAAGCAGAAGGAAAACTTCCTTGGGCTTTTCTGCACTGTGGGAGGGGAAGGAGAGTCTCAGAAGACAAGATTGAGTTATTGCTTAACCAGACTCCATATCCAGGTTGCACACTGCCTTATGTCAAACTATTGAATGCTTCTTAAATCCTGGGAGTCTAGAAATAGCACTGCCCTGTGAAGCTTGGGAATGTTCTCAATTAGCTTGTGGACAAGATCAATGGCATTGCTCTCCTCCAGACCTGTGCCTCTTTCTCTCTACTCTAAGCCTCTCCGACTAGCTGTAATCCTCCATTTCCTTTTCCCCACATGCACTCGGCAGAGTGCTGAAAATACTAAAAATCAAGAAAAATATTGTCTGCTGAGAACTGGGATTTAGCCATGAATTTCCTTTTATGATACATTCACACAACTGGACTCTGGGGGCTTGGAGACCTGGAGTAGGGTAGGGAAATGAAATGTGTACATATTTCCAGTTTTTACTCTTTAAAGTCTAGGTTACTGGAGGGGAGGGCAGGGAGGGTCATGAAAAAAATAAAATCAGTCAACGAATTTAGATTAAAAAAATAAAAGTGTGGGATAGCCCCTTGTTAAAAACTGCTCACAAATGTGGACGCCTTGACCTCTATAAGAATCAGATTACCATGTCTTTTCCTCCAAAGGACAAGAAAGTCTTTCTTTTCCTTCACCAAATTCTCTCCTGCTTTTAGTTCAAGCCCACTTCCATGTATTGGGTTTGTTGCGGACATGAAGCACAAACAGACTTTGAAGTTAATAATCATTATTTTTCCATTTCTTGGGCTGAAAGGATGAAGGCACAACGAATCCCTGTAGCCTTCCCCGAGAAACCATTCTTTATCCCTATAATCATCTTTGTCACTTCTCTGAACTTACTCCAGTTTCACCACATCTGTACTTTACAAGCATGAGTTCTCTGTGTTCTTAACCAGACCCCGACTCCAGTCTCAGAAACATCTGCCAGCACTTGAGGCCAAGTCTAGAATTAATCCTTCTGTTTTAACAGTTCTGGTATTTTTCAAAAAAAGCAAAAAACTTACACCTCAAAACAACAACCTCCAGAGAAGAGATCTTTTTTAAGGTGAGCGGCCAACTTTAGGAATGACAGTCATCTTTGTGACCTTGAAGATGGGCTTCTTTCCAGGTTAAGCCTCGGGATTCCACCCAGGCCAAAGCCCAGAGTCGTGAATGGTGATTCAATTGAGAGTGCTGGCCAGCCCTGAGGCTGGGTCATTTTGAAGTGAACTCCAAGTGTTTGGTTTTATTCTAGGTCAGGCTCGGGGGTCCTGAACTCCTCATTTGAATTTAGCCCTACACAAAATATTTATTACTAAACTCAACTATTTTAATTTTGGGAGATTCTTTAGCATCTACAAGACAAACTGAAAAGACAGAATGAATAGAGAGAAGAAATGTCATTAGATATAGGTGTTAACATATATGCATTCAGTAGAGGCAACTGATCAGTCCTTGATGATTAATAATCATTGATTTGCATATTCGGCTGCAGTTCACACTTCTGTTTCTAACTGAATACGTGCAGGACCCTACTGTGATTTCCCACTGCCCCTTCCCCCCTCCTCCCTCCACTCTGACACCAGCGCAGCCTCTTTGTCTAGGAACCTTGCTTACTATTCATTGAGGAAAATTAAAAAGTGACTAGTACCCTCTGGGGGTGGAATCATTCTATTTTCTTTTTCTGTAGGATTCCTACCAGCTCACCCTCTTTCTATAGCTCCAACTGTCATTGTAGATGTTCCCTTACTGTGAGAAACACAAAATACAAAAACATTGTCATCTTGATCTGTTATTCATGTTTTCTTTTGCTTTTGTTATCAAAGAACACTATAAAAAAATAATACAGGCGATGTGCTTTTAGTAGTTGAGAGCCTAATCAATTCCACATTGTAATTGCCCCTGTCATCTGTTTACACACCTTTCATCAGTTTACAATGGAGCTCTTAAAAGTCCGGTGTGCCCCATCCCCACAGGTTGGGCAACATCTGTCTTCCTCTCTGAACACAGCAGAAAGGTTCTGTAGAAAGAGAAACATCAATAATATTTTACAAACTGAATTTTTAAATTCATTTCATTATAATTGTGAAATATTAGTGCTGGGCATCACTTTCAGCTAAAGCAGAGAGCTTTCTTGTGCTTGCTTTGTATTAAACAGTTGGCAAATTTAGATAATCTGAAAGATTTTAATGTAGATATTATTAGTTTATATTAGGCTAATGTAGGCTTGAAAAATTTGCAGGCCAGATATTGCCATCAGAGCTGCATAATTTTACATCTCTCCAGCTAAGGTTAATGTTTTAAAGGTTTCTTTATTTCCAATTATAATTTTCACACCTCTTCTATTTCTTGAAACTTCACAGGCCCCAGTAATGTATTTCCATGAAGATTGACTTGTAGCAGCCTTCTATAGGGATTAGAGCTGACATCTGTGTAACAGTGCCTGAGAGAAAAAAATATCAATATAAATTTTTGCTATATGATGATCGACATTAGGATGTCATTAACAAACCAATTTCTGAAATAGGAACTGACAACATATTGGGCATTCTGATCTTGGGCTTGACCCAGCAATATGATCTCCAGACTATAAACAACCAATGCAAGAGGAAGTCCCCTTTTCTTCCCCCTCTTTAAATTCTTTAGGCAAGCTATATGAGTGAAATTAAAGAAGGCAGCGTGTAGCTTTTCTGTTTTTTGTGTGTTTGTTTGTTTTTGCTTTAACTCTTGTTTCCACCTCCCCTGAAAAAAATATATTTTCTTTTTCTTGGGAAAAGATGAATAAAAAGAGAAAACTCCCTACACAATCTTATATTTGTTTATCAGAAGTGAATAAAATGCATATAAATGTAGCAAATTCAAGTGGAACAGAAAAGCAGGGTCTCCTTTGTCTGGAGGTCCTGCCAGTTATTCCAGGCTGGCTCCCTCAGCACTGCCCTCTGGCTCCCTGCCCAATGTCGCACATTCCACTCATATGACCAGGACAGCGCTAAATGGTTTAAACTGCAGTTCTTCAGCTGAAGTTCCCTGAACCCTTCAAAAATTTGTAAGCTCCCAAATATCAAATTGCTTTAATGAGTGCAATTGCTTTTAACTCGTCCTTTAAAAATTTAATCCTGCCACTTTCCAGTCAACAGACATGCATTGAGCATCTACTACTGGCTCCAGTTCCTAACAAGGAACACACTGATGCCAATACCACCCCAGTCCTACAATTTGAATGCAATCTAGGAGTTTGAGCTGTATAATTAAATGTGCTTGTCTAATTTTCTCTAGATCAGTGTACTATCTTTAAAAATTCAATAGCCTATTCTCAGAAGGTCGTTTGCTTACTTTTCAAGGAGAACTCTTTTTTTTTTAAATCTCATTTCCCTTTTCTGCATATATTGCTACTTCAATTTTAAAATCGTCATTTGAGAGAATCAAGGCCTGAAAGAAGTACTCTGAGCTCTACTGAGGGAGATTAAGTGAGCTAGCTCCCCCACTGCTGGTGTTAAACTGAATACAAAAAAAAAGGGGTGATGCATCTAAGGTTGATGGTGGGATGCAAAGGAACTGAGGTCACTGGATGCTCAGACCAAGATCATTCTTCTCCTTAAGGACTGGACAGAACTGGACATTCCAGATTATTTGCAAGCCATGCTGAGGATATGCATGCAATTCCCTGCACTGTGATTTTACCTTGGGGCAAAAACAGATGGCTGGTGGTTCAGAGAAGCAGCCCAATAATTCAATGTGTCCACGTCAGTCCATCTCTAATTCTTTCCACAGGCCAGAGTGCCATGGCGGAGGCTGCACAGGTTCTCTTGGGGCCTTGCCAAAAAAAGCATCCTTCTGCCTTTGTTGCTATGCTTCAAAGGTATTTATAACGTGGGATTAGAAAAGCACCTTTTTGTTGTTTTCATGGGCCACATCCACTAAGAATGCATTTTCATAAAAAAATTGTGTAACTGTTCTTTGTCTTTATCCAATTGTTAGAAATAAATTTCCTTTGGGTCACAACAACCCTGATGGAACGGATGCCTTTTCTCTTAATGTGCACATCACAGAGTCATAGAACTCCTGTGAGTCTATGTTGATATCCCTTGCAGCACTCTACAGCCATTCCTCCAGTTGGGAGTAGTTTGGTTCAGAAGGGATCTAATTGTTACAAACTGTATTTGTAAACTGGTACTCTCCACCACATCTAGCAATGTCACAAAGTAATTGTCAGCAGAAACAAACTCTGTATTTATTAATGTTAATTGTTTTCCAGCTGAAATTAATTTTCAAAGCATACTTCTGAGTGCCATTTACATTCCAAAATAAACACAGCAGATGTGTTATTAGGCCAGCTTCGGGATATTCCAGGAGGCCTAATGTGCCAACATTTACTACATCAAGGCAAGTGAGTAAACCTCCAGAGTGATCAGCTTCATGGAACTAATGTTTTATCTAATCCGCTGCTTGAATGAGACATGAACAGATTTCTGCTTCACTGCGATACTAGTAATTAGCAAAGCCTCCCTTGGTCTAGTTACATTTAGAATAAAGTAAATAACTTTTTCATGATTTGCCCATTTCTGAGGTATTCCTGTGGCTTTTGAAATGGAATGAATGATTTAAAGCAAGCATTGTATATAGCAATCACTATAAATGCTTCTCCAAATAGTGTTGGATTAAAAAGTCTCATCCTAAATATTTGCAATAGAGCTGCTTGAACCTCAAGAATAGACAAGAATATTTTTAACTACAGAAGGTTGTATAATGATATAAATTTAAATATTATTTTCTGGCTTCACTGCACAGAAGAGGACCAGTGAGAAGTTTTCCTGTCTTCACTTATCTTTTGTGTGTTTCTAAAAATAAAATAGACATCTTGTTAAAAGATGACAAAATGCCTGTTTCATTGCAAAAGGCTTCCTTTTCACATAGAAAATGGATCCAGACATAGGTTCTCAAATTGCCAGCCTTCCTCAATGGCAGAAAGGTGACAGACAGGGTGAATTAGTTCTCCCTGCTTCAGAAAAATGCTTTCCACATCCCATCCTCTGCCATGATCAGGCTCCACCTACCTGGACAGGCAGGTTATTCTCCTTGACAGGGGAGACATCTGCAATACCTCCACACAACCAGACTTGTCTACCTTCATAAAGTCCCAAATGCATTAAGATGTGGCTTTTCTTGCTGCAGCTGTTTTGATGCAAAATCTACAAATGGAAGAAAGAATTTCCCAGTACTGAATATACCAGGGAACTCTTTGATCTTCTATCTCAGTGGATGGGCTTTGAATTTTAAGAAACACATTTTTTTTTATCATGGCAAAGATCTTTTATGAGACAAATAATGAACATTGAGCCAAGGGGTTATTTAGGATATGGATTTGCAGGATTTGCATCCCTTTGCCTTCTGATGGTGCAGTGGGACATTCTTTGCTTCAGAAATTTGTAAATGTTTGTATTATTCCCCAGCAAACATTCAAAGTTAGTATTTTTTATTTTTTTCTAACTAATGATTATAATCTATATATACTAGTATTTAAGCTTAAGCAACTGGCCAACCAGCAAACCAGCCAGTAGCTATGATGCCCACTGACCACTAAAGGGAAGACACTCAATGCAGGAGTGACAGCAACTTTGCAGAGTGCCCTCTCGTACTCCAGTACCCCTCGCGGAATGTCAGAGAGCTGGTTTCAGCAGATCTCCACAGGCCAGATGGAGGGACCTCACTGGCACACAAATCTGTGCACTGGGCCTCTAGTCCTATCTAATAAAAGAGAAACATGCAAATTGACTGCACTTCTGCTGTACTCATAAGCTACACCCACCAGCCAATCAGGAGTGAGTATGCAAATAAACCCAACCAAGATGGTAGATAATTTGCATATCTAGGCACAGAGCGAACACTGTAGAAAGTGAAGAATGAAGCCAAGTGCTGCAGAAGGGAGCAAAGCTGCAGAGAAGCAAGTGGGATGGTGGAGAAGGGAGGGAAGCAGGCAGGGCAGTGGACATGGCCACAGGAAACCCTATTCTTGCAGGAATCTTCCTGCAGTGGGCCTCTAGTATTCATATAAAATCCCTACTCTTGGACAAGTAAGTGTTTTGTTTCTGGATACAGAAGAGTAACTGTTGAGTGTCTGCTGGCTCAATAATTTAGTGTCACCCTGAAGCTCTGGATTAATTGGCTGCTCCACCTCATGGGTGGTGGCACCCAGCTAGGGTCCGTAGAAAAAATGGGCAGAGGAGAGAGGCTGTTTTATGAAGCATTCCTGAGGACCTGGATTACTTCTTGCCTTAAGCCCATCTTTGAAGGCAATCACAAACATAGGGCTCTTTCAGACATTAGACTTATATGATGTCTCCAGAACTGTGGACTTCCTAAAAAATAGTTTTTCTATGTGTGTGCCTCAAGCTTTTTAGCTATAAAATGTGCCAGTGTCTGATGGGTTGTTGTAAAAGTGCATAATATCATGTTTGACACATAGTTGGTTTTAGATAAATGTTCATTGAAACTGGACTACCAAGCCTTATACACAAAATATTATAAAGAAGAATATTATATTGTAAAAGTTGTATGATATTCTTTTTATGCAACTGGTAGTTCTCTATAATGAACATTCTAAATATTGAATGTTACTGTCTTTAGTCTTGAAATGAAAGGAACAGGGAAAATATAAAAGTCTAAATGAGGTTATGTGGTCATAGACCAACAAGAAAGTTGAGGACTCATATTTATTTTGTTTTGATTTCCTTTTGATTCAGAAAGGCAGAGCAAGTGAGTTAGTTTTTTTTTTTTAAGGAGTTGCAGTAGCCAAAGGCATTGACCTCTGTTTAATTTTTTAAATAATTAAAGACTGTCTAAGTTATTTATCTCTGTTATGTCAGGGCTTCTCAAAGTGAGGTCTTCATCTACCTGGGAGTTCCGAAGACCCTTTAAGGAGGTCTGTGGGTCAAATCTATTTTTATAGATATGAATACTTTGCCTTTTTCACTATTGACATTTGTCCTGATGCTGGGAAAACACTGGCAGATAAAAGCTCCTTAGTGTGAGTCATGTCAACAGCACCAAACTGTGCTAGTTGTTATTCTTCACTGCCAAATACTTGTAGTTGAAAACACACACACAAAAAGTTTCTCTTGAGAATGGCCTTGATGAAGCAGTAAACCAATTATTTTTTACTAAGTTTTGACTTTGAGTACATTTCTTTTAATGTTCTGAATACATAGAGCCCTTTACCATATACATAGAGCCCTTTTGTGGGAGATGGAAGTGCAGTGGTTGTCTTGAGGAAAAGTGCTTGTGCATTGAGTTGTGAATTGAATTAATCTGCTCTTTTCCTGCAGTACCATTTCTACTTAAGAAAATGACTGACAGGCAAACTATGGTTTTTCTGACTTGGGCTTTTAGCAGATGTTTTCTCAAAAATGAATAAAATGAGCATGTTACTTCAGGAAAAACAACTGACAGTATTTGTTCCCAATAAAAACCTTGAGATTTGAAGAAAAAAAATCCTAATTTGAGAAATGTTATTTGCCACTATAAGCTTGACAGCCTCCTGATGCTTAAAGGGCTTTTGATGAGATAAATGGTGATATTAACAAATGAGATTACTGGATATTGGATATGAGCTATGTCAACCTTTGGAAGATCTGCATAGCTTAGGGAGCAAAAATGTCCAAATGACCTATATGTATTACAAAATTATGTGTGGATTAAAGATCCATTCAAAGTACAAGGTTGACCAATTGATTTTAATGAAATAGAATGTTAAAGTTCACTAATGTAGTTTCAGATTGCTTATTGCAACTAATTTGTAGGAATTACCATTCGTTGCGTTTTGGTGTAGAATATTTATAATTTTATGTAAAGGCCATTAAAATACTCCCCCTTTTCCATCTACATAGCTCTGTGAGAACTGATTTTCTTTTATATGCTTTAAGCAAAAATAATATTGCCACAGATTGAAGCAGAAACAGACATGAGGATACTGCTGTCCTTCATTAAACCAGGTACAAGAGATCTACAGAATTATAAAGCAATATCACTCTTTACACTATTTTTGAAATGTGGTCATTTTCCCTTAATATATTTATTGTCATTTAATAGACACATTACTATTATTATAAAATAAGTTGTTTTGTTTTCAATAGGGATAAATATTGACAGATATAACCCACACAAGCAAAATTCTTATGGGTCCTCAATAATATTTTCAGAGTATAGAGGATTCTGAGACCAAAAAGATTGAAAACTACTATGCTAGCTTGTCTTTTATGAAGAGTTGAAAAAGTCAACACAAATATTTGATTTTGCAGGTATAATTCCTGCTCCATGGTTTAAGCCATCCTGCGTGAAGGTGGTCATGCCTAGAATGCATACTCTGTTTCGCCTAGTGTTCATCCTCAATTCCATACGATCCTCAGAGTTACAAAAAGCACATTAACATACTAAAGTCCCTAAGAAAGAAACATGTTAAGCCCAGCTTACCCTTCTTTATCCAAATTTCTTAGTGACCAATAATCCTTGAGAAATGATATACTAAGGAAATAGGTTAGGTTTCCCCCAAGTGTAATTTTTAGTACTAGATCTTGTTGTTGTTGTAATGTACATTTGTGTCTTTGTTACTGATTTGTTATTCTTTGATTATCCTTATAATATTTATTTTTAATTTTGAATATTTTAAACATTCATGAATGTTTAGAAAATAATGTAGCAAGTTCCATGAACATGCCATTCAGGTTTAACAGAGGTTAAGCTGTAACATTTGTCTTAGATCTTATCTTTCAAACTCTTCAAAGGGAGAAAGAAGTGAGGGAAAAGGAAGTATAGATATCTTTTTGGGGAATCCCTTTGTTTTTCATTCCACATTTGCTTTTGAGATTTATCCAGGTTGAATCATGTAGATCTGATGAATTTAAAAAATTTCTTTTCTTAATAGTTAAAATTTTTCAATTCCTTACTGAAGTATGAATATATATGGACAGATAAACAAGGCAAAAATATTTCTCAGAATGGTCAAGATAGCAAAGTCATAGAAGCCTTTGATATTAAGATTTTTAGACACTATGTAGCTGCTTAAATTGGAGACTGGCTTTTTTTTTATCTAGTTTTGAAATATATTCTAAGTAATCAATTACTGACACAAGTTTTTACTAAACCCAACTTAGTGTTTTTAATTGAAATCTTCAGGATGCATCTTTGTGTATTATAAAGGAAAAGCCCTTTGAATCTAATGAGATTCCCAATCATGTCTGTGTTTCTGTTTGTGAAAGCAGTAGATAGTATTTGGGTCATGATATCATGCATTTGGTCCAGATAACTGCTCTAGATGGTATGTTTGTGTCATCTGCTAAAATTCACATGTTAATATCCTTGCCCCAATGTAACTGCATTTGGAGGTAGGGACAATGAGGAAATGATAATGGTTATATGAGATCATACCTATAGGGCCCTCATATGATAGAACTGGTGCCCTTATAACAAGAGGAAGGGGAATTAGAGTTCACCCTTTCTCTCTCTCTCTCTGACACAAAAAGACAGATTTCTGTAAGTCAGGGAGAAAGCCCTCACCAGACACTGAGTTAGGTATCACCTTGATTTTGGTCTTCTAGCTTCCAGAACTGCAAGAAATAAATGTCTGTTGTTTAAGCCACCCTGTCTGTGGTATTTTGTTAGGGCAGCCTAAGCTGATTAATATAATTACCTATATATTTTAACATTTGTAGGGGAATTGGAATTTTTAGAAGTGACCAGAATAAGAATCTTCCTGGATTTTTATATTTAGTGTCTCAGAATCAATGAAATGAAGAATACCATGCTGGAGTGATCTACTTTATGGACTGGTTCTTCCTCAGAATGTAGTGGGGTCATTCACTATGGCCCAATTACCATTCACTATTCATACCCTAATGCTGATGAGTAACTTTATTGCTGCAGATTATTATCATTTCCGTCTTAAAGATGAGGAAATCACTGTGTCAGGAGTCACACAGTTAAACTTGAACTACAAATCCAGTGCTCTATATACACTGATTTTCAGGTACAAAATTGTATTGGTGTGACTTGCATCAGCCTAAAGAGTGCTCTGATGTCAGGGAATCTTTGTGCAAAGAAAGGGAACCATAGGAGCTGAATGACATTTAATGGATAGAGGAACTTCTGAAAATTCCAAAGGCGATGTTATGTGGAGCTGTGTGCCACTTACAGGAATGAACTTCTAGCAAGTGGCTTACCAAGACGAAAAGAGGAAGCAAAGTTAACTGCTGAAAGTGAGAAGATGGCTTGGTGTAGTGTCTTTAGTTTAGAATCTATCAGTCAAGGTCGTTGCAGGAACATCGCAGGCTGGGTGTTTGAAGAGTATTACTAAGAGTCCTGGACAGGATTGAAAAAGCAACTAAAGATGGTGCAGCACCCCCAAGGGATGTTAAGAGTACAGAGTTATTTCTATTTGAGGCCTGAGGAGGCAAGTGGAAGGAGCAGTTACGGAACCCAGAGGAAGAATTGAATAGCAAACTCCCCCTGATGGGAGATTTGAGCTTCAATAGACAGTCAGAGCTTGTCCACTGTAACCCTCATTCAACTCTCACCCTCAGCTCTCTGAAAAGTAAGGGAGGTGGGGGCAGTGGCTTAATCCAAACAGAAGCCCCTCCTAATTGTGGTCTCCCATACCCCATGGTCTGGCCTGTACCTGCCTTCCTGCTGTCATTGCATACCACTCACTGTGCACAGCCACACTGACCTTGGGCCATTGGCTATTTGTGGTGTTAAAGAAAAATAAAAATGAATGATACTTGTTAAAGATGGTAAGGCAGACTTTATTCAGGACCATTGCATTGGGTACAGGGTTGGTGCAGTGAGATTTCACAGTGAGCAAGAGAGATTGGGCTTAACTCTGAACTCATCAGGGGCGAGTAGAAATCTATAGCCAAGGAGCAGGTTGTGGGGCGGGCAGTGGGAAAATGACTAAAAGGAAATATCAGGGGATTCTGGCTAAACTGCCCCACAAGGCTCTCACTGAAGACAGGCCAGGGTGAGCAGATGCCTGCCAGGGGGGATGCTGGAGGATGAGGACACCAAACAGATATTGAGGGTGGGGTTTCTGGTAAAACTAGATTTTACAAGGAAGTACATGGATGGGCCTGGGAAAAGGCTCAGGAGCCTGACTAAAGCTTGATCCTGTGGGTGCTACTCTCTGCCTGGCATTGTTCTCCTTTAGATAAACATCACCTTTGTGGAGAGACCTCCTCTGTCACCCCCCCCCCCCCCGTTTGGGCTATTCTGTTCCCCATTGTCACCCCATGGGGTTGCACCCACTCTTTTCTTTTGTTACCCTGTTTTATTTCCTTGATTGTGCCTCTTGGTTTCTCAGGTTGTTACCATACTTCTCCCTATCACCCCCTGGAAGAGCAGGGTCCTGTCTGTTTGGTTCTGTGCTCTCCTGGAACAGTACTTGGCACAGTGTGGACTCTCAAGATAGATTGCTGAATGGAGGAATGAGGGAATGAATTGGTGAGTGGAGTGTTTTGGATGTGCAGTATGAAATACAACCTCATGACCAAGAGACTGGAACATAGCAAATAGGGAAGGCAGTGGATATGTGGAGTCCTATAACAGAGCATCAAATGATGTCTTTACACTGTCTCTGCCCAATTTACTGGCCCTAGGATTACACTGAACAAAGTCATTGTTGAGCTCAGCATTTCAACAGCTCCGTCCTTGCTGCCTGTTAGGAAGCATAAATTGGAGTTCTTGGTAAGGGGCAGCAAACACTCATGTTTTCAGGGAGAATCTCAGAACCATCAGGGACAAAGTCAATTTCATTTCTTTTTGAGAAAGTCTATTCATTTCAGAGATGCATTTATATATATTTTTATACTAAACTATTATTTCTCCATGCTGTTCCTATATTACAGAGTTTATGATCTTGGATTTTGCACCAGGATTTTTAGTATTTTTTATTAGATTGAATTTTTATTTACTTTGCAGGTTGAAAGGATCCAGTATGCCCTGCTAGCTGACCACAAATTCTGTTTATTTTCTGCCAAGCTAATTTTTTCTCAACAATTTGCATATCTGTGTGCCTAGGGCAATTTCTTTTCTCGCCTTTACTTTTAGGACTTTCAGGAGTGGGTGCTTCTAAATTTTTGTGATTCAGAAAAATCAATTTTTCTTATAAAACAATTGAATCTTAAATTTGGGGATTCTCAGACTATTTATGATACTTAAGAAAACAGGAATGAATTAAGATTTGCTGAGAGGCTAGACCACGCTATGTGCTATCCTGGACATAGGAAAATGCATGAAGAATGACAAAGACCTGGTTCTGCCCTCTTGAAGCTTCTTGGGGGAGAAAAAGATTTTTTTAAATACCAGGAAAATTGGAAATAAATGAAAGAATTGGAAGTAGTTTACCTATAGGGATCTTACTTTTGATAGTATGTTTAAGAGGTGGTCTATACTAGTATATTAGGGGGGCAGGAGAAAGTTGGGAAGGATGGGCCACTCTAGATAAGAAAACAGGCCGAGGTCCAAATGAGGGAGGAAACTGGGTGCACTGGTGGCATGAAAGATGGTGAGAAGTTTCAAGTCAGGGAAGTGTGCTTGCCATGCAGTTGGAGAGAAATGCAGGACGCTGCAGGGTGTGATGAGGATGCCTGTGGCAGATTTTAAATGGGAGAGTAATAAGGTATCATTCCCATTTTAAGATACATTTTTTTTCATCCATGATAAGTGCTCAGTGGTAGAAAAAGTAGCCGAGGTCAATCACTTAGGAGGCTGTAACTGTGGACTATATGAGACCAAAATGGTGGTAGAGGATATGGATAGAAGTGAACAGGTTCGTGATGTATTCTGGTGCTGGAGTTAATAAGACCTCTGATGATTTTAGATATAGGTGCCTATTATAAGATGAAGTAAGATGATTTGACTTTGGGTGGTGGGCACACCGTGCAATATACAGATCTTGTAACTTAGAAGTCTATGCCTGAAACCTGTATGATCCTATTAACTAATGTCACCCTAATTTAATAATTTAAAAAAATAGATGCAGAAGTAGGGGATCAAATTAATTAACCAAACTCTTATGTTTCTGGGGAGAACACACTATAATGTGTGGATAAGAACACTGGCACTTGAGCTAGAATGCCTGGCTCCTACTCCCATCATCTGTGATTCTTTTAAAAAATAAAAAAACATATATATATATATATATATATATATATATATATACACACACACACACACACACACACATATATATATACATGTGTATATATATATATACAATCTCTCTCTCTCTCTCTCTCTCTCTCTCTATATATATATATATATATATATATTGATTTCAGAGAGGAAGGGAGAGGGAGAGAGAGATAGAAACATCAATGATGAGAAAGACTCATTGATTGGCTGCCTCCTGCATGGCCCCCACTGTGGATCGAGCCCACAATCCAGGCATGTGCCTTTGACTAGAATCAAACCTGGGACCGTTCAGTCTGCAGGCCAATGCTCTATCCACAGAGCCAAACCAGCTAGGGTTCACCTGAGATTCTTATTAGCTGTTTGACCTTGGCAAAGTTAACCTCTCTGTGCCTTGGTTTTCTCCCCTATAAAACAGGAATAAGATACTTCATAGGAATGTGTGAGCATTAAATGAGGCTATGAAGTAGCTGGCTTACTTTCTGGCACTTAGTATGCACCGAATAAATGCTAACTATTGTTTTTTTTTTTTGTAAAATAGGAAGACTGGGTAGGGGTTAGAGGAGTAGGGGACATTTTTGAGGAGAACTATCAAGTGCCCTGTTATTGACATATTCAGTTTAAATGATCTGTTGGAAATACAAATGGGAACATCAGTCAGACAGGTGGAATCACAAGCCCAGAGCTCTGAGGAGAGGTCTAATCTGAAGATATAAAATTGTAGGTCATCAGTATAAAGATGATCTTGAAACCTCCTGTACACAGATAGTACCTGAGGGAGAGATGAGATTTCCAGAGCTAATCCCTGAGCGCAGCCAGGGGAGAAAAAGCCAGTAAAAGAGACTGAGAAGCAGTATCTGGCATGGCAGGAAGGAAACCTGGAGAGAACAGAAGGCAGAAGAAGGCAGGAATGAGGGAGTGAACCTTGGTATTCGGAGTGTTTCTAAAAGGTCTGGAAAGGTGTCCATTGGGTTTGGTGACATGCAGATAATTGTACATCTTGACAAGGACAGTTTCAGGGGGAATGGGTGAGGAGGTCAAGTGGTGAATTGAGAGTCTTTTCAGAGTGAGGGTCCAGAGAGCATTTTTAGACAACTCTTGAGAGGGTTTACTTGGAAGGGCTATAAAGGACCTGGGCAGACACATGGAAAGATTTTGTTTGCTTTATGTCTAAGGGAGCAACTAGTGTGGACATTTTCCATTAGAAAGGAGGAGGGTGATGATGCAGGAGAGGTAGAAAATGGCTGAAGGAGTGAAAGCTTTGAAAAGTGATAGGTAGGAGTCCAGAGAAAACACAGAGAGATTGGCTTTTAGTGAGAGAAGGACTTTAATGCCCAGGAAAGAAGAATAATAAAGTGGGATCTTGGGCTTGTGGTAGTAATAAGAAATATTTGTGTTTAATTTCTATTTTCTTAATGAAATATGAGGTAAAGTTATCTGCTGAGAGTGAGGGCAAAGGAAGTGTAGGAAGTGTAAGGTCAGGGAGGCATGGAATGGCCATTGTGGGAAGTGCAAAAGAGTTCACGAGAGAAAAAAATAGGGGTGCTGGTGCATGGAGTCCGCGTTTGAGGTTTGAGATCCTGGATTTAAAATATGACCACTGTGTTGGATGGCACGATTTTCTCCTGCAGTATTCACTTTCTGGAAATTTTCTTATACTGTTTTGTTTAAGGTTATTCCTGTGAAATTGAAGCTCAGGAACTAAATTAGAAATAAGAGTCTACTAGTCTAATGGTGATTGTTGCATTAATGGGAGCCTCTTAAAATTTAAGGAATAACTGACTGTTCTTTCATCATGTTAGATGGCTAGGATAGCTACTTGCAAAATGAAATAGACACAAAGTGGGGTTGGAGACTGTCTCTCTATGACATACTCTGAGCAAGGAGGAAGCTGAGCCCATAGTTCTTTGTGTAATAAGGTAGCACGCTGAGAAGACATTGTAATTCCAGCAACTGTCATTGAAATTGTCCCCTGTTCCAAAGGAGGCCAGTGTGATGCTATATATACTGAAGATGTCAAGGAGAAATACTCCAAATCATTTATTTCTATACTAGTATTTTTACAGAAAGAAAATCACACCTAGTTGTGGCAAACTGACCAGTATTGCTTTTAATATTTTTTACATTCCCTAACACTCTTAGATTAGTTTGATAGTTTGATGAGAATGTGTGCGTGGAGGTGTTATAAGCACATCTGTGTGGCCATGTGTGAGGGTGGGAAGGTGGAGGGTAATCATTTTCACTTTGGGAAAACCAAAGAATGTGTTCCCAGCATAAGTTCTTTCCACATATGCACAAAAACAGACAGATTCTCTTAGTTCTGAGCACATGCCAATGTTTCTAACTATGGCATCTACTCCAGTTACCTGTTCAGGAAGCTTTTCTATCCCAGGGCTGTGTAACTCTACTCGGAATATGTCTAATACTCTCCATTACAGCAGGCAAATCCACCTCCTGAGAATGCCTGTGCTGTGAGGGGGCCTCTATTTGATACATCAGCCATTCTGAGAAGAGCTTTGAAATGGAATCCAAATGAATATAAAATGGACGAGCAAGGATTTCTACCTTTTGGGAAATGTAATCTCTTACTTTGTGAAAGGAAAGGGTTTCACAGAGAGCTCTGTTGCTTGTACTTTAAGTATTAGCTAAAATTCATTTTATTTGGAGACTTCCATGATGTGCATTGACAGAACTGGCAGCATCCTGGTGATGGGTTGTTAATTATTTAGGCAACAAGGCCATGGCTTATGCCTCCACTGAAATGGGAAGTTGTGTACACAAAGGGCTGCAAGAAACATCCGTGGAAAGGATTTTGCACCTGGGCTCTGCTTTAGTTCTTTGGGCTGTTATAAGAAAACATCACAGATTGACTGGCTTATAAAGCAACAGAAATTTAATTTTCATAGTTCTGGAGGCTGAAACTTTGAGACTAGGTTGCCAGCATGGTCAGGTGATGGCCCTCTTCCCTTCACAGACTTCTCATTGTATCCCTATGTGGCCGAAGGGGCTAGGAGACCCATGGGGTTTCTTTTATAAGGATACTGATTCCATTCACTAGGGATCCATCCTCAGGACCAATTCACTTCCCAAAGACTCCACCTGCTAATACCATCACCTTTGGAGGTTAGAATTTCAACATATGAATTCTATTGAGATCACAGAAGACTCTGAGCATCTGAGAGAAGTTAGGGCAGGAGAGAGTTCAAATCTTCTCCCTTCCTACCAGCAAAGCATGGCCTCTGTCTTAGGTGACAACCAGCTCTGTGTCATATAGACTTAAGTATTTTGAAAATTAATAGCTGAATTCAGAATCTGGCTCTCCCATTTAATAGCTGTGAGACATTTAGCTCCTATTCAATTGGAAGCTTGTCAGGTTATTGTAAAACATAAGTGAGCTTCCTAGATTGGGATATCAAGTTTGGAGATAACATGTAAGTCTTAGCAATATTACTTGTCCCTGGTCAGTTTGCTCTGGAGCTTTCCTTGCTAGCTTCTCTCCCCAAAGGTCTAATCTCAGAACCTTCTTCTATTTCACAAAGAAAATATTGAGTATAAACTCCCCCAACTTCCCAACTTTCCACCCACAAGAATGATCTTCTTTGGCTCTCTTTCTTTGCTTCCTTCCTGCCCCTGAGCGAGGCCTTAGCCCATCACATGCTCCCAGGCTCCCATACCCTACAAACCTTTTCTATCATTATTCCTTTGGCTCTTGTACCACATTTCCAGCTTCACTGCCTTCTTCCTCTCACCAGTTATCAAACACAAGACCCTTCTACTTATAAAACAGACCTTCTCTTGCACACAAGTCTCTAAGTCTTAAGATCGAAGTGTATGAGCATCCTAGATTCATTTCTCTCGCTCACTCCCAAATCTAGCTGATCAGTAAATGCTCATTCTCTCTCCATTCGTCCAGCCACTTCCTCAATTGGGCCCTCATTGTCTCTAATTGGGACCAGAACAATAATCTCTTAACTAGTCTTCCCACTTCTTCTCTTGCTGCCCTTAAATTGGTATTTTACAGAACAGACAGGAAAGTGGAGATCAGGTGATTCCCTAAAGTAGCAGTTCTCAACTCTGGTGGGATTCTCAGTGTTAGCATCAGCTCGACTTGTTAGACTTGCAAATTGCCTGGTGCTGCCCAGGCCTACTGGAGAAAGTGTTGAGGATGGGGCTCACCAGTGTGTCTTTGATAATCGTCCTCCAGATGATTACTATGATCTGAAGTTTGAGTATGACTGTCCTCAAAGCCATGGATTTGTCCTCAACACCCTGGCTACTGCAGGGTTCTCTTCTACTGTATGTGCCCCAATGACCTGGTTTTAAAAAGATAGTGTCTCTAGCTACCAGCCCACCACCATGCATATGGATTCTTGAATAACTTTCTGAATGTGCTCCACGTTCCATTGTCTCATTGTTAATTTCTTTCCCTTTCTTAGCTTTCCTTTTTTTCTTTCAGTGAGTTTTAGAGATTTACTCTTATTTGAAAACAATAGGCTATCACTTGGAGTTCTGAAAACAAATGACCTTTTGGCTGGGAGCCTCGTTGTCTCTCTAAAGCTTTATGACAACAGAAGTCCCTGGTACCATGACTCTTGTCCCCCAACCTCCTGTGACTCTGTCTCTTGTCCCAGTTAATTCTGAATCTCATTGGGTAGATGGAAGTTGAGTGAGATTTGAGGGTTAAGAAGGAATTTGGTAAGTGGAGAAAGAGGGGGAGGATATTTCAAACTGAAGAAATGTTATAAACAAAGACATGAGGGATGAAATTACAGGACATGTTATACCATCTACAAAAGTAGAATGGTATGGGCTGAGAATAAAAGAGACTGAACGAGTGGTTTGAAATCAGTCCTGAAGAGCCCACTAAGGAGTTTGTACTTTATTTAGGATACATGTAATGGGAAACACAAGAGCCATAGTGTTAGAAGCATTATATCACATCTGTATCTCTATGCAATTTGACTTCCCGGCCAAAGCATGGAAAGGCATGCACTGTGTATCTAAAGAGATTCAGAGCTGAGTAAATAAGGCTGATCCATCCTATCCTCTTGCCTGGGGAGCTGGGATAACAGATGCATATACATTAACATACTAGGAAACAATGAGAGATTGGTTTAGACTGAGCTGCAGATGTCTGGTTGTTCTTTCCCTGCCTCCTAAGGTGTTGACACAGGTTACCCAGGTGTGGGAATCTTTAGCAGTGATACATTAGCTCAGGAACATGGTAGCTAAAGACAGCCATGTGGTTGTGAAAAAGCACCTTAAATGAGGCTGGTTCCTTCTCAAACACCATTTCCCTGGTGCCTCTACTCATTCACCTTGACAACTCTTACTAAGGGAATGATTTTAATTTTCTGGAGTGAGGATTGTGACTTATTAGAGAAAACAACTGTTAGGTTCCTGTTCTACTGGTTTTGAACAGGCACTAAGATGTGTTCCATCAGATGGGGAGCATTAACCTTCTTAAGTGGCTGGAAAAGCTAACTATTCCTGCAGGTGATCAGTATGATCCTTAGTCATTAGTTTAGCCTCTGGCTGCTTTGATTTCAGGGTGATAATAAAGAACTCAGCTGAAGAAACCACTGCAGACGGCCTGATCCCACAGAGGAGCTTCAGAGGCCTGCCTCCGGGTACAATGACTTTATTTGATCAAGTTAAAAGATTTGCTGCCCAGCTCTGGCTAAAAAGTCTAAGACAAAGAGTTAACAAAGAGGAGATGGGAGAGGAGGTGGTATAAGATTTTTAAAAATAAATTAATGTCAGCTTTTCTTGTTGCTTAATTTCTCTTTGTTATATATTGGGAGATTAAAGGAGAAAACAAGTCATCTTTTGACTTCCTACTGCAAGACATTTCTGCCTCGACTGATAATAAAAAAAAAAGAGCTGGATGGTAGGAAGCCCCAGAAACACAGCTCAATCACTCCCCACAATTACTGTGTCTTATTGATAACTTGCAGCCTGATCCAGCAAATGCCATCTCTGGAACAAAGCCTGTCACAGATCAGACTGAATCCATTAAAAAGCTTTGATTAACATGTCCCTGGGGTGTGCTGTGGAAACTTTCTACGCCAAATGACAGGCTATTGCTGCTGCTTCGAAATTGTCCTCCTGAAATACCCTTGTGTTTTAATCTAGTGCACAGTTTAAATTAAAAAACGGCAATGACTTTGTGTGACCTAAATACGAGCCACTTCTATTCAGGGTGGGATTTATCAACTGCTTGCAGATTAAGTGTTCAGAGAAGCAACAATTAACTGTAGTGTGTGGTGGCTAATATTAATTATATATATTATATGTAAGTTTATATATAATCTCTTGTTCTTTCTTCTGTTCTTCAACATGGCCCAGAGAAAGGGTCATAGTTAATGTGCTTAATTTAGTGGATACACCACTTTGTACTCATTCTTAGTGAGAAAACAAATTTGTTTTTGCTTGAGGAGTGCAATAATCACTCTCCCTGGTGCTTTTTTATAGGGCTCTCACATGGATGCTGTAATGAACTGCAGCCTTTTGAAGCAAAAATAAAGCTCAGTCTTCTAACTGTAGAGTCATTAGGGGCAGGGACCTACCTGTTTCCATACAAATATCTCACTTTCATCTTAGGGGGAAAATTCAATCTTGATCGACCCTGTATGGGATTGTGTGTGTGTGTGTGTGTGTGTGTGTGTGTGTGTGTATGTGTGTGTGTTTATTGTTATCACACACTCTCCCAAAATACAAGTTTTGAATGGTTATATTTCAAAATTGTCATGAACTACACTATACAGTAAAAAAATGATTCTTTTGATGCCATAAAAAGACACTGTGAAAACTACCTACAGAAGGAGGGTACCTTGCTTACTATGCTTTTTGTTGGCAAGATTTTTGGAAATTAAATTTAAAAGAGTATCGCCTCCAGAATGTGGCAGCATGAGGGCTTCTTTACTGCCCACCTGACTGTATACAGATAGGCTTTCCCTCTGATTCTCCCAGCAATGCAGTCAAACCTTTCTTGTAGGCTAGCATCTTACCACTGGGAACTCCTGGCACCTCCATCTTTCATTGTACAGTAGTGCTATGCAGCTACAGAGGAAACTTAGGGTGGAGAACATTTTTGATTATTTTAAAAAGGATTTTCTAATTAATTTGGGATATGCAAAAATGTAGTGGCTACACTGTGAAATAGTGGGCTCTGTGAAACAGGTTGAGTAATGCTCATCAAGTGAGCATTGGGAGGACATGCTTTATAAGGCTGACAAGATCTGACATTTAGAAAAGTAAGCCAATTAGCTAAATTATGGATCAAAATGGTTGATAGTCTCTTCTTGGAAACTGAATATCTTTTGTGTATGTTCCTTCAAAACTTGCCCAAACATCACCAGAAAATGAACTTCATGAAGGTATGTTCAATGCTATGTCCTTTGCTTCTAGAATAGTATAAACACCTAGTCAGTACTCAACATATATTTGTTGAATGCATAAATGATTAGTTTATGATACTTTTATTTGCATTCACTTTTCAGAAAGGAGCAGCTCATGACATATTATTACCAAAATGAGTAAACTATGGATGGTCTTCACTCCAGGTTTATCTCATCACAGGTATATCTGGCATCCTAGTCTCTCAAAGTGTGCATCTTATCCTGGCATCCCTGATAACCTTGGACATTGCTGGTAGATATTCATTCTGGGGGCAGTGAGTTTGGTTTTGACAAGGGCATCCAACAGTGAGCTTACCTACCCCTGTGGGAGCCCAGCACTTTATATTTAGTCTAGATTTTGTTCCACACCTCTATTAATAGACAGCTCTTGGCAGCCTAGGATAAACTGGTATCAAAGTATATTAGAATAAATAGGATGGTGACTGGGTCTTTCCAAGCAGGATGTTTCATTCAGGTTGGTTTCTATCCTGGTTAACTCCAACTGACCTCATTTCCACTGATCTGGAGCACCATCTGCCCTCAAAAAGAGCAGCATCTGATGTGAGTAAAACCTGGCTTGGAAAACCCTGCTTGAAGAAGGGAGAGGGAGATGTGGAACAATGGCTCATGCAATCACCAAACAGTATGTAACTTGTCTAGAGCTCTAATGTTCCAAAATATTTTATTCTTGGCCTTCAAAATTCACTTATCCCTTTCATGCCTTCTTTTGGATCTGGTATTCTACTACTTCACAGACAAGGAAATTGTACAAAAACATGAGAAAAACAAACTTTGAAACAGTCAAATGACATTTTTTTATGTCCTTTGGACATTCTTTGGTTTTCTGTAGAAAAAACTGGGGAAAACCCAAATGTTCCAAATAGTAAATGATGTTCTGGTAATATAATTGTGTAGTTGATGACTATTGAAAGGGCAAATAATGAAAGAGGGAAATGTATATGTGAAGTACAGGGCAAAATATGGAAAACAATGTAATATGAAAACATGGGTTATATCAAATATATAACATATTATATATATATATATATATATATATATATATTCATATATGTTTTCACATATATGATATGTGTATAGGACTATATATATAAAAGAAGGAAAAGGACATTGATAAACATCTCAGAAGTAAATTTTTATTGAAGTGGGGAAGGTGTTGCTTTGTCTAGTTTTGCTACTTTTCTGGGCCTGAAGCTGAAAGACAACTAGATGTTATTCCCAGTTTGGCCAAAACTGTCTTTGTGGTCAACAGACCTGAGGCTTTGTTCCTAAGATTACTTGATGCTGATCACAACCTCTTTGTCCTGAGAGCTTAATGCTTAAGGGAGTGGTCATGCAAGGGTGAAGAAGGCAGGTGAGTCAGGGTGCTAGATGAGACCAGTTTGAATCAGTTTTCTGTCTCAGTTTCCCCATTCCATTTGCTAAGGAATTTTCCTATTTCTTACTATGCTCATGTCTTGATGAAGGATAACACTAATATGGTTATATACATCGCAGTTCTATGCCCAGTTTCACTCTCTCAAATGAGGCTTTGTTCTTGAAGACTAACATCCTTTAGATAAATTGGAAAGTCATTTACAAAAGGCTCTGAATAGAAAATGCACATGCTTTTGCTAGTCTCCATTACCTTCTTTCAGCAGGTTAAAGCTTTATGCCTGACATTCCTTTCCAATATAGATGCCTGGCTCTAAACCTTCTTTGTTTCCAGCCAGATGACAACTTCTAGTTAACTTTTTTTTTTTCAGCTATCAACCATCTGGAGGAAAACTGATTGGGTCTAGGGTCATTTTTGTACCTTTTAAATCAGCCATGTAGGTAAAAGTGTGTGTCAAACCCATGAATGACCCTTCTCAGATCTCAAGGGACTTTAGATTGGCAAAAGGCTCCTTCTGGAAGAAGCTGATTCAAGCAGAGGTAGCAACAGAGGCAAAGAGAAGCATGCTCAAGCTACAAAAATGGGTTGGGAAATATAGATCTGCCCTATTATAATTCAAACAAAAACAAGGGAGAAACTGTAGTCAGTTGATGCACTCTTGGCCGAGCATCTGGGCTTTGCGTGCACGCATGCATAATTAAGCTGCAGGCAGCTGCAGGCTTTTACAGAGCAACAGGGTAGGCAGGATATCATAATACACAGTAGGTTGCATATCAATGGAACTCTTTTTAAATTCACACGAAGCCCAAGATAAAAAGACATCAGCAAAAATTAAACAGCATTCAAAACATCAGTGAATACAGGCCACCAAAAAAAACAATGGAAACCGACCTGGTTTCCCTCCATTGTTCTGGTTCCTCCCCACAAACAGATGAGAGCAACAGTGCTGACTTTGTTTTAAAATACACACTGGTTAGATCAAAGGGATCAATGCACATTTAAGCAACTCTCAAGGCTTAAATCACAGGAAGGGAGAAATGATCTGCTGTATTTTAAAAGGGAACAGAGAAAATCACACACATGCATTGGGGCATTGTGATATGCAGATGGTTGGCTTGCAGGAGAATTAAATATTCATGAAAGATAAAAATGTCTCCCATTATATTTTTAATGTATATGAGGGTTGCGCTCAATGCGTTCTGTGTTCACATACTAGACAGATCCCGTTCTTTGTGCACAGGGGTAGCTTAGATCACATCTTGTGATGTCACTCTCACCCAGGGCAGTCAAGCCTTCCATAGCTGGGCTGCCCCATGGTAGTCAGTTACAACATTTTATTTCCTTGGACACATAGTCGGTGGCCAAAGACTCTCAGCAGGGTGTTGTTTACTAATTGCCACAAGGCTTCATTAAATCTAGACTTCCAGAGCAAGAGGTAGTCCTTCAGGCCTCAACAAGTACAGAAGGTCTGAGATACCTGAGCACACGGTATAGTCTTATTTACTTCTCTTACTAACTCAGGTGCAACTTTATATTTTTCCTATTTAGAAGAGAAAATCAAAAGGGGGGGGGTTCTCAGAGGCTTTGAATCAGGTTAGTGGCACTGGGGTAACACTGTAAAGGTTGAGACTACAGCAGAAGGAGGCACTGATGGATTTGCCTGCTTGGAAACCACACCCTCCTCCCAGTTTTCTCCCACCACACTCCGACCTGACCCACTGCCCCATATGCCAACTCACACAGAAAACACCATTCTGAGTGGAGTTTTTGTTTAGGAAGAATGATGAAAAAGATGGATTTGCTCTTCATAGACTGCTGAAATAAAGAATTTATCAGTCATAGATCAATGAATTGAAAGAAAAGTACAACTGCTCACTGTTAAGAAGGTGGGGAAAATAAATATTCCTCTGGATTTCAGTTTGACTTTGAATTTAGTTCATTTTAACCCAGTTAGGAAACTGACTTTGTCTATCCCATGAGTGGGAGGGTCCTCTCCTACCCTGTCCTTAGATGTCCTTGGTTTCTCCCCATACTTTCAGATGATGTTCCCTATAGAAGATGAATAGTTAAAGAATGGCCATGGGAGAATAACCCAGCATTTAGGTAATTGTACTTGCACTGTGAGGTAGTTATTTGATCAATCCTTGTATGATGTCCTGGTCCCTGCTTTTTGTTTTGGGGGGGGGGTGGAGAGGGGACGTCACTGCTACTGTCCTCAAGATAAATTTCATCTTATCTTCACCTTGGATTTAAAAAGGTTTGTTTCCTAGGTGTTTGTTATTATTGTTTTTTAAAAGTGTCCTTTATTTACTTATTTCCATGCTTATATAACCAGGGATTGAATATAACTGACAGCTTCTTGATCACTTATGGAAAATATCATGGGCCTGGCCTCATTTGGTGAGTGTCGTCCCAATGCGCCAACATTGCAGGCTTGTTTTCAAGTCAAGGCACATACAAGAAGCAAAAAATGAATACATAAAAAGTGGAATGACAAAACATAAGCATAAATGTGATTATATTCTGGACTCCAAAATATAAATAGATATGATACTCAGCAATCAGCTTACTCCCACCCCCTCACAACTCTTGTGCTTGTGGAAAACATGTTTCCCCCATGGGAATGTTCGGTTGTTTTCCTTTAAATATTGTCCAAAACTCTGATTTAAACTAGACCCCAAATTCTTCTTCCAGTTAGTTGATGTGATGATATAGATGTTGGGGATTAAAGAGAGGACTGAAAAATCAGCCCCTGGCCTCCTGTGTCACCAGGTGCCACAACTGACTTGGCATTATCAGGGATGCACACTGGGTGCTCCAGCCTCAGGGCCCAGAGGCCAGGTGGCAAACAACACTGGTGGGAGGGCATCTCCATGTGGGGAGGCTCCGATCTGGACTTGAAATATCTCACACAGCCTATCCTCCCGTAATTAATCAGGCCACAGTCATTCTGAAGAAGGTTGTTTGCTTATTCTTCTACAGAGAACATGATTATTGTTTATCCATTTACACTTGACCAGTTGCTAGCTAGTACCCGGATCTCTAGGGAGAGGAAGAAACCTGGCTTGCACTATAATCACACTGTCTACTTTACAAGTGTGAAAATAACACCATTAATTTAAGCACCCTTTAAGAAAAACCTCTTCTCCTGCTCCCTGCTCTCCTTCAAGTCTCCCCACATCCTTTTGACAGCTCAGCTGTGTAGTTTTTTGATCTTCCCTAAAAGGGATGTCTCAAAAGAGAGAAGAGATAGGAATCAATACACTGCATCTTAATTACCAAATATAGTTTATTTTATTGTAAACCATTTATATCCTGATGACCATATGACACATGCCTGGGCCTAGTGCTAAGGATGTTCCTACTGTTCTAAAATGGTGCAGAAACATTCGTTGGGTAACTGAGACATCCCCAAACTGACTTCTATTCAAGATATCCAGGACTATAAGGTAAAATTGCCTTAAAATTTAGTTTGATATATAGACTCTACTTATTTTAAAGTGTCCCAGTATCTGCTGTGCATCTTCTTTCTTTTGTCATGACTTTCTGTAATCCATAGATGGGGTGGCACTAGTTATGGAAGGTTGGGATTCTCCTCAATTTTTGTAAATGTATTTCAATGCACATGTATGTTTTTTTATTTATAAAGTAATACACCTTCATTATAAATCAATAAAAAGTTCATATATATGAAACATAGATCTAGATGTATATATAGATATAGATACCATAGGGTTAGATCTTGAAGGCACACCTGAGCCTGTGGGGATGTGGTTAGTCATGCACAGGGATACTAGAGGCTTTGTAGGAAGCAGGAGGTCCGTGCCCAAGAGGAAACCCTAGGGGCATCCCTGGATTTTTGTTGGTTTGTTGTGGCCATTTCCATCTTCCATATGGCAAATTTTTCTTATTTTATATCCTAAATAATTATTGACTCTGTGACCCCTTATCTAGGGTCTATTAACTAGCTTCTGGTTTGAGAACCCTCAGATCTATCCTTATCAGCCAGATGTCCTCTGTAAGCAAAGTCTGTCAGTTCCCTATAAAACCTCTCAGTAACTCTCTATGTCCACAGGATAAAGGCAAACACACCCTGTGTTCGGGCTCCACCCAACCTCACAGCCTCATCTCCTGTCAATACCACCCTGAAGTGTAGCCCCGGGGAGGGAAGGATAGTTTTAGCTTCTGGGCCTTAGAGGGGGCTGTCCCTCTGCCAGCAGGCCCTCCTCCACCACTCCTGCTGCACTTGCTCCTGCTTACCCACCAATGCTCAGCTTAGGGATCACCTCTTCCTTAAAGCCTTTTCTGGTTCCTCACTTTCCCAGAGGAACACAGGTACCACTGCTCTGCTTTCCCATGATACTCCATGCCTCTCTCTACCATTGGCTTATAGGAGAAATTCCACCCAGAGCCTAGTTTAGAGCCATGGTCCCTGCAGAAATGTTGCCTGGAGCAGCCATGCTTTGAGCATTCCTGGACATTTTCTCATCTGTGAGGGGGAAATGCAGCAGTAGGAAGAAAAGGAGAGAGTGCAGAGGGTGTTGAGACTGGAGTACATGAGAGAGGCCCTGGGCTTTACTGAGGGAAAGGTTCCAGGAGGAAGTTGGGCCCACAGAAGACCCACTGGCCTATTGTGTAGAAGGTAGAAGTGTTGAGATACTTTCCTTCCTCGGGCAGAAAGGAGACAGAACAGAAACCAAGACATCAGTTCAATATTTGGCTGGAAAAAATGTTTTCTTGGCTGAACTGGAGGTTTTTATTAATCTTGATTTCTTTTTAATGTTGTGAGGAATGTGCACGTGTGTTTTTATAATTTTTTTTTTTTTTATTGAGCCAAAACCGGTTTGGCTCAATGGATGGAGCATCAGTCTGCAGACTAAAAGGTCCCAGGTTCAGTTCCGGCAAGGGCATGTACCTTGGTTGTGGGCACATCCCCAGTAAGGGGCGTACAAGAGGCGGCTGATTGATGTCCTCTCTCATCGATGTTTCTAGCTCTCTATCCCTCTCCCTCTCTGTGAAAGATCAATAAAATATATTAAAAAAATTTTTTTATTGATTTCAGAGAGAAGGGACTAGGAGAGAGAGAGATAGAAACATGATGATAGAGAATAATTGATTAGCTGCTTCCTGCACACTCTCTACTGGGGATTGAGCTCACAACCCGGGCATTTGCCCTTGGCTGGAATTCAACCTGAGACCCTTCAGTCCACAGGTTGACACTCTATCCACTGAGCCAAACCAGCTAGGGCTGCATGTATGTTTTAAGACTCTCTACCACTAGAGTGTTGCTATTTTGGTCTACACTTGACTCTAGAGTAGTGGCCATTGGAGATGACTAAAAATCACAGTTTTTTACACTAACTTTCTTGGCTTTATCTAGCTTCTTGTAAAATGAATTTTGAGCAATGTCTACACTATAAATCTAGTCTTTATGTTAAATATTACATGGCCATGAAAATTAGGTCCCTTTTCTCTAATGTCTCATCTAAGTATTTTCACTTAAACTTAAACCCAGAGAGTCATAGACTATAATGGAGGAAAAGGGCCTAGATATAATCTAATCTAATGGACTTATTTTACAAATAAACATGCTAAAATAGGAACGTAAACTCAGGGGTTGAAAAATTGCTGTGTGTGACTTTGTACTGGTTACTTAACCTCACTGTGTCAGCTTCCTCTTTGGTAAAAAGGAATATCTACTTCTTAGGATTGTGTAAAAGATTAAATAGGTTATAATAAGTGTTCAATAATGTCTGCTATGATTATTGTTGTTTTGTACATCTCATGAGGCAAATTAATGAAGACTAAAATTCAGGTTAATGCCTAGATAAAATTTAGTGTTATAACCAAGACTAAAATCCAAACCCTACCTAAGGTTCTTTCTACGTTTCTTTTTCCAAATTCACCCAATATTTCTGCATTTACTGTAGGATTCTATTGGCATGATTAAAAAGCATTTTTCTTCATGTTAATTCCATGACTTTTACATTATTGTTGTGTTTACAATGCCATATGCATTTTTCTGTCTGTGTTTATCTGGCTGTCACATCTGTTACCCTCTTCAATTCAATTTATGCCATCTACAGAGGTGCCTTAGGCTAGTCAAACAGTTTCAAGGTACAGTCAGTCACTTTCCCTGGAGAACCACATTAAAAAAGGGTAATTTTAAATTTGTAAGTTTTAAAGATTATGTAGAGCAGTGGTTCTCAACCTGTGGGTTGCAACCCCCGTGGGGGTCGAATGACCAAAACACAGGGGTTGCCTAAAGCCATCGGAAAATACAGATATTTACATTATGATTCATTAACAGTAGCAAAATTACAGTTATGAAGTAGCAACGAAAATAATTTTATGGTTGGGGGTCACCACTGCATGAGGACCTATATTCAAGGATCGCGGCATTAGAAAGGTTGAGGACCACTGATGTAGAGGAAGGCTGTTAAGAACTATCCTTCATCACAGGCTCATAGACTTTGGGTCAAACTCCTATACAGGCCATGCCTTGCTTCTTCAGACCAAGAATCTCTGTACTGCTCTGCACATTCTGGAAAGCCTCTCCTGAGACCCCAACCCTCCTTGAGATTCATCCATTGGACAGGCATTGTCCGGGACCAAGGCCTTCTACCTGGGCTCACTTCAGCTCTCATTGAGATCAGGCCAAACATGGCCAAGAATGCAGGGTCAGCTCAGAAACCAGAATGAATTATGCCAACTGTAGGATACTGGTCACCAACCTCTGATTATTGTCATTCCTAGTCACCACCTAAAGCTGGATATCTGGAAAAACTTGATTTATGCTTGTTGCCCCGGTACGATTATAAATAGAATTTTTATTCACTCAGAAATACCATCCAATATGGGATGTAAGACCACACTCATCCACCCTGATCATGTATCCTCTAGGATTTATGTATTTTATTCTTTTAATAGTGGGCATATTTTGTTCTATGACTTCCAAATTTGTATATTAGCCCTTATGTTTCCCTCTTGTTTCTTCCCTCTGTCCTCTGGCATTCACTCCATTGTGAAATAACTTCCCTATATGCTGAGCCTTTAGAGAATGTATGTCATCTTCCTAGGTGAGCTGCTTTTCTGACAAATGTGCTGCTCACGTGCTTGGGCTGAGGGCTGCTCAGCCCTGTGTCAGGAACCAGTTCTCCCTACTGATGACTTAGTCTTATTCTCAGTGGATCTCAACAGTCTGCCTACCTGAGTGATTGTAGGAGGTGGAGGAACCTTGTTCATTCATATAGATTATTGGCTTCTGTTAATCTCATGGAGTCTGTGTAGTAAAGAACTTGGCCTTTTCCAAAGAGAGGTCTGACCTTTGCCCTCCATTTCTGGGAGGTAATCTATATTATACATTAATGAATGTTTGATTTAGGGCAGGAACTGACCACACTGGCTGTTAAAGTGGGGCCAGCCTTATCCAGGGTTGGAGCCTGTGATATACGGTTGGGGCTGTTGGCCTGGAGACTGAAGTCAACGATGTAGGCAATCAATCAATCAGTCAATCAATCAAGTCTGCAAAATGGAATCCAAGAAAAACACTGGCACCAAAGCTTGGATGAGCTTTCCTGATATTTCTTGGTTGGCAATATTCTGTGCTTATTGCCACATGATGTCAGGAGAGTAATGTGTCATGATTCCACAAGCATAGGGAGGAGACAATAGAAATTTTGTTTTTGAAACCGTCTCTCCCCACCACCACCACCCCATTCTGTACTATGTGCTTCTTCCCTTGGCTGCTTTTGATCAGTATCCCTTTCCCATAATAAACATAGCCATGGATATAACAGTCCTCATTGGTTCTATAAGTTATAGTGACTGAACACCAGGGTGGTTTGGGAATCCCTGAACTTGCATTTGGTGTCAGACATGAGGGAGACTGCTTTCTAACTTTTGCAGTTTGATTGACTCTGTGAGAGTCCATCTTAATATCTTTGAATTTCTATGAGAGAAAGGACAAGTTCCTCTGGCATGGTTAAAAGGCATTCTAAACAAACTCTTTGCCTTGATATACTTTTATGAAAAGGCTCAAAAATACTATTACCTAACCTAATATTTTTAACCCTACCTTCTTAGCAACTCAAGTAGGAAAAAACAAAAACAAACAAACAAAAAAAAAACAAAACTCTTTTACTCAATGGCAATCATCTAATTGTGTGAAGTACCAAACTCCTTCTGACTTAAATGCACAGCCTTTTTCTGGCTCCTATCCTAGGCAGAGTTGTCATGGAAAAGATGCTATCTCCTTCGATGTCAATGTAATGTCTCATTCCTTGGCCAATAAGATCTGGGTTTCATTTCTCAAGTTCAGCCAAACATGACCTTTGTTTCTGTGCCTAGATTGTGAAAACATTGAACTACTTTCATAGTTGGCAATAGAATCCCTCTTCATAACCTTTTTGAAACACTTGATAAGCCTGTACAAAGACATTAGAGGAAGGGCGAAGATGATCTGCATAAGACAAGGGGAATAGCTGATTGTTTTCACTTAAAGAAAGAGGGGTTGATAAGTGAAGAGGAGGAAAGATGAGAGAAACGAGCCCTTTGAAAGAGGAGGTGAGGCCAGGATGAATGAGAGCAGCAGCCAATGAAAAGCATGACTGGTAGTGGCCTCAGGACACCATAAGAATGCTGAACTCAGATGCCTTGGCTCCCCTCAGCATCTTTCCACTGTCCTGGTTTATGGCTCTTCCAGGGAACTTTGCCCCTCCCCTCTTTAGAGGCTGAGAGGGAGCCTAAGTTTCTTAGTTGTCTAGACACAGTACAGAGCACAGCGCAGTGCTGAGAAACAGACACTCTGGAGGCAACAGAGGCTTTGAGACCAATCTGTTGTGGCCGTTTGCAGAAGCCTCAGGGAGGACTTTGGACTCCAGACAGTGGACTGGGGGCTTTAAGATAATGGCACTTCAGATCCCCAGGATGGATGGCATTTGGGTCAAATGAGTATTTACTGTCTCAGCCTTTTCTGAGCACTGACCTTGTTTCAGCCACTATGCTAAATGCTTTGCTCCCTATTTAATCCTCCCCACCACACGATGGGGTTCATAATGCCATCTCCATTTTACAGTAGAGGAGCCTGACATGCAAATTCACAGCTGGTCAGCAGTACATTGATTCTGGCTCCTGCTTCCCCCTCCACCCCCAGTGATTCTCCATGATGTACACATTCAATTTTAGATTCTTACCTGGAGCCCCAGGCCCTGTGAGATCTGACCCTGCTGGCTCCTGGGGCCTGACTTTTTAACCATCCCTGTTTCAGCTTGCTGGACATTGTGTTTAGAGAGACCAGCTCATGCTCATTTCTACCTCTAGGTCCTAGAGCTGTTACTTCCCCTTCCCAGTCCACCTGTTCACTCCATCTTGGCCTGGATGATCCCAAATGCTCTACTGCTCAGATGCCATCACCATCTCCCAGGCTGGGACTCCTATAGACGATATGCTCTGTAAAGGATTAATTAAGTCAGTGGTCGGCAAACTCATTAGTCAACAGAGCCAAATATCAAGAGTACAACAATTGAAATGTCTTTTGAGAGCAATTTTTTTTTTAAAACTTAAACTTCTTCTAACACCACTTCTTCAAAATAGACTCCTCAGGCTGTGGTATCTTGTGGAAGAGCCACACTCAAGGGGCCAAAAAGCTACAGGTGGCTCGCAAGCCGCAGTTTGCCGACCATGGGGTTAAATCACTTATTCAGGTTAGCACAATAAGGAATGGGAAGGGAGGTAAGAATAAGACAGGTTTTGATTTTCCTAGTTGAGCATTCACTCTCAGTGACTGACCCTGAGGCTGTGAGGGCTGGGCAAATGTCAGGAATTGAGAGGAATTGAAGATCTCAGATTCTGCCTTCACTATCCACACATGATAAATTCTGTCAACAATTTTTTGTTATCCACCCACTTACCAGTACTTCTCTCTTCTTTTCTTATATGTTATTCTGAATTCTAATATTTTTAAATTGGCTTGAATTTTTAGGTTCTTATGTCATTAGTGGAGTGGGCGTGGTAGACAGAATTATGGTCTCCCAAAGACATCTGTGTCATAATCCTTGGCAGTTGTGAATATATTAGGTTCCATGGCAAAGGGGAATTAAGGCTGCAAATCAGCTGACCTTAAAATAGGGAGATTATCTGGTAGGCCTGACCTATCACAAGAGGCCTTAAAGGTGGAAGAGAGAGGCAGAAGAGGCCAGAGCAGAGAGAGAAGTGACCAGAGAAGAAGAACCGGATGGAATGTTGTGTCATTTCAGCAAATAAGTTTGTGGTGATTTGCTACAATAGCAATAGAAAACAAATACAGTGATGTCTACAAAAGTGTTTGTGGGAAATTCCTCTATTTAGGCCCAGTGTTAAGGGACCCAGGCTCGGAAGTTTTTGGTTCTTAGGATGTTGAGATAAGCCTCTTGTAGAGTTATTGTAAAACTTGAGTTAATATTTTTATATTTTATTCTAGCCAGAACCAGTTCTAGTTTGAATTCATATATATTTAGTAAACCTTTGCTTTATGTAGTGCATAGAAAAATGTAAAATCCAATAAGCTAACTTGAAAATCTGAGTACATGTCCTAGCTTTTCATAAAAGCCTTGACATTAGAAGACCAATGTCTTTGAGATCTGGAATTTTTAAAATATATTTTTATTGATTTCAGAGAGAAAGGGAGAGGGAGAGAGAGATAAAAATATCAATGGAGAGAGAATCCTTGATGGGGTGCCTCATGCACACCCCCACTGGGGATTGAGCCCATAACATGGAAATGTGCTCTGACAGAATCGAACCATGACCTCCTGGTTCATAGGTGGATGCTCAACCAGTGAGCCATGATGACTGGGTAAGATCTAGAAAAATTTTAAGCTAAGCACATAGCTTTGAGAATGCACCAGGGAAGCTGTGCATTTAAATCAAAAGGAGCTTGGTACTTCACACAATTAGTTGATTGCCTGTAAGAGAGTTTTTTGATATTTCCTAGTAGAGTTGCTGAGAAGGTGGGGTTAAAAATACTTGGGTAGGTAATAGTATTTCTGAACCTTTTCATAAAAGTATGTCAATGCAAAGAGTTTGTTTAGAAATATAATGCAAGGTAGGAGTGTGAATCAGATTAGTGTTCTTTAGAAAAAACAAAAAACAAACAACAAACAACAACAAAAAAAGGCAGGTTTTTTTGTGATGTATAATTAGAAGCTTTTCAAAAGTTCTATCTACAGTTGCAAAGAATATTTGCATTGGCATATAGAATGGTTTTATAGTTTATTTGCAAGTCCAGTTGACTGTTTCCAATGCAAATCAAAATATTTATACTTGCAAAAGGCACTCACCTACAGCCTGAGGATGACCTGGTAGAAGTCTAGAATTTGAATGTGTATCTATATTTGAATTATCATTTCCCCACTTCCCTGCTCTCCATTCCAATAGTCTTTGTTGGTTGCTAATTCTGTTAAAGATGTGTTCCTATCCCAAGCTAAAACACTTAGGCTTTCTTTGTCATCTCTAATCTCTTTTCTGCTTCAGCTTCATCCTGAAAGTGGAGGAATCTAGAGACTCCATAATTTTTGTGTCTCACATGTGCCCTTTCTTCCCATTCTCACTGCCCCTCCTTAATCCATATCTAGACAATTACCATCGCCTCCTAGTTGTGCTGCTTTGGGCCTCTCTCTTTTCTAATTTGTTCTCTATATATTTAATTATTTTCCTAAATGCAGTTTTGATATGTGGTTACTCCAGTTTGTACAACACTTGAAAGTCTTTTGCAGACTCCTCAGTTGAATATCAGTCCTTCATCCCAACATCCAAGTCCTGTTGCTCATTCTTAGTAGTTTCTGAGGTTTCCTTCATCACAGACCATGAGGCTGCCCAAGTTCCTGCTGCTTCCTCCTTCTGAAATGGCCTTCACAGTTATTCTTTTGCCTATTTGAGGTCCTACCTGTTATTTAACCAAACTTTGATTCACATCTCTTGGTTGTCTCTGGTTACCTCTATACAGGGTGGGGCAAAAGTTAGGTTTATAGCTGTTCATATGGAAAATAATACAATAATAAATAAATTTATAACACAAGAAGAAACTCTACTCACATTCCCTCAAGTTTAAACCTATTTTTGCTCCACTCTGTACATATTTATCATATTTTATAAGAGAATTTTTATTTTACTGACAGACATGTTTACTTGCATTTTCCCCTAGTCTGCATTCTTTGAGAATAGGAACTATCTATATTCCAGGTCTATTAAGATCTTCTATGTTTGGTACATTACCTTAAACAATATAGTGTCTAAAAATATCATATAAATTAAGTTTAACTATTTGTAAAGCTACAATTTTCTTTTTAAAATGCAGACAGAAAAAATAAAGTATAAAGCATAATTTTAGTTTTATGGACATAAAATAAGTAAATATGGCATGTCTTGGGGTATGCATTATAGCTGAATGAATTCTCCCAACAGACACACACACACACACACACACACACACACACACACACCATGCAACAACTATGGGGTCTGAAATGAAATGCATGGCTTTATTTATGGAGCAGCTTCAAGGTAAAAGGATCTAGTCAAACAGTTTAAGATTGCCCTATGTAATAGTTATCTATTGCTATATAACAAATTAATCCAAAATGCAGTGGCTTAGAATAGCAAACCTTTATTATCTCTCATAGGTTTTGTGTATTAGGAATCTGGGAATAGCTTAGCTGGTTAGTTCTGGCTCAGGGAGCCTCGTAAAATCATAGTCATTGAACACTAGACTGGGCTCAAGGGTCTGATTCAAGAAGGCTCACTCACACGGTGAATTAATGTTATTGGTGGGCAGGGGTCCTTAGTTCTTCACTTACTAGTACATGGTCTTCTCCGTTGGGCATCTTGATTGTTTACTAACACTGTGGTTGTATTTCCCCAGAGTGAATGATGGGAGAGAGAGAGAGAGAGAAGAAAGGAATATCTTTTTATGACTTGACCTGGGAAGACATACAATGTCATTTCCACAATATTCTTTTAGTTACATGGTAGATCCTATTCAAAGTAGAGGTGGAATGTTGGACTGCACAGAGCATGAATATCAGAAAGTGAGGATTATTGAGGACTGGGGTCATCTTGGAGACTGGCTACCATATATCAGTAATTATTGTCCAATTTGTCTTTGGGACCCCAACAGAAAGAGAAATTTGTTGTTTTCTCTTGAATTTCATGGGTTTTGGTAAGACCTAAAAGGTTAGTCCTCAACTATGGAATTTGAGGTTTGGCTTTTTGAGAGGCCACCTTGCCTCCACCCCCCAATGGAAGCACACATAACTATGAGGGCTTTGATTCCTGGGTCTCTCAATTCACCCTTGCAAGAATGCAGCAGCGTCACAGGAAGTCCAGAGCCATCTGTGGTATTTGGACAGTAATTTGACTGAAGATTCTGAAATAAGTCCTGATGCTGCCAGAATGCCGCTAGTACTTTGGCATTTTTGGTAGGGCTAAAAATAAGGGCTAATTTCTTCCAAATAGAAGGTACTTCTCTCTTCTTTCGGAAAACAATTCTTTTAAGAAGAATCTGGAATAGTTTCAGTTATTTACTCAAAACTCTCAGCTGCAAGATGATTATTAGATACATTCCATTTCAGTGACACACACATTTGAAAAGATTCATGCTTCCAATCATAAAGAGATAAAGTTTTTTTCTCTCTTAACATCTGGAGCCTGATGAATAATTACTATAATTAAACAAGAGGCCATTGTATATTTGGATATTTTTTAAGCTTCAAATGCCTCTCTGTGTGCAAGATTCATGTTGCACACTCTTTGTTCTAAAGCATTCTACTGTGCAGTACTCACAGTCTACTGAGGAGCCTTAGTAGTTGGCATTAAAAGTAGGTCATTATGATCTAATCTGCATCACTTCCTTATTTTGCTTCTCCAAAAACTCTTGATGAGTAAATCTGCTCCACTCAGGATTCCAAACCCTGTCCCCAATGCCTAATGGCACAAGAGGACAGGAACCAGACTGGTTGTTTGGGGAAAGTGTTAGTGTTTATCTCTCCTCTTCTCCACTACCATCACTGATTCACTGACATAATCTCTTTTATTTTAAATAGATTTTATTGATTTTCTACAGAGAGGAAGGGAGAGGGATAGAAAGTTAGAAACATCGATGAGAGAGAGATATCGATCAGCTGCCTCCTGCTGGGGATGTGCCTGCAACCAAGGTACATGCCCCTGACCAGAATCGAACCTGGGACCGTTCAGTCCATAGGCTGATACTCTATCCACTGAGCCAAACTGGCCTCCGCCACTGACATAATCTTCATAAGCAATGCCATGCAGACACTTGTTAAGATTATTAGGTATATATTTTTAGATGAATCAATGTGAAATATGTGGTTCAAACAACCTGTGGTTATGTTTGCAGTGAAATCGTATTGTCTTCTATTTTTTTAGGTGCCTATTTCTTCACTAAATGATGCCAGCCCTGTCACCATCTTGATAACTGATCATACACCTGGTTTACTTCCCTTGATATTAGAATATGTTTACTCTTTTGTAGAATCCTGGCACTTTGCTAGGCAGGCTGAACTTGGCATTGGGTGTACTATCCAAGAATTTAGATCTACAAATGGACTTTGTACCCAGCTTTGTGATAGAAGTCATGGAGATAAATCTAAGGGACTTTGGAAAGGCGTGAAATCTTCATTTCTCTTTGAGTTTACCATTTGTGAAACTTCATAGATGTTAATTGTTTCTTGGCAGGCAAGAAATTACAAAGCATATGGGCGTTCTTATAAAGAAATTGCTTTATATTTAATAAAATTCCTTAAGTGTTTGCATGGTAGGTAGTCAAAAGTTCTTGCCAATTGATTGAAATAAATTCTGAATAGTTTATTGTTTTGCCTATCATATCATGATCTCAGAGGCAAGAATATCCAGAAAAGGTATGATATGAAGTAAAGCTGGACAACATTAATATGAAATGTTGGAAGGTTGATCATTATAAAAAATCCTTTATAAGTCTATACTAGTATTTAAATAAATATTGACTCTTCTGTAGAATATAATGTTGAGCTTGTTACAAGAGAATGAACCACAAAACTATTGGATGTACAAACATTGTGCCTATGGCATCTTTAAGAACTTTTGGCATGGTCACACCCAGAAACATAGTCTAAGGAGTGAATATCTTCACCACTTTTCATTCACTGGGAAGAGGTTTATGAAAGTCATAGAACAAATATTAAGTATTAAGGGAGATGCTTTAGTATTTTTGCAATTTTGTTTTTATAGAGTAATCTAAGTGAGGTTAATTAATGCATATACTCTAATCAAAAGAAATTTTCTGGGTTAACAAATATTTAGGTAGTGATCACAAACAAGAGAGTATATATTTCTAAGGAAGAAAGGAAATACATTTTTATATTAAAATTGCACATACCTGCATATTAGATATACATAGAGTTAGAGCTATAACTCATAGGTCATTTTGAAGAAAAATCAAAGTGAAAATTCTCTTTTGTAAAAAGTTACTTGTGCCAAGTGGCAGAATCCCAAATGTGTAGATTCATTTGTTTCCACCATGTGTCAGATGACCAGTTCATAAAACTATTAACCTAAAAAAAAATAGGGTCAATGAAAGCCTAGTTTCTAATTCACAAATCTCAACAAGCTGAACCACAAGGGCCAATGAGCTCATCAGAATAAAGACCAAATATAAAGACATTATACAATTTGTGATTTTAAAAATGTTAATCATATCAGAACAACTATTTTAATTACCATTTATCATGGAACCTCATGCATTTTCCTTAAAAACAGGAAAGCGATATAAAAGAATTTAACCCATTTTTGTTTCATAGCTTGTAATTCCATCTTGCTTGATTTAATTAGGTAAAGCTGGCTGAAAGGATGCTATTCTGGTACTGCCCATAATTACAGCAAAGATGACATAAGTCATTCTTGCAGTTGAATTCCAAATTTCAGTAAACAATCCTTACTCCACCTGCCATTGGGGTAGTAATAATGTCCAGGGCTAAATTCTAGTCTTGAGCCCCCATATTAGTCCATATTCTGGATTAGAACAATCCGCACCTATTTCCTTTTAGAAGATCCTAGCCAAATCAAACAACCTAGGGTTTGCAACAAAGAAAAGAAAAACAGTCCGAAATAGACAGCCTAATCAGATACTTATAGTGAAACAGGACTTAACAAAATTCCTTCTTTCATAATTAATAATCTTACATAAAACAGGAATGCTTGCAGCTCTTACCCAACATGGGTCAATTCATGTCCAACAATATAATTTGTAAGAATAATTTATAGTTTAAAAAAATGAACTATCATATTTTCTTATTCAACCTTCAACATAATTCTATTTTCTATCATTGCTTCCAGTTCACAAATGAGGAAATTGTCAGAAAACAGCTGATCTGAAATTCCCTGCATTTCCCACTGTATTTGGTTTGGGTCAACTCCACAATGGTCACTTGCAAATAGTGAGAGAAAAGTGCTTTGATATAATCATAGAATTGCATAAAGACAACAGACAATCCTCACAGGTGATAGTTTCTCAGACTGAAATCTCCTTTAGTAATTTATTTGGAGCTGCTGGTCACTATTTTGACCATGATATAATGAAAAAAATTCTTTTCAAAATATACCCTTAAAGCCAATTGAGTGCACTTTCTTTTTTCCTAGTGGGGAAAGTATATAAAGGCAGGGACCAGCCCTTCCAGCTCCCAGGACTTTTTGGCCACCATTCATGCCCAGGGCAGTTGAGACCAACCATGCTATGAATTTCATGCTGAGAATAAATGAGGTGAAGATGTAGAGAAGGAAACAGCTAAATTAAAAGCATTTTCTTGTTTACTAGTAGCCAGTTCACACATTAAAAAAAAAATTAATTACACCTTTTATCTATGGAAACTGTGAAGTGAACATCCCATTACAATCAGTACCATATGAGCAAAGCTCTCTAAAGGACTTAGTTGTTTCCTTGAGTGGATGGCAGAAGAATACATCCATCTCTGACCAGACCCAGATGGAGATGCTATGGTCTGAATGTTTGTGTCCCTCCAAAATTTATTTTGAAACTCTAATGCCCTATGTGATAATATTAGAAGGTGCACCTTTTGGAGGTGCTTAGGTTATGAGGGTGGAGCTCTCATAAACAGGATTAGTCCCCTTCTCAAAGAGATTCCAGAGAGATCCCTAGATCTTTCACCTTGTGAGGGCTGAAGAGAAAGTGCTGTGTATGAACGAAGAATAGGGCCTTCACCAAATGCAACAATGGTAGTGCTTTAATCTTAGACCACCTAGGTTCCAAGAACAGGGAGAAATAAATTTCTATGCCACCCAGTCTATGTATTTTGTTACAGCAGCCTGAATGGATTAAGATAGAAACTATAGGTATACTGGCAGGTTAATAATTTGGTTGTTTTAAAATAAAAATCTTTAAAGATTTGTATATTTATTTTGAAAGGAATCTGAACTCTGTGTGGAGAAAGGTTGGTGGGTGGGTATGGGGGTCCTTCATTGCCTCCTTTCATGTCTCAAGCTAGTCAGCTCTATCAGACTTTAATCCGCCACTCAAACTGTACCTGCAGCTGCCTGGCCCACTCATCTGGGAAGTGAGGCTCAAAATAATGCCTCTTGGGGTCTCAGCCCTACCCTAAGAGTTTTGTCCTAACACATTACTTCTTTGTCCATAAGAAGCAATGTGCTAAATACAAGTTTCTCTATCTTGTGACATTTTCCTGACTCACTTAGTACCTCCTAGAGAACAGTGCCCTGGGCAACAGCCTGCCTGGTCTAACCTTAATTCAGCTCTGCTTCTGACACGTGATATAGAAAAGAGGATCTTGTACAGCAGGTGTTTTCTGTTCCCAGTACCAAAAGTTATACTTTGAATGGCCTTTAACGTTTTCTCTCTTCTTTTTAAAAATTCTTTATCTTCAGCTGAAACTAGTTTGGCTCAGTGGATAGAGCATCAGCCTACAGACTGAAATGTCCCAAGTTTGATTCCGGTCAAGTGCATGTATCTTGATTGTGGGCACATCCCCAGTTGGGGGTGTGCAGGAGGCAGCTGATTGATGTCTCTCTCTCATTGATGTTTCTAACTCTCTATCCCTCTCCCTTCCTCTCTGTAAAATATCAGTAAGATATATTAAAAAAAATAAAAATAAATTTTTTTTATCTTCAGTTCAATATCTCTCCCAACTAGAAAAGCCCAGTCTTACCACGTATGGAAACTACATTCCCACATACTAAAGCACACAAGTAAGAAGAATGGTGAGAATGGCTCTTGGGGGAAAGAAGACATAATTTACTTTTATTTCAAAACTCACTAAAAAGAGAGAGGTAAACCTCAGCACCACCTTCTGGATATATGATTTCTAGCTACATATTAACCTCAGTAACATTGTAATGTTATTGACAATAATAAAAAAGATTCAGCTATTGGTAATGAAGGGAATTTTCCTATATTTGTTTTATTTCCAAGTACCTGTATCAACTTTAGTAATATTTAAAATTATTTTACAGAAATTCTTCCAACCTTTGTATGATAGTAATATTTTGTACTGTTATTTTTGGTGACCCAAGTCTTTTTTATTAATTTCAATTATGAAGACATTCAACTTTATTTTTAGATTCAAAATTTTGGGGAAAGTATTAATATTTGTAAAATCTAGGTGGAGGCTATGTAAGTTTTTAAGTTATTCTCTGTACTTTTAAGAATGTTAGACAGAAGGAGAATCCAAGATAGCAGCATAGGTAAACACCTACACTGCTGCCTCGCACAACAATTTCAAAACTACAAATAAAAGACAGAACGGACATCATCCAGAACCACAGGAAAGCTGGCTGAATGTAAGTTCTTCAGCTAGAAGGAAAGAGAGGGGCTCACAGGAACACAGAGGAGCTGCAAAAAGCTGAGGTACGGATACGCACACTGAGAGAGCAGGTGCCGGAGTACCTGGCTGGCTTTCTCTGGCAGGAGAGAAATGGAGACTCCCAATGGCATTGAACCCCTTATCTTAAGACACTAAACCCCAGATCCAGCCGAAACTCATATGGGGGGAGTTTGGACTGCGAAAAGGGAGAGGTGCACGGAAATTTAGGGGAGTCGCAAAAGATCAGAAGTCTGATGGCGCGCATGGCACTGCGCAGAGGACAGATTGCTGATTGTGCCTCTGGCTTTCGCGAGTGGGTGGGAGACAGACTCTCCCAACTGTGCCACTTCTGACTCCACTAAGGCCCTGTTTCGGGCGAAACCCTGGAGACCTAGACTCATGTGGTCCTGGTGCGCAGGGAAGCTGGAAAGGCAGCAGTTTAGAGGCACTGTGGGCACTCAGGCACAAGGACAGCTCCAGCGATTACCCAGTCACATGAGACTCAGTGGCCATGGAAGGCAAGGCGGTCCCTTAAGCCCTGAGACTCCACCCATCCCAAGCTCAATAGAGGCTTCTTTGGTTTAGCAAGTCTGGTATCATAAGGCTGAATTCAATACAGAAGTTTCCCCGGCATAGTGAAAATGCTGAGACAAGGGAAGGGATCACAAACAAAAGAAATGGAGGAAAAAAAAACGACTGGATATAGAGTTCAAAACCACGCTTATAAGGTTTTTCAAGAATATGCTAGAAAAGATGGATAAATTTATCAAGTCCCAAGAGGAGATGCAAAAGGATCAATTAGAGATGCAAAAGATCCAACTAGAGATGATGGATAAATTTAGCGAGTCCCAAGAGGAGATGAAAAAGGACCAACTAGAGACACTGACTGAAATAAAAATATTATACAGAGTCCTAACAGCAGACTAGAGGAAGGCAAGAATCAAGTCAAAAATTTGAAATATAAAGAAGCAGAAAACACTCAACTGGAAAAGCAAGAAGAGAAAAGAATCCAAAAATGTGAAGATAATGTAAGGAGCCTCTGGGACAGCTTCAAGTGTACCAACATCAGAATTGTGGGGGTGCCAGAAGAAGAGAGAGAGCAAGATACTGAAAACCTATTTAAAGAAATAATGACTGAAAACTTCCCACATCTGGTAAAAGAAATAGACTTACAAGTCCAGGAAGCACACAGAACCCCATATAAAAGGAATCCAAAGAGGACCACACCAAGACACATCATAATTAAAATACCAAGAGCAAAAGACAAAGAGAGAATATTAAAAGCAGCAAGAGAAAAACAGTTAATTACCTATAAGGGAGCACCCACACCATTGTCAGCTGATTTCTCAACAGAAACAATGCAGGCCAGATGGCAGTGGCAAGAAATATTCAACGTGATGAATAGCAAGAACCTACAACCAAGAATAATCTATCCAGCAAAGCTATCATTCAGAATTGAAGGGCAGATAAAGAGCTTTACAGAGAAGAAAAAGCTAAAGGAGTTCAGCTCCAAACCAGTATTATATGAAATGCTGAAAGGTACTCTTTTAGAAGAGGAAGAAGAAAAAGGTAAAAGCCAAAAAATTATGAACAATAAATACATATCTATCAACAAGTGAATCTAAAAATTTAGTGAATTAAAAATTTGATCAACAGAATAAACTGGTGAATATAATAGAATCAGGAGCACAGAAAGGGAGTGGACTTATAATTCTCAGGGGGAAAAGGGTGAAGGGTGTACAGGGAGAGACTGGACAAAAATCATACACCTATGGATTAGATCAATGGGAGGGAGGTAAGGGCAGAGGGAAGGGTGGGAGCTGGGTGGAGGGGTGTTATGGAGGGGAAAAAAGAGAAACAAATGTAATAATCTGAATAATAAAGTTTTAATTAAAATAATAAAATAAAAAAATAAAAATAACCCCCTCCCCCCAAAAAAGAATGCTAGACAAATTTAATAATAAAAATATTGAAAAAGAGTAGGATGTTTCATTTGAAATTAAAGTTTCTTTAGGTGTATAATCAGAAAAATATCCTCTCATATTAGAAAACCTTAAATTTTACTTTAAATAAAAATGATTTCCAGATATGCTTTAATAATTTTATGTAACTCCTTTCATATTTTGATGAAATTGACAAAATGCTGCATAAACTAACATAATTTATTTAGTCTTGTAATAAGGCCTTGCAGCACTTAACTCCACATTTTTAGAGAGGCACATATATAAAAAATTGCCAAGCTTTCTCTCACTTTCTGGACCATTGGGGTCAGCAATGCTCAGTTTCTTTGTGAGTCACCACTGCAGGGTGGTGACACTGAGCTCTGGGCCAGCTGAGGAAGCTACTCTGCTGAGATGAGGCTGCTGGGTAACAGGATCCTAGGGAGTCTGAGCCGGTAGAAAAGCACTGCACTAGAAATGTTGATTGCGTGTTTACTCAGGGCCAGATGCTGTTCTAGGTGCTGGGACACAGAGATATAGATACCAAAGTCCTTGATTTCAGGGAATTACTTTTTCTAGTAAACAAACAAAAATCTGTGATACTAACCATTGCTATGAAGAAAACAAAACTGAATCTTGTCGCAGTGACTGAAACATCACGGAAGAGCTTGTCTATGTGTGTTTTATCTTGGATAAACAAATCAGAACTATCTATCTATCCAACTATTGAGTTGGGGATGGGGTCCATCTCACCAAAGTAGGGAAGAAGTGTTTTTCATTTTCTTTTCATTTTATTCATTATCTTTGTTTGCTTTCCCAAATAAACAAAGGTCCAGGATGCAACAATTCATCTCCTTTAAAATCCAGGATCTGGTTGTGGGCTAGAAAAGAGGGGTGGGGGAGAAGTGGCAAATGTGGTGACTTTTCATGCTCTGGTAATTTTCATTCCTGTTACAAATTGATTTTTTATCTCTATTATATACATTTTAAAGTTATCAAAAGGAAATCTATAGCCCAAGTGCATATGATAGCCAGCATAAAAAGTATTACATAGATGTATGCCCTTTGATGAATAAAAATTAAACTATTTCATTTCACTAGAATGTTTAGTTAAAAATTAAAATAAACTCGGGAGTGGGATTTATTAAAAAAAATATTTGAAAGTGGCTTAGTGTTTGAAAAGTGGTAAAATTATAGTAGCTACCTGAAATGGGATTTTTTTTTAACCTTTTAGCTGTTTAATGAAAAGCACTTTAACCATCAGACTCATGCATAGCACAGACACAGAGTTCTGAGCCACAGGTCCCTCCACACTAGAGACATTAATGCAGGGCAGCAGCTATACAGCAGGTCATTATTGCAATTAGCCTGTTCTCATCAGGCCTATTTGGAAAGGATGTTTTAATGTTTATAAACTGTTTCCCTGATTTGATTGCAGGCTCTTGGCCCGGACTTATTAGATCAGAGTTTCATTAGAAAATGTTCTTGTTTCACTAACCTCATGAGAGCAGGTGGAGGCGGCGGAGGTTCTGGCTCTAGATGCCCATGGTATAGGGAGGGTCTGTTACTGGCAAGGCTGGGTCATCTGGTCCAAGAGCTTTTACAGCACATGCACAGGGCAAATCCATCCAGGATTCAGTCCTCTGGGGCCCACAGAGGGTCTGCTGAAATCCATCAACCCCTCCCACAGAAGGGCTAGTGGAGACAATGAGGCACCAAGGTGTGGATGGTAGAAATGTGATAAGTTGCTCTATTTTGTTTACATCTCTAGTGCTCAGGAACATAGAGCTTTTGTGAGGCTCAAACAAAGAAATGGAGAAACCACAACTGCTTTAGAGGTTGGTTGTGAATCTGTGGGTTTGTGTTGAGTCACATTTAGATGGTTAGAAGGTGGAGGAGTGGGGTGGGCATTGTTTAATTTGAAAATGAAGTAGTCCTTGTTTGTTTTTGAAAACAAAGGTCTTCCTCCACCTTGTGTCCTTAGTTGCAATCTGATAAAGGCTCTCCCACCCCAGGGTTCACGTACATTTTCACAAAGGAAATAACATAATCTGGGATTATAGCTAAACTCTAAACACACCTAAGCAACTCACTGAGATTTAAATGCATGGCTTATGTTCACCCAGTTATAGTTAATTATCAAAGAAGGAAATGTACGAGGGCCAGCCTGAGCCAAATTAGAAAATCAAGGAAGTTTGTCTTGGGAGTCTTTCAGGTTTGGCTATGGATGCTTTGCCCTTCCTTTTTGACAGTCCTGTCAACACCTTGTTCTCTCCTGGCTCCCCACCTCTCAAGTAAACAGGAATGCATTCTATCCAACCCCTTAGCATCTGCTCTGATTCTGTTCTCACTGTACTGCTTCCAACTATGTTCAGTCATTGAGAGTAATTCACCTTTAAAGAGATAACAACACACAGAGAGGCCCCTCTGGAGTGTGAAGTTCAAGACTCGGGAAGGAGGAGCAGGTAGTGGAAATGGCAGGTCACAGGGGGGTTTGGAACCTCAGGAAAGGACGTTTCATCTGCTGCTTGTCACCTTGTCACTCCCATTGCCACTCATTGCTTTTGCTGACTGAGGTCCTTTTCCTTCTTTTCTTTGTTTACCTCATACATTCCAAAATCTTTAGAATACTGGACAGAGTTCAAAACAAGCAATTCAAAACTTAAATAACTGAAAACATGAATTTAACAACCAGCCCTAGTGTAGTTCCCAGAGTAGTAGCAGCAGGAGCATACAGAAGCTGGTTGGGTATGCAGAGTCTTGGGCTCATCCCACACTCATTGGTCAGAACATAAGGAGATTCCTAGGTGATTTGTATACATATTAATATCTGAGAAGTCCCTCTCTGGCCCTTGATACCTAATAAGGACTTGAATTATGGATTATTTCATGATAATGGAAAATACCATGGTAAAATGAAGATTGTTCATCACACTTAACCATGCAAGAATGCTTTGGAAAAGAAATATTAACATTGAATGATCATGTTCAAGAGAGTCTGATGAGGAAGGATTGTGCATTACCAGAATGTTATGATAATAGATTTGAAGGAAAAAAGGTGGGAAAGAATGATAATATAGATTCATTTCAAGTCAGAGAATTTTTAGTTTGGAGGAGGGGACTAGGGAAGTGTTTTAGGGTATAAATAAAATGATTGAAAAGGGAAACCAGATTTATTTAGAAATTCAGCTGTTGGGTGCCTATCCTCTTCATGGAAAGTTGAGAAATCCAACTTTCTAATGTGAGTTATTTCAAAAATACCTTTGACTTGTGGACTATGCTTTTTATTATGGCAGCACCCAGCCTGGATCTGACTACATAAGTAGTAGCTTCAATAGGGTTATGAAGGATTACACTCCTGAAGCACTATTATCAGATTCAAGAGTAGGTTTGAACTCTGAAATATACCGCCAGTGAAAATTATGTTTTGGTCAGACTTATCTGCGATGGCAAATGAGATAGTGATGAAAATGGTAGGGTCTGGAACCATGCTTTCACTGATCCTTGGCCTAGTATTTACTGAAGAAGGATGCATCTATGTTTGATCATTTTCTGGTTATGTTACAACATCCCAGATCTTTGTGGCTCCCTGCCTCCCAAAGTAAACATGCACACATTCCATCCAACCCTTGAGTGTCTGTTCAGTTCCTGTATTTTCTTGAATTGTATTTATATGATACATAATAGTAAAGTGTATTCTGTTCATGACTACAATATTTTAGTATGTTTAGAAAGAATAATTTGCAGTATGCAAGCATAAATTATTAAAAATATGAGTTTTTAAGTGTCCCTAATTTAAAAAAAATATATAAAATACATAGCTGAATAGCTATCAAAAACTATATTATTTGGTAGAGAAATTGCAGGATCCAGACATTTCTTCCTTTCCCTTCAAAAAAAATTTTAATCTACTTTTATAGTGCATTGTATATTTTAAAGATGACCCCCAAAACATTTCACATTTCACATGATTTTATAATGTGATTTTGACATTATTTTCAACACAAGTTAAGATCTATGTTGCTTTCTCTTGGCATCAGGTGGCTTTATTTTTTTTAAATAATATATTTTATTGATTTTTCACAGAGAGGAAGGGAGAGGGATAGAAAGTCAGAAACACCGATGAGAGGAATACATTGATCAGCCGCCTCCTGCACACCCCACACTGGAGATGTGCCCACAAGCAAGGTACATGCCCCTGACCGGAATCGAACCCGGGACCTTTCAGTCTGCAGGCCGATGCTCTATCCACTGAGCCAAACCAGTCTCGGCCATCAGGTGGCTTTAATGACAGTTTAGATCAATGGAATATGGAAGAAGTGATTCTTTATGAATTCTGAGGCTATGTCATGCGAGGCTATTTAAATTCTGCCTTGTTTGGTAGAATACTTGCTTAAGCTTTCAGCCTCTAAGTAAATGGTTCTATTGTGAGGACTTCCAAATCAGCCCAGATAGAGAGAGTACATGGAGGAGCCCTGAGACTGGAGAGGGAGGGGAGGAGAGAGAGAAAGAGAGGGAGAGACTAGATAGTTCAGCCATATACTGTTTCAAATTCACCACATGAGAGACCTTGACTCAGAACCACTCAATTGAATTCTTGACCTACAGAAAAAGAGAACAGATAAAATAATTGTATGTCTTTGAAGTTACTAACTTAGTGACTACAGATATTTTATTGGTTCCTAGCCAATAAAATTTTGTGTTTTCATGCCAGTTTTCTGTGGCAATATCTAAATCTGAGATATAATTACTATTGTCACAGTGGGGATGATGATGTCTTAGTGGTAAGGAAGATCTTGAAAGAAGGGTGAGGCTTAGAAAAAAATGAAGGGTGATGGAAGTGGGATGTTGGAATAACATCAAAGAAAGGGAGAACAGCTTGAGCACTGTGGCAGAAGAGAACATGGAAATCGCTTATACAGAAATTATTTTGGTTGGGCCAGATAGAGAGCAAGGAGAATTAGATTACAGAAAAAAGTTGGAGCCAGAATATGGGGGTTATTAAACGGCAAGTTGAGTTTCGACTTTCATCTATGGACAAGGAGAGCTGATTGACACAATTTTGGGTTTGTGGGGTGTGGGAGAAGGGAGGCTGGTGGTTTTTGACTAATTGCTATGTAGCATAGTTCTGATTGTGCATAACATGAAATGTGTCTGATAAACTTCATTGTAACTCTCATCTGAATACAATATCCAAATCTGCTCTTTCATGCTTGGTCTTCATAATTTGTTTCTCATGTGGCAAGGGTACATATTCCCATGTTATAAAAACACAGGGAATATTGCTCACAGCTGTAGTTGGACCACTCTTACACCCCAGAGATTTCACATTTTTCTGCTATTTTTATAACCATCTTTGTCACTTTCACTTCTTTCCTTCTTCCTCTTTTTGATTCTGCTGCAGCCATACCCAATAAAACACACAGTGACAGATAGATGGATCTTACAGAAAATCTGCTGATTGCTCTCTTTGTAAACCTCAAATGTAAACAATAGAAAGACATTTGTTTCTCTGTCATGGTTTTTTAGTATATAAAAATGAAGAACCAAATCAATGTTAGGAAAATTTTTTTTTTTAAAAAAGAATATGTTATGGTGGTCTGCTGGTTGGCTTTTTGGTAGCCATTCCCTTTTAAAATGGGCTTTTACATTTTGCCCAACTATTTCACTGGGGACAAATGAATTTCTATTATTCTAATTTTCAAATTCCTCATGAGAAGACTACAAAAATAAACTAAACTTCTAGTTATTGAAATTGTGATTGTGTTTTCCCCCCTGTGATTCTATGAAATATTGTAGTTAGAATATCGAGATAACTTCTCAAAAATTTTATATGTGAAATATATTCAAGAATATGCTAAACATTTGGTTTAGTAAAAATCTAAATGTGAATATTTTGTTATTTTGAAAAGAGCCGGATATTATCATTCCACTCCTCTTTTCTTACCTCCCTTCTTCTATCTCATCATCTCCCAACTAATAACTGAAATTGATACTGAAAATATCTTTGAGTTCAACACACAGTGAATTGTTCACTTTAGTTTTGGTTGTACAAATATATGTTTTGCCTTGGTAAAATATCACTTAGCTCTACCTGGATGCCAGTGTTTCTTCTACTTCTGAATATAACCTTCGCATTTATACTTTTCACAGCTGGAAAATGCATTCCTTGGTCAGTGATATAAGACACAGAAATTATGCATCTGTAGTCAATAGCAGGTGAGTGACTCTGGTCTCTTGTGGAGTCAGATGGACAAGAATCCAAATAGCAATACAGATGGATAATTTAGGCACCATGTGGTCCCTTGGAGTTTTTCCTGCTGGAAACATTTTCAGCCCCAAGTAATAAAAATGACAGCCACTCAGCCTACAGGAATTGTATCCTGTCATCTGTATTCAGGACAATCTCCCTCTGAAGTCAATGGGGGTTTTAGACTGAGAATGGATTTTAGACTATGCCTCTTTAAGTAAAGACAATGGAATAAATGTTTAGTAGGGCAATTCAGACTACAGATGACAGAACACATTTCAGTGACATGCATGAGGAAATTATGTACAGTTTTACAATTGCTCTTGTAAGTGCACCATCACATTACTAGGTACTGTGGTAGCCAGTGATTTGTCAGTGAGGATGCATTGAACTGGCTTATTCAGATAATTCCACAGGGAAAGTTGCTTTTCTTTTCTTCCCTGAAGTCTCTTAAGAACTGCATTCTGTCATCAAGTTCTGGCTACTGGATATCAGCATTAAGGGCCAGATAGGAATTTGAAAGTAATGCCCTTTACTTACTTCTGAGGAGTTTTGCATGGAGTTAATATTGTAATGAACATGGTAGCTGAAATCCAAATGTTATTCTCAGAAAGAAAAAACTAACACATAGGAAGGGTCATTGGAGAGATCCAAGCCAGTCTCCCAATCTGGGGTCCAAACGTGGGGAAAAGCCTTCCGCCTTCTTCCTTCTTTGGACATAGGCATGTTACCATCTTCAGGTAGTGATGGCACCATAATTGCTTCTCAACCTCAAACTGTAGTTGTTCAAGTTAAACTTATCTTTATGTTTCTATTGTTTTCTTTTGGCAGGTCTTTAAGATAAGAACAGAGAATTGATTGCAATCCCCTCAGCAATGTTAATACATTTCTGACTCTTATTATATATGTATGATACATAATTATTTCATATAACATAAGATATGTGTATATAATGTAATTTAAACAATGTCTAACACATTCATACCCTAGAATAAATGTTTTATATTTTTTGAGGCAGTAGGATTGATAAAAGAATAGGTAAAAAGCCTGGGCAGTGGGAGAGGGGCTTGGACTATTTACTAGATGCCTCAGGTTTAGAATTTAGTGTTTGTGAAATACACAGAGAAAAAGAAAATTGATGTATACAGTCATTGAGAAATGTAGCTGAGATGCAGCTATCCTGTTGTTCATCTTTCATCATTACTGGTATTGCTTCCTTCCTTCCCTATAATCCTCTTCTATTTCTCTCCTTAATTTTCATTTTTCATGAGTAAGTGTTTGGTCAATTTTCCATTAGAATGTGGTTGGATGATGGACACATATAAATGTTTCCTCTCCTTTCTATTGTGCTATTCTCTTGAGCAGTACATTTAAAAAATATTTTTATTGATTTGTAAAGAGAGAGAGAGAAAGAAAGATGGAGAGAAAAAGAGAAACATTGATGTGAGAGAGAGGGACATCAACTGGCTTCCTCCTGCACAACCCCTACTGGGGATTGAGCCCACAACCCTGGATGTGCCCTGACCAGGGATTGAACTGGTAGTCTCTTGGTGCACTGGATGTTGCCCAATCAACTGAGCCACACTGGCCAGGGCTTGAACAGTATATTTTAAATAAAGAGGTGGACTGAAATACCTGAACCAGGATGGATCATACATGTGACACTTCTCATTTTGCTGTCCATTCCCTGTATTGCATAGCTGCTGTCTGCCTTCACCCTTTCTTCCCAACCTGCAGACAGAATGATAGGGTTCTGACATTAGTCCAACTAATGTTTCACTCAGATTTTTCTCTTTCCTTTTGTCAAGCTCATTCTGTTTCTGCAAAGCCCTTTGTATAAGAGCCAACAGTCCACTAATCTTACCAGAAAATTCTGTTGACATTATAGGTACTGTCTTGTCTGCAGCAGATGACTATTGTAGTGGATTTGCATACACAAGAGACAGAGAGTAAATGAACAGAGATTGTTGGCTGACATGCCATCAAATGGGATGCAGCCACAGATACTGACCTCAACCGCAACTGTGAGGCCTGGGGACTGAAAATCAAAACAGATCTCCCAGAATCTTTTCCACTTGCTGCCTGATGGCAATTTGTCCAGTTTTCTTTGGAAAACAAATGACTCCCAGACAAATGCCTGGACATTATTTCCCAGTGCACTTCTGATCCCAGTGGCTTACATTCTGTCAGACCTAAGTGTGAAAACCAAGTGAATAAAACAGATACCTCTGCTCCTCAGTTCTTGCTTTGAGAAGTAGAGTGAGACGAGTCAGACATTAGATACTACTGTCCTCAGTGCCACCAGCTGCTTCTCTTTCTGCCAGTGTACTGTAATTAAAGGAGAGAGACATCAACGTGGAACCAGATCCGAGGTGCCGTCCAGTTGAAAAGGTCACCGCCGCAAATGAGCAATTAGTGCTCCCTGCTGTTGCGGAGGCTTTGGCTGCAGAAAGAGCTGCAGAAACACAATGCCTGGATAAACCGGCTTTGTAATCTGCTTGTCACTAGTCCAGTCGTCAGGGGTCTGCCCTGAATCTGACAGAATAATGCTGTCCGGATTGGATTGGGAAAAGTCAGATTTTCAAAAGGCAGCGGTCAACAGAACAGAGCAGAGGGTTATTTCATTTGTTGGTGGTGAGGATGTGGTGGACCGAGAGTGGGGGCTGTGGTTTTGAAGCCTCATTATAAACCTTTAATATTTGGGAGCTGCTTTCTCTGGCAGCCTTGGCGGCAGAGCTGTGTTGCCTACTAAAACAAGGATTTGAAACACTGGATATGAATGCCAGGGTTAAATGGACTGTGTTATTAGCCCATTCTTTAAGAATCAGTCGCTTTATTAGAGACTGTTCTTATAATTGTTTCATTTAAAACCCCAAACCTCTGCTTTACCATAAGAAGGAAGGGGAATTGAAACTATTACAGGAGTGGAGGGGGCCTGGGTGGTGGCAGGTGAATGAGGAGGAGTGGGCATGGAGGAGGAGAGGGGAGTGGAAAACTTCCTCCCGTGGCTGGGTCTGGGCCTGTCCAATGCCCCACCTTTCAAACCCCAGAATGACGCAAGCTGACAGGGCTGTGTGGGGCTCTCAGGAGCCAGGGGTTTGACCTTGAAGGAAGGTCATCCCCTTTCGGTGGTAGCCTGACATAAACTTTATTTCTTTGCCCATTCAGTGAAATCCAGAGAAAGAATGAAGACAGTTCTCATCAGCCCCAAAGGCAAGGTTTTGTTTGATATTACAGACAAAGCCCTGAAATTGCACTTGACAGGAGAGGCCCCAAACAGTGAATCATCTAAGGTTTTGACACATGAATCAGGATTTCCCCTTTTGTGTTGTAAGGTAAGCTTTCAAATTGTAAGGTGAAATGATCAAGCTCTTTGTGTTTCAGAAGAGGAAGGAGACAGCTGCCTCTCCCACTCTCGCCTCCTTAGGGTGCCTCCTTCAACTCATAATAGGCCCTATTTTGATGTAGGCTCAGACTTGTAATCTTGCAGTGCTAAATTGTGGGTCTTCTAACACTTAGAACTGTAAGCACATGCCTCTAAGATTAATTTAGAAGTTCCTCATAGTTGCTGAGGAGGTAATCTCAGGAAAGGACATTTTAATTGTTCTCCCTTCTACTTTTCTGTTTAAACTTATATGAAATTCTGCCCTGACTCTGTCTACATTTTCATGTGTGTCAATCTGTAATGCCTGCTCAATAATAAATTAAGTCCTCTCTCTTGTCTCTGTTGGTATGGGGATATCTTTTAGTGACAGGATTGCTTTATTTCCTTTAAAATGGTCAAGAGGGTGAGAGGTACATTGAGAAGGGTAGAGTCGGCCAGGAAATAAAGAGTTGTAGGGGAGGAACAAACTTTCCTCTCCCCTTAAGTTTCCTCTGGATGGTCTAATAATCACATAGACATGAAATAGAAGAGCAGGAGAAAATAAACCAAATTTAATACTTATATATTGCCAGGATTCTTTTCCCATCATTGCAAAGGGTTCAGCAATCTAGAGAAAGGTTGTACATAGATTCAAGTAAGAGTCCAAAGACAAAAGATAGTTTTGAAAGGCATTGGGGGTCAGAGGAGCTTCAGCTAAAGGAGCTAAAGACTCTTCCTTGACTGGGGACCCCTTGTTTTTTATTAACACAATTTGTTCTAATGCAAGGTGGAGATAATATACTTCAAAGGATAGGGTTACAGAAGCATTGTCAGATTGGGGAATAGCCTACAGCTGTTCAGGTGATTGGCCAACAGGAGGCAATAACATGTAGATTAAGATGCTCTGAGCTGTTTGCCAGCAAACAATTATCCTATTCAGGTTTGGGGGAGATGCTTTTTAGCCATTCCAACAGATGATTACATATATGGCTCAGCCCTTGTTGAGCCCCCAAGCTTCAACAACCTTTTGATGCAACTTTTGTAATTATAACATGCCGGAACTGGCTTCCAGCAATATGTATGGAAACCCCACATACACAAGAGTCAGAGACCCCCTCCACACTCCACCCCCCCCACACACCGGAGAGGTTAGAAAAAAAACATGGGTATATAAGATATTCTGAGCTAGGGATGAGGTAAGGTGCCTTGGGGCCTTCAAAAGGTCATTGCAGGATGATAAGTAGAGCAGACTTTTAGTAAATAGAAATTAGTCTTGCCCTATTGATAGGTCAAGAGATTACTCTAATAACCTCATATTATGGGTAAAGCCTCTGACTCTAGTTCTAGGTAGTTCAAAGAAGGGGCAGAAATTTCTCTTGAGTCTGTTTCTCTTTAGCTCAAAACAATCCTCATACCACAGAGGCACATCTTGGGGAGACTGGTTCTGGAGTCCCACAGAGAAAGCAGAATGGGTGCCTCAAGGGGTTTAGGTGCCAGAGCCTGAGGGAGTGTGGGGCTGAGAAGCAGACTTGTTGATGTCCAGCTGAAAGCTTCTCCCTCTCACCCTTGTCTTTCCTCAGCTCATCTCTGATGAAAATTAAGTTAGAAGGCTTTACCATGCCCTCTGCTTCTCTTTCCAGAATATATTTGCTAAACTTGGTTTTTCAAATTCTATTTATCTGTTCTTTTTATGCTACTTCCTGAGCCTCATGGAAGTTGAGATGGTAGTTGGCGCTAAAAGCTGCTTTTCTTTGCAGAGGCCTGGCTTTTCTCATGGAATCATTTTTTTGTCAAGCCTGAGTAGATAGCATGGGGATATTGTCACCTTTTCAACAGAAATAACATTTATAAGCTTGTAATTAATGTTTAATGTTGACATAGAGCTTTACAAAGCTCAAAGTGTTCTACAAAAAGAAAAGGGAAAGTAAGATGAGATGGAGAGAGAGAGAGAGTGAGAGAGAGAGGGGAACCTTCTCTCTGAGTAATTTATGGAAGTTTTTAAAATATATTTTATTGATTTTTCACAGAGAGTAAGAAAGAGGAATAGAGAGTTAGAAACATCGATGAGAGAGAGACATTGATCAGCTGCCTCCTGCATGCCCCCTACTGAGGATGTGCTCTCAACCAAGATACTTGCCCTTGACCAAAATCGAACTAGGGACCTTTCAGTTTACAGGTGAACACTCTATCCACTGAGCCAAACTGGTTTCGGCAATTTATGAAAGTTTTTAGATTATCATTAAGACATATTCTAGGTAACATTCTTATTGTTTTTATCCAAAAATCAAGTTCTATTACTCTATAAGTAACACTATTCAATGTTTTATTGAGTCCAGGTGCTCTGATACTTAGGGATTTGGCCATAGCAAACAAGTTTATTAATGTGTGAACATCATGTATACATGGAAGATACCCAGGGAGAAATGGATAACTCTCTAGGGTGGCCTAACCCACTAGTTCATATGCCATCTTTAGTTAAAGACAAAAGCAAAGTGTGTGTGTGTGTGTGTGTGTGTGTGTGTGTGTGTGTGTAGGGGCAGTTAGGGGAAGTTACTAGGAAAAACAAAGGTAAACAAGGATAATATTTGTTATGTGAATTTTAAGTAGGTGCCTTCACCATTGATATTTTCTTGTGATTTGGAGTCATCCTCTTTCTTGCAAATAGAGATTTTTCTTTATACCAGGTAAATGTAAATATCCCTTACAAAAGGGTAACTTCTGCTCTGTTTTCAGAGCTTCTCCTGTCTTTCAAAATAATTGCCTCAAAATAATCCTTAAACCAAAGAGCATATTTTGAGGTAGCCTATTCTGCTATCTTTCATATTCAACAGGACTCTGCCCAGGAATCTGGCTGTTTCTCCTTTTCTTTCTTGTGAAGTTTATTTCTTTTCATTCAGTACATTTTTAAAATTTAAATTCATGATAATTCAAGAACATTTTCTTACTAGAGGCCTAATGCCCAAAATTTGTGCAAAGGGCTTGGCCCTCACAGGCCCAGAAGGTCGTCCAGAAGAAGGTGATATGGAAGGTCGTTTGGCTATCTGGTCTTATAACATATTACACTTTTATTATTATAGAATGTAAGATTATGTATGGATAAAGTAAAAAATTCCTGACTCATCTCTAAGCCAAATTCCTTCTACACTCATAACCACTAGTTCCAGATTGGCGAATAGCCTACAGGATCACCTTCTCTTCATGTACATACATGTATGTAGATGTGTGATAGTGTATATGCACAAAGAGAATACTTCATTTGTTTGTGAACTTTTGAAAGAATAATAATGATAGTACTGGCATAAGAAACATTCAAACCTGTAGAAAATTTTTATGAGTTTGTTTGACTTAAACTAATGACAATTTCTGGGAAGCAAATACCAACAAATTGAGGAAATGCTCTGGAGAGTGGCAGTTATGCAGTTTATACACTTTATACATTTACAGTCAAGAGGAGCTATAAGGAGGATTACAGAAAATCCATTGGTGTAGGTTAGAAAAGTGGGAGAAAGCGAAGTTGAGGGCAGGGAGGGCAGGGAATCTGTGATATTAGATAAAGAGTAAAATGAAGAGAGAAATATTTCATTTACATTGGTAGGCACAGGATAGTTAACAGTTAATACAGCACATAGGAATAGTATTTGGGAAATAAGATAACAATGAGGGCCCAGCTGGTGTTGCTCAGTGGGTGAGTATCAACTTATGAACCAGGAGGTCACAGTTTGATTCCTGTGCAGGAGGTAGCCAATACATGATTCTTTCTCATCATTGATGTTTTTATCTTTCTCTCCCTCTGAAATTGATAAAAACATATTTAAAGATATAAAAAAAAGATAATGAGTGTTCTGTGGTCATCTGCTTTGGTGGGAGATTGTGTCCAGAGAGGTCTGGAAAAAGCGGATTACTCTAACATTCCAAAGGTATGTTAGTGTAGGTATAAGAGAGAAAACACATGGGCTCAGTTAGGGTACAGATAAAATTTTGTCAGGAAAGATACCGATTTAGGACATGACTACTGCCAAGATCTGCTTTTAGTTAAGAAGTTTTAATTTCAGATTATCCTATATGGTTACTTTAGGTCTTGAGTTTGTAAGGCCTGCAATACAGGTCTCCCCTGAGCTGGTCAGGTTTAGTAAGTGACTCCTTTTCCACCCACAGTAGTTAGCATTTCTTGAGTACATATTGTGTCCAGTGCTGCTCTAAGCGCATGTTCAATTTAATCCCTGTAGCAAGGCTATGAGGTTAAGTATTATTTGTAAGCACATTTTATTTTTGAGAAAACCAGGAACCCAGAGAAGTTAAGTAGCTTAGCTAGGGTAGCATAGTTAGCAAGTGGCAGGGCCAGGATTCATATCCAGGTCCATATTTATAACCTCTGTGCTCTATTTTTCTCTGAAATAAATAATAGTCTTATGTAGAAATTATAAATCTGTATAAGGAATAATGTGTCTGGGAACTTTTTCTATACCAATGAATTCTTGATTACTTTTTTCTTCTTACTTGTTACATAGTTCTCCATTTTATAGATGGCCCATATTTTATTTTTATTTTTTAAATATATGTTTATTGATTTCAAAAAGCAAGGAGAGAGAGAGAGAGAGAGAGAGAGAGAGAGAGAGAGAGAGAGAGAG